>VXBZ01001812.1:445781-466518 GCA_013399135.1 Heliornis fulica | reverse complement strand
CAGGGGCAGGGGGAAATAAGCAGGACGCAAAGCAGGGGGTGGGGGGGTACTGGGGGTCGGGTCCCGCCGCAGGGCTGCCCGTGCCGCCCCCCCAGCCCCCGGGACAGTGTCCGCGCCCACGGGCGCAGCGCCGACAGCGGGACTGCGCCCTCCCCGGGGTCCTGCCTAGGAAAGGGAAGGAAAGCTCACAAACCTGGGGCAGGGCTGGAGGCCGCTCCGCTCGGCCGCGGGCCCCGGAGGCTGCCTGCGAATAGCGGCTCCGGCTGGGCGAGCCGCGCGGCTCCGATCTCTCCGCTCCGCCGGGGGACGGGAGGGCTCCGGCCAGGCGGCTCCGCTCCCCGGTCACGTCGCCATAGTCTTCTCCCGCGACTCTCCCGGGGTTTTAGATCTCCCCTTCGCTCCTGCGGTGGCGGCGGTGAGGGGGCAAACGCGGCACCGACGGGTCCCGCGGCCGCCGCCGTCGGCAGCCCTCGATCCCCGACTGATGGACGGGAGCGGGCTGGGAGGAATCCCCTAAGTCCGAGCTCCGGGGACGCCGCGGGGCGGCTGCTCCGCTCCGGAGAGTCCCGGGGTGCCCGAGCCGGGACACCTGCCACCGCCCCCTTCCCCAGCGGGGAGAGTTACGAGGCCCCGCGGCCGGAGGATGCTCGGCGGCGGGTCCTGCCCCGCAGCCCCGCCGGCTCTGGAGAGGCGGCGGGAGGAGGAGTGGAGGAGCCCGCGCCCCGTCGGTCCGCCCTCCGCCCCGGCCCCCTCCTCTCCCGCGCCCCGCTCCTGCCGCCCGGCACACCAGCGTGACTGACACGGCCTGGGGTGGAGTTTGCTTCGCCGCGGGGGGCCGGGGGGGCACAGCGGCGCTCTCCGGGGTCGGGGGCTCGGCGCCCGCCCAGCCGAGCGGGAACCACCTGCGGGCCGGTGGGTCTGGTGCCTTCAAACGGGGCTGCGGGCTGGTCCCCAGAGCCCCACGGGCAGCTTGCTCAGAGCGGGCTCTACGCCGAGACGGCTCTTTAATGGGCTTTTCACACGCGGGGCGCCCTCCAGAGCGGACCCGATGGGGTTAGCGTCCACTGGGATTTGTCAGACACCCTCCACTGATACCCTCAGGTCTGATTTATTGTGTTAGAAGGTTTCAAGGTCACATTGAGATTCTGGTGGAACTAAATTAAACCCATGACTCATGACATTATATGCTTGGTCAAACATTCTTTTTCTGTCTTGTTGTAGCCCCTGTAACTAATAAGAAGAGATCAGTGAACCCTTGACAAATGATCTGAGAAAAAGGGTGAGGTATGAAAGGACACCATGTGGAGAAACAAATTGCAACCTATTTCCCCTAGTTTGGGACCAGGGAGTTTGGGGAGCACTGTTGGGAGGTCATACACCTCCCAGGCTTGGTAGATATTTCCAGAAGGCTGAAAATTGAGCAGAACTTTGATTTGCTCTATTGTAACTCTGCTCAATGAAGTATTGAAAATAGACTGGCGAAGCCTTATATTAACACAAGGAAAGAACAGTTGACTTGCTAAGAGCTTAGTAGTAAAATTTCACAGAATCGCAGAACATTAGGAGTAGGAAGGGACCTCAAAGATCATCTAGTCCAACCCTCCTGTCAGAGCAGGATCACCTAGATCCTAGAACATGTCCTCCTGTGTGTCCCAGAACTGGACACAACACTCCAGGTGTGGTCTCACCAGGGCAGAGTAGAAGGGGAAAAGGACCTCTCTTGACCTACTAACTACAGCCCTTCTAATACACCCCAGGATGTCATTGGCTGGCTCATGGTCATCCTGCTGTCCCCCAGGACCCCCAGGTCCCTCTCACCTACACTACTCTCCAACAGGCCAGTCCCCAACCTGTACTGGTATCTGGGGTTGTTCTTCCCCAAATGCAAGAAGACCCTACACTTGTTAAATCTCATTAAACTTCTCCCTGCCCAACTCTCCAGGCTGAGTAACCATGGCTGTGTGTTCATTAAATGTGACTTTATAACTCTTATTATTAAAAAAGGGAAAAAAAAGAAAGAAACTGCATTCTGTAGGTAAGCATCATGAAAGCACTGCTCCATGCCCACTTCTGTGTCACTCTGCCTTGCGATGCACCAGCAGTAATCCATGTTCTTAAGGAAAATCATCACTTAAAGCTTTCAGTCCTGAATGTGGTGGCTACTGCATAGGCTGATAGTTTTAAAAGAACCACTGTGTGAATTAGGGATGGGCAAATGGTAACTTGGAGTCAGAAATACTGTAGTAATTTGCACATGAAGGCAGAGAATCCGAGCTGTGCAAGGTCTGGTCCTGCAGAGGTACATCTGTGCTCATGGAGGGAAGAGTTAAGCATGCTTCTAAATTGTGGGGCTGTAGTAATGTTGTTGCTTTGGATGTTCTGGGTTAGACTGTGGGGGCTCAGCCCACGAGACAAACTGCATATGAATAACGTACACTCTCAGATGTATGACTCGAGTGACCCTGTTGCATTCTGCAATGAGCTGGAGTGAAAGTCAGCGTGTTCCCTCTGACACCAACACAGAGTGGAGCTGCCTTTGGCTATCTGGGAGCACACTGAGCACAGGAGTAGTAATGAATCTTACATTAGTACCACTTCACCAGTGCCACTGGTCTTATCTCAGAAACTGAGTTCAGACACCACAAGGAAACATGGAAGTGAAGGACGTAACACTGAGGGTAAATAGAGTCACATGGAATGAAGGTTTTACTGTGGAGGGAGAGGAGTTGGGTACTGGGAGCAGTCCAGCAAGATGCGGTAGAGTGTGTACATCCCTTGATGGCTCTAAATTTAAATTAGATAGCATTGTCTGGGATGGTTCTCGGATTTAGTCCAGCAATCACAAGTAAGACCTGCACTTTTGTCCTGCTGTCCTTACAGGAGGCTAGAAGTTGTGCTGCTGACTGCATGAGGTAGTTTTTCTTCCAAATTAAAAATCAATCCGTTCCCTACAGTGTTAGACCTAAATTGATATGTCATCAGATTTCAGAGGAGCTGACAAGATAGTAAAATGTCCTTATTAACTATATTTAAATGGTATTTCTTTATGTAAAAGGGGCATTGCATGCACCATCCAAATTCCACTAGAGTGTTTAGACTTTCTGAATTCCCATGTTACTACAGTTGGATGAAGGTTGGGTTCCTTTTAATCTGCGAGGTTTTTGTTCTGTTGTTGCTGTCAGTGATTAGAAGCTCTATTCCCTTTATGGATATCAGCGGCCAAAGTGGTGATATTTTCAAAAGACTTTAAGCATCCTGGGAAATGTATCTGCTCCCTTCAGTGTTACTCAAAACCAAATACACATTTTGTAATTCTGCCTAGAAAACAAAAGAGATTGCAAATCTCTGTGAGTAGTAACCCACAGGTCTTTGTAGGCAGTCTTGATAATTTGATTTTACAGCATCTATATGACTCAGGTTGGAGCAGCTGTGGGTCTGGGCTGAGCTCAGTTTTGCTTTGTAGATATCCTCCAGAACCACTTACCCAAAGCAGCTACTCAACTCTCTCAAATGTCCTCTAGACAGCATTCATCAGATGTATTGCCTTCTGTGTGCTGATGCAAAGTCCAGTGGGTGCAGATAAAGGCAGCAGTAATTGTTGCAGTACTCTTTATTGCATAGCCAGTGTAGTAGTAATGAGAAATGAAATATTTTCTATAGACTCTGTGACCTGAATTCTTTTGCAGAGAGATTCTGTGAAAAGAAATTCCTTATTTGGCCGGAAGAGTGCCTTGGGAACGCTGCTATAGATGCCAGCACTTCCCACTGCATTCTGTAAGACTGTTTCAGAAGATGATGGTGTCTGACAGTTTCTAAAGATACTAATTAAGGTGTAAGACTTTCAATGAACACAAAAATATACCAAATGGAGCCCCACTCCTTGGCAGATTTAGATGGTAGAGAATTGGCTGAAAGAGCCTTTCTTTCAGATGAGGGCTTGGGACTCACTGGCTGGGCAATATGGTGGCAGCCCAGACTTCCAAGGTCAGGATGCCCTAGTCTGACTCCTAGTCCTGATTCTGCTGCTCAGGCTGTGCAGTTCTTCAGTTACTGGTGTGTCCTTGAGGGCTTCTGAGTGAAAATGAAGTTCAGAATTGTCAGGGTCTGCTTTCTTAGTCACGCACAAAGGCTGCCTCTGTTTCTTGTCAGATTCACACACAGAGTCACAGAATTGTAGGGGTTGGAAGGCACCTCAGAAGATCATCGAGTCCAACACCCTGCCAAAGCAGGTTCCCTAGAGCAGGTTGCACAGGTCAGTGTCCAGACAGGTTTTCAATATCTCCAGAGCAGGAGACTCCACAACCCCCTGGGCAGCCTGTTCCAGTGCTCCATCACCCTCACCATGAAGAGGTTCTTTTGCACACTGGTATCTTCACATGGCCTGGCCTTGCAGCAAGCGTACAGTCGTTAGGTCAAAGGATAACGCGGCACCTGTTGGACACTGCATGTGGACAAAATGTTCACAGCTGGCCTCTTGGTGAGTGACCCTTGCTGAGCTTGCAGGGTTTGCCAGCACCCTCAGATCCTGGTAGTGCTGCACCCACACCCAAGCTGTTCCTCTTCTAGCTCTTCTAGTAAGTACCACTGAGGAGCAAGTACAATTACAAGCTAGTACTCTTTGTCTTGCCACAGCCCCACATAGGGAGCTTGGCTCATTCCCCTGAGATCACAGTGGTGATATGACGTAGGAAACACCTTGCCCTGAGCTCTTGCTCAGCAGTGTGCTGTTACTGCAGTTCATGACATTCAGAGCTGCTGCACATGCTGGGGACAGATTGCTCCAAAGAAGCATCAAATACGTGTTTGTTACCCTTTGTTCTGCCAAGCAGAACTCACTGCTTGAATATGCTCTGCATCCCGGGGTCAGGAGAGAAAAGAATTGCTCCTAAACTGGGCGTTGGAGATTCAAGGATGCCCTAAGTTTCTAAGAGCACAGAGACTTAGCCATCTAATTCTCATTAAAGATAATGGAAATTAAGCAGCTAATAAATGGTGACTCTGACATTAGATGTCCATCTCCTTGTGCTATACCTTACAGTGGCTGAGCAATATGTAGGTACTCTGCTATTATTTCTTAGTATTTCTGAGGAAAAAAAAAAACCAGTATAAAGGATTTGTGCCAATGCTAACGTGTTTATACACCATGAGGAGTTTTCTTAATTGAAACCGACATAGAGCTTTGAGAGCTGTTAGGCACATGACACAACGTTCATTCACACACACACACACACACACACCCCTTTTTTCCAAGAAAAAAATTATTATTTATGGTCAAATTTTCACTTCTGAAAAAGCAAGAAAGGAAGTTCTTAAACTAATGAATTCCTTTGGTTTTTGCATTCCAATAAATTCAGTGGAGCCCTTTGGAAAATGTATCTTAAAATGCTAAATATTATTCCCAGGATTTTATAAAAATCTCTAAATTACTTTTTGTGGTTTGGATCACCCCTCCAACTATCATACTGGGAATACAAACTGGATGTTCATCAAGCAGCCTTCACATACACTGTTAAACAAAAAGGGCTTCAGATGTGCATGATTTTGTGATTATGGCATAGGATGGTCATGAGCATTCTCCACCCTCCTGTTCATTCTGTAGCACTGACTTCATCTGTGGTGCGGTTTCAGTCCTCTAACACTAGAAATTAATTTCGTTATTTAGCAATGAGACAGATGGATGTAGTGAGGCTGAGATTTCAATACAGTTTGCTAAAAAACAACAGTAAGATTACATAAAATGTCAAATTTCAGCCCAGTTCCTCAGTACCTTGATGTGGACACGTTGAGCTGAGACTGATGAGTAGCTGAAAATCTTTCATTGTTCCACCAGAGACACAAATAAAATATGTGTCGCTAAATCTCCCTATCAAATACACACATAGGAAGAGTCATGAGAGCTGCCAGTAGCAAACATGAAAATGCAAGTTTTTCATACCACCCTGGAGCAAATGACACTGCTAGGTGGGGTGTTGAGAGTACCTGTGTATGGGTATAGGATAGATATACCAATGTATAGGTATAGAATACATAGGTATTTAATACATGCACTCAGAGGTGAAGTCCTGAATTTTGCACTGATTTCAAAGTGCCCGTCTGCAGCTGTTTCTAATCCCAGTCCATTCCAGTCCAGTACAGATATTCATAAAATACCCATCACCACCCCACTGTGTTATGTAATTATGATCCTATAATTCTCTCTCATGCCTGTAATGTCACAGAAAGTCTGCAGGACAATTTGTAGGAATATGGAATTGTTGTGTATTGTGAACCTCATGAGCTTCACCACAGTGTGCCAAAACAGCAGTTCTCAGTGGTTTACTGAGACTGAGTGGTTTACTGAGGGGTGTGTGTGTGTGGTGCAGTGGCATTGATTATTACTCAGACTTTCCAAAGGGCCCAAGGAATCTACACAAAGTACAATGAAATTGTGGAAGGGCTGATCTTCATGACATTCCCAGCAAGTTTTCCTGTCTGTCCTGTCCTTCCTCATACCATCTTATACAGATAGTTGAGTTTCTAATTTGGAAAGGAAATTCTTGACCAGGTACACCTTACTGTCACTGGTACATTGTAAACTTTGATAGAAAGCACTGATTTCTAATTGATCCTCTTTGTCTGTCTGCCTGACTTAACTTTCTATTTACTAAATAAATAAATAAATAAATAAAAGTTTAGCCATGCCAGATTTGGCTTTTTGTCCTTTTCTGGTATTAATAGTATTAATATTAGTAATGAATTTATTTTGCATTATTTAATCTTGCATATATAATGGGTGTTGGAGACATGGCATCAATAAGGTAGTTAGAAATTGAGCTCTAAATCCCTAGTTGATGCCACATATTGAAGGAAACTGAAAGGGCCATTTTTTTTTCTCGAGATATCAAGTCCAAATCTTCAGTGCAAACTCTCATCTATAATTCTTGTACAGACAGCACTTCGTGGGCGGGAAGCCCACACAACGTACAATTACTGCTCCTACCAGTGTGTAGTGCTGTACAGTTTGCAGTGGCATCTCAATAGCTGTTTTCAGCAAGGGAAAAGCAGCATCAAACAATCCTTATAGGCGACTCTAGCTATTCTATGATTCTATGATTCCATGACTCTTTCAGAGCTCTGGGACAACCTTAATTTCCATTGTTTTATCAGTACCACACTTCCCTGGAAACAGCAGAAGGTGGTATAGTTTGCATGAAAACAACATATGTTCTTCTCTGCCATTGGAATTATTGACTAAAATCACATTTGGTAGAAAATTGCAGGAGTTTAAAAGAATCACAACGATTTGCACTTGCTGAGGATGTCTATGCATGAGCAAAGCAGTAACAGGTCTTGCAGATTGGTCCTACCACGATAAGAATCCACTTGCTGAGGCATTTCTTCATAGCTGAGATCCACCAGACAAACCTGGTCAGTCGTGTCTTCCAAGGCATGAAAGAAGGAGTCGAGGCAGACTGAATGAGGCTCCAATTGCAATTCAAATATACTTCTATAAACCCGTGATTAGCGCTGCTAATCTCGCCTTGGTGAGCCAAAGACAATAACGACGAGGTTACCGAACACCTCGGGTATTATGTAATTCTTTTGCTCAGAAACTTGCTGGTGTGAGAGTGCTTTTGAAACCCATTAGTACAACTGAACTTGCCAAATGAGCCTTCTCTAGGGAGAACAAAGTCAAATGTGTGCCAGCATGGAGCCAGAGCCTGCCAGGGGCTGAGCACTCGCAAATCCCATTGCTACCAGCCAGAGCTGAGGACGCAAAGTCCTTCGTGTAACTGAGCCCAGTCATAAAATGAACTAATAGCTGTGGACCTGTCTTTCACATCAATACCAATACTGCATATTTACCCTTAACAGAGCCTAATGCGTCGACTTGCACTACACCGTGACGCAGGGCTGCTGATTCTGACTGCGCAGCGAGGGAAAGCCACGTTGTCCTGCCTGGCAGCATCCAGCAGACCCTGAGGGGCTGCCACCAGCACCCAGTCAGGCCTGACTCTGGGACCACTTGTCTCTCTTGCCTAGTTCTTAAAGTCAGGCTTGAACTTTTCTTCACCAGAAGATGGTGATCCTTTCACACGAACAAAGCAGAGAGAGGGGAAAATCATAGCTGAGCTGCCTCAAAAAGCCACACAGAATTTTCAGCAGAGAATGGGAACAGTGGAAATATCCAAGAGGGCATTAGTAAAATTAGAAATGACTCTTTGAGAACAACGAGCTGCAGAAAGAAATGTTTAAAATAAGCAAAAGGGGAAGAATTCCTTTAATCATTAAAAACATCAGCATAAAACGCGTGGAGACAAACAGTGAAGACACTGTTGCTAGTGGGCTGGCTTTTTAAGTATTAATGGAACCTCACAGAACAAGAGTTTCTTTTATTCTTTTTATCCCAGCTCCCTGCTCGCAAGGTTCTTGTGTGAACATGCAGCAGTTTCCAAGGCTGTGAAATTATCAGACCTGGACCAATGCCAGTACAAACCAATTTATTGGGGTCCAGCAATTAACTAAAACCTAGAAAGCTTGATTAATTGTGGCACTGCTCAGCAGGGAACATTGAGAAAAAAAAAAAAATCAGACTAAACTCCATGCAGTGTCTCTGTTCCATACACTAATTTACACTATATGTATAGAAAAGTTTCCTCTCTGAATACACTCAGTATATTTTTTGCACAAATGTACAAAGAATAATTTCAATGCCATTTGAGAAAATGCTTGTTGATGGTTCTCTGAATGATCGTTTCATAATAGCTTTTACCCTGTTATAATTCTTTGCTGTTGAATTCGTATCTTATTGTAACCCAAACAATGGGATATATTATTTTAAAAGATTGTTTTGTTAAGCTTCTCTCTGGAGGGACATCTTGAGAATCCAGCACTGCTTTGTTTCTTTAGATTTTCTCAAACATTGATGTGTACAAGAAAGGTGAGGGTTTGGTAGCTGCTCAGAATTATTTAGGATAAAAAAAAAAAGCAAACAGAAAAATTCAACTAAGAACCAGTTTACCAGGGCAGAATATGTTCACTGAAACAAAATCCTGCAGTCTGAGAAGACAAACAGAAACTTACACAATTGTGATGTTTAAAAGCTGAATTAGAAATGTCTTATATATTATGAGAAGCAATTACAAGGTGTAATTAAGGTGTTAGCTGATTTCATTATGATAGTGCGAACAAACAGTGTCCACATTGGTTGTTTTATTGCAGGGCTGTCATAAAACCCTATGCATAAACCAGAATTTTAGAATCCATTTCTAGTTGCCTTAGTGGTACATTAATTACTTTTAGTAGAGATTACTGAGAAGAAAGTAAATATTCCAACCGAGTGCAATACACTGCTGCAGTGTACTGTAATGGGAAGTACAAAACACTGGATCTAGCAATCCATCTTAGTTCCTCTTACATCAAAATAATTCAATGTAATGGGAAAAAAAAGCTGTCTGAGGGTAAAAATATTGTAAAAGAATAGTCACTCCTGCCCACTGAAAAGGAAAAGAAAGATACATGCAAATGTTTTTACCTCTTCAACATCATTTTGTATCCTAATCTGCGTCCAACTGCGACACTGTCACATTCTCAGATTTAAGGAGTGCAATCCGCAGACAGTGCTAAATCACTTTAGGCAGTGGTGATAATAGAGCCCGTGCATGCATAACATCCAGGCAAGGCATCTAGCTGGGGCTGTAGGGTGATTTGGGACATTCAATGAGGTAGGAAGGGCTGTCTCCTCCAATTTCACTGTATTTATTGGAGATTTAATGTATTTTTTTTAAAGATATTTGCAGTGGAAATCGGTTTGTTGGAGGTCATCTAATTGAATCTACAGCCCTGGCAACCCTTCACAAAGGCTGCCAGAAATGACCGAGTTGCTAATGTTTAACTGTGAATACCCAGCAGGAGTCCTCCACAGGGCTGAATACAGTCAATTATGTTATTTTTCTAAATATTAGTGACTCATCTGTCTCTGCTTGTGAAGAGTTGCCAGGGTCACAGATACAATCAGACAGATCCTCCCCCCCACCCCTTTCACTTCTGAGAGATGGGGAGAATCTTTTCAATAGCACATTGAATAATGGGGAAGTTCTTGCAAGGCTGTGCTTCTCTCTCAGAGTGGTTGCACAGCCTTGTGATTTTGGGGGTTCGAGTGGGCCAGAGAGGGCAATGAGCAGTTACTTGGCGAGTGCTGGCCTCTACAAGCAGCGTCACTGAGGTTTGTGAGAGAAACTCAAATGTCACAGTTCAGCTCAAGAGGCACTGGGGCTGAGATCTGACAGCAGACACAGGTGCCAATGGCTTGTGCCTCCTCCTGTCTCCTCCTTTTCCCCACAGTCCCTTATCCTGCTCCAAATACCTCTCTGGAAGGGACATTTTTACCTACCTTAACAATTCCGTTTCCCATTTTCCTCTGTAGATTTGGCAGTGAGGAATACACACCGGTGGGTAATGAGAGCTCAGCAGAAACAGATTCTGAGCAACATCCCGTCCTGAGTGGTCTTTGGCTGAGACTTGCAGATGCCCCAGCAGCCCCGCTCCTCTGCGCTGTACAGAGAGCTCTGCAAGTATTTTAGTTTCTGATTGCAACCTCCTTAGTTTTTGCCACAAAGTCTCTTTTCCAAAGCCCAGCCTTCTCCAGCAACAGCATCCTTGTCCCCATGGTCCACAGCCCAGCTCTTCTTATCTGATCAACAGTGTTTGGCAGAAGGGAAAAATCCTTCTAGAGCATTAGAGTGCCAGTGCATCATTTTGGCCCAAATTTGAAGTAGTTCTTCGGAGCTGGCAAAGTCTCCTAATTTATTGCTGTTAAATTTTATCCAACTTTAGGAATATTATGTGGATGTGGCCTATCTCCAGCTATTCTGCATCCATTGCAAATACTTTGCCAGCATGTGTCCAAGTATAATCCAATTTTGATGTTTTTAATGCTGATACAATTTCCCTATAAGTACCTTCAGGCATGGCATCTGAACTGCAGCAGCCTGGAGTTCAGCAACCAGCCATCAGGGTCCGAACCCCCAGGAGGTGAGACCTTGATTCCTTTGGGGACCTGTCTCTCTCCTGGAGTTGCAAAGCCCCGCTGGGTCTCCAGTGACCACTGATGTTGCATCTCTGACTTACAGAACACATACAGAATTTCAGTCAGGAGTGAGGATCTCAACATTTCCTTGGAACGAGCAGAGAACCAAGAGTCAGGAAATACCTTTTGCTATTTGACATCTGATGGGGCTACCAGCGTTCCAGACATGTTAGGAGTAGCTAGATATACAGTGAAAGCAGAACTGATGTTTCAAATCCTTCAGTACTGCAGAGAACCTGACTTTGAAGAACTGGACATTATCAAAAGGGTGCCTTTGTAGCTTGTTCTTGCTATAAAAACAGGGAGGAAACCAAGCTACCTTCTGTTAAAGCTGGAGTTTCCCCTGGTTGGAGCTCCCCTAGGGAGAAAGAAAATAACCCAGCAAGGGAGAGTAGGCTCGCTGTGTTTAGACAGCCTGTCCTCCTCTGATCTGCGTGTGCCTCTCAGGAGGAGGAATTCCCTAGGAAGGTTTTGATGTCTGGCTAATTACCAAGGCCATCGTCTCCCTCCTTAGGAGCGTAGGGTTTGAGGCAGCAGCTGTGGTGCTCTAAACCAAAGAGGAGAAAGTTTCCTCAATGTTTTCATTTTTTCATTCTTTGCCTTCTCAGATTGTTGCCATGATGGGCAAATACCCAGTGTAAAACTTTGTGCTCAGGCAGTACGTGAGGACTCCATTGTGGAAAACTGCAATCTGGATATAACCAATATTGCAAAGTTACATGTGACCTGTTTTGGTCACAGAAAGGATCAGGTCACCGGTATCCTATGTGGCAACCTGCTCATCCGAATATTCATCAGTGAGAACTGACATGAATAGCAATGTCCATGGCTACAAGCAGCTGACACACACCAAAGAGAGAAAGGAAGATACTTCTTACTTCTGTTTCAGCAAATGCACCTCTGTTTTCCTGTTGACACTGGCACTTGTTATTGTTCACAAGACTTCCTGGGTTTTGGTTCATTATGCTATAACATTGGATAAACTGTTAGCAGAGTTACATCAATAACAGGGGAGAATTCCCCACTGATTCTATCACCAAAGAGCTCCACCCTTTTCTGGGCATTCAGAAATACAAATATATCACTGATTGATCATGAGAGGCTTTGCAGGTCAAATTAGTAGTTAGTGGAAGTGGGCTGGGAAATTTCACTTCACATTGCTCTTACTCATTACTGTCAGCAATTGATTGCTTTCTGGTTCTTCTGTGCCATGGCTTCTGACTAGCTGACAGAACTGGTTCAAGGAATATTTAGCAATATCTGATCACATGGTTTAAATACAAGAGAATTACCCACTGGCAGTACAGTGAGAGCAAAATTATTACTGTTGCAGCATCCTGAAAAATCCTTTCCATCTGAATCCAGCCATGTTATGAAGAGGGAGAGGGAGCAGGAGTTCCAGCAGCTCAGTGTTACATGTTGCACAGCCAAAATGTACTTGCTCCATCTGATGACACGGGACTCTGCTGACGAGGAGGGTATCAGAACTTAGCTCATCCTGTGGTTTCATGGCTGGCTCTGCTATGATACTGCACTGCCTTGTCTGAAGGAACTTTAAAACCTGTATACATTTCAGGTTATCTTTTTTAGAAACCAAGAAATTGAGACACGTGAAGAGGAAATGCTTTGTGTGGAGGTACTCATCAGGCTGGGAGCAGAATTACATTAGACCCTGTCTCCTGAGTTACAGCTTGGTGTACAACCAATCAAGTGATATTTCTACTCAAGAAGCACGCTCTTTCTTGTAGCTATGCATTTCTTTGGGTATTTCATGTCCCAGTAGGATCCAAATCTCCCTCTTCCTCAGTTAAGAAATGGGAGAATCACATATAAGGTCATAGCCATATTTATTCTTTTACCATGATCCTTTCAAAGTGAAAGGAGAAGAAGTTGATATTAAAGAAACCAACACCCAAACAAAAACCCCCAAAAGCTGGGGAAAAAATTTTGATAGAGCCAAGCCTCTGTTTGCTTTTTCTTTTACAGGCCACTTTCCAGATTTATACAAGACTAACTGTATTACAGGGAATGGATTAACACAGAAGGGTTCTCTGCAGCAGATCTGTTAGAGTTATCTTTAATATTAAAAGTGGAGTGTTTGTTTTCTTTAATATGGAGGGCAGCACCAATAAAAACACCAGTGAAAGAGGCCGGTATTACTAGATCGCATGTCTGCTTTTATCTCACAGTGGAGTTATAGTAGAATGATTTTTGCTTGGAAACTTTAAAGCTGGACTGCATCCTTTCATGCTGAAATCATATCTCCTGCAAGGATTATTGGAGGATATAATGTTTCCTTCAGCTTCTTATTTTCTCCACTCCTGAACTTGGACTCCTGACCTCAACTTTTCTCTGGTTATGACCGAGCATTGGCCTTCAATTGAATAGCCGAGCTTTTTACAATCAGATCAGCTCCTGCTCTTGTAATTTCAGACTCATTTTGTGACATTGATATTGTAGATCTTAATTAAAAGTCAAACATTTTATATCTTGGGTAATGACCATACAGGAACTGCCAGGTTTAGCTCCCATGCATGTAACCATCCAAAACATTCAATATGTGTGACTGAAGTCGGAGGAGTTGTGCATAGTTTGTTTGTGGGCCCCCGTTTTCCTCTTTGTGTCCCTTCTGCAGCACAGCTCTGCACCTGTGATTTGCTCTGTAAGGTCACAAAGACTAGTCCATGAATGGCAGGTAATTCAGGCTTCATGTTAGCTGAGTCTGGAACCTCTCATTAGTTGAAATAGCTAATTAGGCAGAAATCTATGGGGCTCTGCAGTTAATTATGGGGCAGGGTTAGATAATGGGTAGTAAAAATATCTGTTGTTCAGCAGTGCCACTGTCTCTTGGTAGCACCAGTGGGGTGCTATCTGGGGCTAATTGCACTGGATTATCTGTGTAGATAAGGTTAGATGTACAATTCATCAGAGAACTGGATACGGACAGCCTTCTCCTCACTGGACTCATGGTTTGGGTTTTTTACTTTTTAATTGTTCTTTATTAATTGGATATGATGTGCCTTGCACTTTCTCTCACTGAAGAGATGCCAGGGAAGTTGGATTTTATCTGTGCAGCTACAGTATCAGCTTGATTGTACAGCTACTGATCCTGCAGCTAACATTTGAATGTCTAAATGTTTCAGACACCAAACAAAATATTGGATTATGGACTTGAAATTGTACAACATTTGTATGTTAGCACTGTAACAACTACCTCATGGACATTTCTTAGCTGCATGATTGTGGAAATAAGGATAACCAGCTACTTCTGCTATATCATCCTATGAAAGCTTCCCTTTCTTTAAATAAGCCACACCTTATGGTATCTGAACTACTTTCTGGTGGGAATGGGACTTTCAGAGGCTTTTCAGAAACCCATTTTCAGAGAAGGTTACTTAGTGGAGTCATTCAAATTGATTAAGCTGTTTTCCAGAACACAAAATATGCCTGAAGAAATGGGACAGCAAGTGAAGTTTTGCCTATGAATATAGCAGACTATCTCTCTGTGTGAAATCAATCGCAGAAGTGTCTCTGGGACAGATGGAAACAGAACCAGTGCCCATCAAAGAGCATCAGGTTGCAGATTTACCAATATCTGAATTACCAGCACAGAGGAGGACAGCTCCTGAGGCCTTCACAGATACAAATTACCCATTTGGAAAAAAAAGCCAGTATGCAGAAAGTGATGTGTTATGCAAAGCCATGTATGCCTTTTGATTGAAGCCTGACTACAAACCAGTTATTTTAGAGTAGCCATCCTCTTAGGCTTGTAAATTCATAGGATGAATTGCCTTCACTAATACGCTTGTTTGATTTATTAGCATAGCCTGCTGGTGGCAGTGAAAATACAATAAATGGGCCTGTAATTCACTATGTCACAAAGAAGTAACTTATTAAACAAATATAGCATAGAATATAAAACACTTGAAGCACTAAAAGGAGGCATTAACCATAGCTAATTAAAATTGAGCTTGCAGATGTCATTAGTAGAACTCTAGGAAGCACTGCCCCTTGGTGGTTCTGAGGAAGTAGTGCCTGGGAAAGGCTTGCACAATTTTTGTTCATCTCGCTGTGTATGTCGAGGTGAATGTCTTTGCTGTGAGCACAGAGTGTGTGAATGTCCTGCCACTGTACAATAACTAAGGGTGTCTCGAGAAGCAAGACAGTGGTACTCAGATGGGGTTTATTTTCAGAACACGCTGCACAGAACTTGATCCTGACATCATTTGTACCCCGGTGGGTTCTGTGCTTTTACCCCAGTAGTGCTGCTGAGCTCACAGTGTGACACTTCCATAGAGTTAGAAAATAATTAACACCTTTGGTGCCCACTGCAGCTGAAAACAAGCTGGAGTGCATCTGTGCAGGTGTCACAGGTTGGTGTGGTGTCATTTTGTCACAGGCAGACAAGAACGTACAATTTTTCCTAATGCCTTGGCACCCAGGCCTGCTCTCTGCCTTTGGGAGAGGGCACTGCTGGGTTTTGGGCACTGCTCTGGAGACACTTGATTGTTTTTCTCCGTGCTGCTGTGGTCTGTGGGCTCTCTGAGGATTCAGTCTCTAAGGCTGTGTAGTTTTCCTGCAAGAAGCTCATTATCATTTAAGAAATCAAGAGTCGTCATTTTCTACTCCCAGCCTAACATCTGATTGTCTTGTGAGGATAGTAAGACTATTTACACATGGTTTTGTGTGGCTTCTTTTAGATCTTTTTAAAATCAATATTCTGACAGTACACAATTTTTTTGCCAGTAGTGTTTTTTGGTCTCAGCTCTGGTGTGTGATGGTTGACTGTCAGCCATAAGAAAGGAAGGGCAGTTGGTGGGAATGCTGCTAGAGCCTAACAATGCCCTTTTTGTACCTGCTCCCCTGGCAAAGTCTGACACTTCTCAGTTACCCTGGGACAGCATTTAGAGATAGCGTGAGCCAAGGACCTCAGAGATTCACTAAAGATTGTCAGGATCGTACCTGCTTGGACTGTAGGCTCTTTGGGGATTTTCTCTTAAATCCTGGCTGTACAGGATTCCATCTGTTGGGACATACTTGGTGAAGTCAGGTTGTCTCCTAAGACGTTTTCCAGTATAGAGATAGGTCAACATGTTAGCAGCAACAGGGTCTGAATGTGTAACTACAATAATCATGAGTAGTTTTCCTCTGTCGCTGTCTAGATAGAAGAGAAGGGAACAGTTTCTCTGAGCATTGAGTATCTACTACCTCACTGTTGATTTTAGCTTCATTTTCTGCACTCACAGCTTTCTTCAGTCACTGTGCCATGTTCAGTGTGAAGCTTGTGCTCTGGAATGCTTTCAGATGAACTTGTCCTATGTCCATCCCTGAGGGGTTTTAGGAAAAGAGCCCAAACTGTCTGAACATTCACATGGATGCTTTGTCTGGATCTTTCTGTTTCTTCACAACCTTCTTCCTCCTAAGTGCACCCTGACAAAGCTTTAGAGATGATCTTCCATCGGAAACTCACGAGTTACTAACCATCAGTTTACTCCGTTAACTTAACAAGCAGATGTTTGGCTCCAGTACTGGCCAAAGTAAAAGATGTGGCAGTGAATAAAAGCACCATTTTTCATTAAGAATATCAGTAGCATGATATAAAAATGGCCAAGTTTTGAGGGGAAACAGTCTTTGTCATTTTTCTCTTGTAATTACTTTAAATGCAGCAGAGTGGTTTTTTACTTCAAGTTCGTGGGTTTTAAGAGCATTCGTTTCCTTTGGGAATTTGTCTCTGTTTTATTAACAGCAGATTCTCTTCTCATATTGTAGCATTTACAGGGAGAAATATATAATTTTTTATACACATTAACAGTGTATTATTAATAATACTGATAAAAATAGTGAGACATCTGTAACCAAATTCTAGAAGAAAAGCCCAAACAAAAAAAAAAAAAAAGGAAAATAGAGGAGCATGTTAGAATAGCAATGCAGACATGATCTCCAGAAGTGACCAGCTGTTGCCAGCTCCCTCTTTCATTCTATGGGATGCAATGCCCATTGCTGTGAGGCAGCCTTGCATTCAGTACATAATGTTCTATATGTACAATAATACCTGGTCAGGACTTTGCCTTATGGGCTGTGGGACTGATTGTTGTAGAGTTTCAGTTCTCTCCCAAGAGAAGCATAGCTGAACATAGTAGGTAGCACAGCTGGTGCCTTTTTAATGGATGGTGTTGTGGGACATGAGGATTTTGGAACTTCCTGAGGCCTGTGCATATCTCTGTACTTTAACTGAGGACATTTTTTCAGGACTCAGCCTGTCATTTCTCCAGAGCTGCCTGTTCCTCAGACTCATGCTAGCACTCTGGGCATAGACATTTACCCAGGGAATATCATAGCAGGACTGTACCATAAATCACACTGTGATGGAATGGGGGCTTGTATTGAGGAGAGGGAAGGGAGGAGCCTGGACCTCCTTGCACACTGAACAGGAAACTCTCCCAGGGATACTCCACTGCCCTGGTACAGCTCACTGGCTAGTGCATGTTTGTTGCCTGACTTCCCAGACTGGCCAGCTTTGCTGGCAGCTCTGAGCACACACCAACCTCCCTGGGGGATGGCGGCCGATACACAGAGTGTCTATGGGCCAGAATACACACTCTCTTGCTGTATGTTCCATAGGATTCCATGATGCTTGGAAATCTTTGGCTGTTTCTCATACCTGGCACCTGGCTGTACCAAAACACAACCGTTTGAAACCAGCACAATATATTAATGGGCTATTCCCTAGCTGCCATGTGGCCCTGCAGACACAGATCTGAGAAAAGGCATCACTCATTGGGATGAAGCAAAACACTCTTTGCCCTTCCCTGATCGTAAAGCTGTCAGTGGGTTGCTCAGTGCAGCCTTTAAAAGAACAACTTTCTCTAATTACAAGCAGACATGCGGTGGAAGTGCTATCTAGTAATAAGAGCAAGGCACATGTGCAGAGAGGACACCTATGTCTTCCCAGGTATTTTAATACTTCCTCTTAGTTGATAAGCAAATCTCTGTGCCTCTCAGCTTCCCCTGTGGAGAAACAGAATAGAGGAGTTGTTATGCTTCACTTCAGCACCATCTGTGAGATGCTTTGAGATACCTGGGATGGAAGGTGGGGAGCGGTGGGTGTGTGTGCTGACACATCATGGAAATCAGAAATGGATTTTGGGGTGTGAGGAGGGATTTGTAATAGTCTGTGTTAGATCGTTAGTGGCAATTTGCTGTAATTACATTGTGGAATTGTGTGCATGGGCTTCATGCAAACTCATTCCTTTTCTATTCATTTCAGGAATCCAACAGGGGATAGATGATTTTGTACATTTCATACAATTTTAAAAGAATTTTAAAAACTTGGAAATATCAATAGCACTTCAGCAGTTTCATGAAACTGTCAATTTTTTCCATTTGTTTTATGAAACTGCTAGATTACAACAGATGGATTCATTTATCTCGCCGTGTTTTTATGTATATTTAGATGGCTCCCATCTCTGTGGGACTTGTGCACCTCCCAAGTATTTTAAAATAGAAAAAAGCTGTTTCATTTTCTGCCTTGCTTTCTATCTAGCCCATAAGAGGAGTAGCTTGATTAGTTTATAGGGCTCAGATTTGTTGGGCTGGGCACTAGCATTCTCTGTGTGTTTCTGTGCAAAGAAATGAAGCTGAGAGAAGTTTTGCATTTACTTCTGAGTGCATTGAGATCTGGGTTATTTGTATCTCCATGAGGCAAAATAAGTTCCATAGGGCAGAAATGCTGCCTGGGGAAGGTGAAACTCCCACCTTGCCAATGGCTGCCGCGCTCCAGCAGGAACTGGCTATGGAAGTACATTATCAAGGGCTTTGAATATCAGAAAAGAAGACCAAAGTCTGTACTTAGCCAGAAACTAAGGTGAGCAAAGCACCAGGCTGATCTCCATGGCTAAGCACACATCTGCTGTATTCTACACCAGCTGTGGTTTATTTCAAAGCGTAGCAACTTGCAGTAATTAAGCCGCAAGACACAAATTCATACATCAGTGTGTCCAGGCGTGCACTCCTTAGGATGAGGTGCAATCTTCTGGCCTGTCTTACCTGGAAGAGGGCATTTCTGCTGACATGACTGTTTGGCCAGCAATGGGGAGGCTGCAGACGCCCTGAGGCTGTGGGACAGATGCAGTCAACTGACAATGCAACACTGGTGCTGTTGGGATGTGAGGAAAATATTTAACCGAGCACAGAGATGAATCTGCAAAGTCCAGAACAGCAGGTCCTACATGTGCCACTGGATAAAACAGATATCACCATCACCGACCATTTCACTTTTCCCCACAAGAGAGAAGGGGGAGCACCAGTATTTTAACTTCCTCTGTGATGCTGTGAGTAGGCGGCTTCTGGAGAGGACAGAGACCACACTAAAAGGTGTCCCAGTCATCTCCTGTGAATATCTGCATTATCTGATGTGAGTTACTCCTCTAGTAGAGTTTAGAAGATTCTTTTCCTACCCATCTACTGCCAGCACCCACATGCCTCCAAACAATTATCAGTTTCAGTTGCTCTGTGTTGAGTCCTGCCCAGGCTAGCATTAATCTTTCTGATCTGGGCTCTGTGGGCATTGCAAACATGGTGACACTGATCTTACCAAGCCTGCCAGTGAGAGGCATTTTTAGGTTGATGCCACCAAATCTTCATTACTAGTGGCATCCCTGTAAGCTGGAACCCAGTTAGCTCAGCTATGCCTGACTTCACACTTTCCTCCTGTCTATGGCTGTAGTCTTTAGGTCCACATACTCAGCTCTTGCACCAGGTTTTCTCTTGCCTTTTGTGCCACAGGTCACCAGAGCAGCCTGGTGTGCTGCGTGACAGGGGAGGTGGGTAGGGGACTCTGGAGTAGCTAAGCCAGGGTTTCACTGCCTCATCTCTGCTCCCGTGCTGCCTGTCTGGGGGAGATGTTCGCACGTCTGTTTCAACACGATGGCACATGCCGAATTAAGGAATTAACATTTGCCTTAGTTAGCTGGATGTTCATTTGGTGTCTCCACGCCCCGTGGAGGGTGCCGCAGCTTGCTAGAGCCCGCATGCCCGCAGCGCCGAGAGCCCTGTGGAAACGGAGCGGCCCTGCGGCACCAGCCTCACGTCCAAGAGCCCCCGGCACCCACCGCTGCCCCGGCACCGCGCCCTGCTGCCTGCGCCGCGCAACTCGTACCGGAGCTGTCAGGTCCTTGGGGAGCCCAGAGCTCAGCTGCCCTCTGGCAGTAGTGGCCCCGGACCACAGGATGTCACTAAGGAGCTGGGAGATGCTCATGTGTTCACCCCCATTGTACGGTGTTCCCTCTTGGGCTGCCTGGCATGGAAGTAACGGCTGCCGCCTCTGCCAACTGCCGCCTTCAGAGGGNCCCCGCCGGCGATTCTGCAGGTGCCCGGCCGCTCTCCCGCACCCCGTAACGCGGGTCCCGCTCCCGCCGCATCCCCACTGCCCTGCCCAGCCCTGCGCCAGGGTCCGGCAGCCGAGCGCGGCCGCGTTCCCCCCTCCGAGGGGCGAAGGAAATCATTTTCCCCCTGATTTGCCACCAAGACAACAACAGCACCGCCCGCCCATCCCGCCGGGTGTGTGTGTGTAAAGGCACCGGGAGCGGGGCAGCCCGGGATGCCGCTGTCCCCGGGGCCCGGGGGGTTGGAGGGGACAGCCGGGGCCCGGGAGCGGCCGGGATGTGGGGC
>VXBZ01001812.1:386441-445229 GCA_013399135.1 Heliornis fulica | reverse complement strand
GGCGGCGGACGCTCCCCGCCAGCCCCGGGTCACCCGGCCGCCTCCAGGCTCCATCCAGCCCCGGAGCATCGCGGAAGGAGGAGGGGGGCGAGAACGGGTTTCACTTCCGCCTGCTTGCAGGAACCACAAGCCCCCAGAATATATTAGAATTATAATAATAGAAAGGTGTCGCCCCCCTTTTGTGTCCCCCCTCCTGAAACGAGGGGGTGGAGGGAGGAGGGGGATTAAAAATAAGAGAGGCTCCCGGCAGGCAGATCGGTGTGGAGCTGGAGAGGCGCCGCACCGGCCCGCCAGCATCCCGCCGGCAGCCGCGGCCGCCCCGGGAGCACCAGCGCAGCCTCCGCAGCGCGGAAGAGGCCGGAGAGAAGGTCTGTCCTTTGCGTTCGTACCTTGCGACAGGCACAGCTCTGTCCTGGGTGGGAAGGAAGGGAAGGGCGGGATCCCTACAGCCGGCCAGGCGCAGCAACAAAGCCCAGCCGGGTTGTCCGAGTAGGGCTGCAGGTTGGGGGGGGACTGGGGAGAGCCCCGTGGCTATTTGTCAGTTTCCCAGTTCCTCTTGACAGTTTCCAAATCTGTGCCTTCAAACCATGCCGAAACCTCTTCTTCTGGGGGACCTGGTGTGTGTGAGGCTCCAGGGAGTATTGTCTATATGGAAATCTCTGCCTGGTGCTGCTGGTCGGGCCTGGCTGCTGCTGGAGGACCAGGCTCCCAGCTGCTGGCTGTCCCTGGCTGGAAGGTACTGGGAGCCGGCCTGGCAGGGGCGGGAAGGGAGTGTGCGAGGCCAAGGGCTCTGCAGGGTCCTTGTGTGAGCCATGGCGAGATGGGCTGCTTGTCCCCTGGGCCACGCTGAGCTCATTCCATGCCAGATAGACTTTAGGTGATTTCCCCTTCTAGATCGTCTTAAGATCAGTTGCCTTTTACAGATGAAACATTTCCCAACTTTTGCCTTGCTATTTTTAATCTGAAGGCTCAGTGGGATGGTCTTGACTGTCATTGCATGAGTCACTTTCAGACTCACAGGAAGAGAATAATTGGAACGGGCTCCCTTTGAAGCCAGTTGCAGCCCAAAACTCTTCATCTTGCCAGTGACATAATCCAACTGTCTGTCTAACCATGGCTAGATTGGATCTGATGCCCTAGTTTAGGGGAACACCATCAGGCTGGCTGAGCACTTTGAGAGATTGGTAATGGTGGACAGAATATTAGAAATGGAGATGAGCACTGTGAACTCCTGCTGCAACAAGACAGAAGGTTAAATTAGACCCCCCAGTACTCACCTTTGCCTTTGTTACTGTCACTTCAGTTTAGGTTTTCTCCTCTGGCAAACTCTGGGCACAGCACAACAGGGACAGTGAGCACTGAGATCCTGCAAAAACTTCATTGCAACAAAGTCATTACCACTGGGAGGGATGCCGGCAGAATTACTGGTTGCTGGAACACATGCCATCTTAGTAAGATTTTTTTAAAGAAGTAACTGTTCTGAGAAACTGTTGAACCCCCTTTGTTACCCTTGAGGTAACAGGGTTCTTTGAAGAGGATTACAACACACAAACACAAGTCCCCACCAAAGCAGCAATTATAATATAACTTTTATTGTTTTAAGCCTTGCTAAGCTGTTGTCCAGTGTACAGCAGTGCTCAGAGAGACAAAGCCCCGCTGGGCTGTTTTAAGCAATAGAATAGGTTTGAAGAGACTCTAACCAACCCTGGGATCTTCACCACACCACCGAGCAGCAGGACAATAAGGGTCCCCATCGGAGCAGTGAAGGGAGGCAGTCACAGCATCTTCAGGGTGACCCCTGCAGCTTCAAGGGACCCTCGATGTCTGTGTCCCCACACTGCCAAGGCAGCGTCCTTATATCCTGCATCAGGCCCAAGCTTGGGTCGCTGCACGTGGGGCCAACATGCACTGCAGACCTAGCTGGACTCCTGAGCCTGATTGGTTAACAGCAGGTGACTTACCATCCTGGTTTACTGGCAACGTCTCTCCGTTACACTATCACAATGTTATGGTTTCCCCTGCATATGAAAGCACAACATGGGAATGTTGTTCTTTCCTTCACACATGAAGGTCAGTTCTCATGAGGACAGTTTTAAAGTTCTTTCTCCATGGTCACCTAGCCCAGGTAATCTGGGGAGTGTTTGTCCATCATGTCTGACTCAGATCATCCTCTGTCATCCCTTACACACCGTTTTCTTTACAGAAGTGAAACTTGTGGCCTTGTTTTCAAGGAATTCTCATTGTCATGAGAATTGTGAAGCTCATACAAAACCTCAGCTTAGGATAAGTGTATTTTAACAGAGAGAAAACTGCATTGATTGCTGTGATCTCCACTATTCCAATGGCTCTTACACTGAAGATAGCTCCTTAACTAGGGATCACAAATGTGCCAGTTAGGTTTATGTTTATCTTTATTTGCCCATTTAAATTTATGTTTGATGTCTAAGAGAGCTGAACACCTTGAATTCCAGAGTGCTTTGATGCCTCCAACCTGTATGCTGGTAGTTGAGCCGTGTATTTTGGAAGCCCTGCCAGAAGCCTGCTCAATTTAATATTATTTAGGTGTAAAGCAATGTACAACGGAAGGGATTTGCTTAAGGACATTGAAAGATTGTGGGAAAGACCCTGGCCTATTGCTGCCATGTGGCTGTACTTCTTCCTCCCATTCCTTTCTTCCTGCCCCTTTTTGGCCAACCACAAGTACGATATTTAGAGTTCTTCAGGAGTTACTGCCCTTGTTTCTAACCTTTTACAGAAACTGCGGTCACAAGAGAAAGTTGAAGTTGTTCAGTCTCCATAGACTTGCAGAAATGAAGGTATGGCACAGAAGAAATAAGAAGCAGTGAGATAATGCAGACTGAGACCTGGTTTGTGAAAAAAAAAAAAAGAAAAAACAACTGTATCTGTCATCTTGCTCATTTCTTTCCAGGAAGTCTGAAGGTTTATTGGAAACAATGTAAAAGTTCGTGTTCTGGAGCATGTGAATTAGGCTCCTGACTTGTATCTCAATGTGACTTACCAGCGGACCTACACCTTGGCTAGCATCCAGCTAGTGTCTGGTGATGTGGTTAGTTGCAAAGAGCTTTAATAATGGGCTTTAATAATAGACCAGTTTTCCTTTTGCTTGTGAATGTGCAGAGAAAGGAAAGTAATTGCTATATATCATTTGTGTAAACTGAGCCTTGCAAAGGTAATCACTTCAGAATTGGTTACACTCAACCGTGAGCACAGGCTTTATACCACATAAATATCTGCCTCAGGACAGAGAAGGCTGCACAGGAGGTAGAAGTAGCAGTAGTAAAATCTTAGCTTTGAATGATATCATTCATTGCAAAGATGTCAAAATATGTGTGAGGTGCTTTACCTGCTGATGAAGTACAGTCCTGTAGGGAAGAGCACAGCGTAGTGCTGAACAGCATGGCATGGGTAGACCCATCCCTCTGCCATGAGGCAGCAATAATCAGGGAAGTGCAAATCTTTCTGCAACTGCTTGCTGATGTAGATGTTTAAATTACAGAGATTTAATTTTGGTCTGTAAAAATGACTGTAACAACCCTGTTCCACCTCCCCCAAAGCCCCTACCAGCAGTGGCCGTGTTACTGCAATGGTAGTATATGGGTTTCTCTTAAACTGGACTCAGTCTTCAGAAGCCAAGGAAATCAGAATATTTATCTGCATTAGATGAATGGCATTAAACCCCAAATCCTTAACTGCCATGAATATTTATTCATATCTTAGCTGGCTTCAAACTGCATCTTTGGCTGATTGCCATTCCTGAAGGTTATTTTCACAGAGGTTTTGGAGTGGACATTAATACACTGATACACCTCCAGATTTCACGTTCCCTGATATTTCTAAACAGTTTGTCAGTAGTTGGCAAAACAACTAGATGAAAACAGTCAGTGAGAAAAGTACAGAGCCCAAAATACCCTTTGGGCATCAATAGATATCACTTTAAATCATCAAATCATAACTATTCTAGTATATGTAAGTACTCCCAGTCCCTCACAGTGCTCTCTCAGATTAAATGAGTGCTTTAAAATTGTCCTCCCAGTTGAAGCTTTAGCCCTTCGGATAGAATGAGATGCATTTTGAGATCCTATGGGATTTTTTATTCAGATGTTCCTTCCTGTAATCTTTTTCTTCCAGTCCATCATGTACAGGAAGGTTTCCCTATGGAACCGGTTGTTTGTAGTCAGTGGGACCTAGTCTGTTGAGCACAGTGGGATACATGTGGTATGTCCCTGAACACACTGAGATCATGGTGGATGAAAAGTTCATAGAGGGCACTGGAGGAGGTTTCTGAGTGTAAAGCTCTCCAGTGCAGATGTTGACTGTGATGGGCATTTTGTGTTTAGTGCTAATACTCAGCAGTCTGCTAGAGCAGCAGCCTGCTTCTGTTCTTGATCAGTGCGGAAGATCAGCCTCAGTATTACGAATATGCATTAGTATTTACTAAGGCCCTGTGGTGTGGTCTGGAATATACCCAGGAAAAATCATAGAATAGTTTAAGATGGAAGGGACCTGTGGAGGTTATCTAGTCCAACCTGATGCTCAAAGCTGGCCCAATTTATAGTAGGTTACTCAGGACTTGGTTCAGTTAAATTAAGAGTATCTTTAAAAATGTAGACCCCACAACCCCTCTGATGTCATTTCAGTGTTTGACCATCCTCATGAAAATATCTAATCAGAATTCCCCATGTTTCAGTTTGTGTACCTTTCACTACATGCCTCTTGGAAATGTCTAGATCCATCTTTGCTGTAGTGTCTTGTTAGATACATAGATACATACACATCTGACTAGAGAGAGAGATAGCAAGGCTAGAAGAGATGTGAAAGGGCCCTTTTTATAGATGCTGCTGGTTGCAGGCAGCCTTACAGGTTTTTTTTCTATATTCTGATTTTTTTTTTCTCTAACTATACCTTGGTGAGACATGGTTTTAGAGCCAGTGGTAATAGTGCAAGACCATATGTAGTGCATGAAGATCTTCATGCAGTTTGCTCTGATGTGATGTTAAGCTTGGCACAGCTATAGCCTTGCAATGAACTTATCTAGGGATATCACAGTCTCCTAAATCCTGCTTTCGAATACAGCATTATGTGACAGACTGTGGACTATGTTACAGGACGGGATTAAGTGCTGAATTCTCCTTCCATCTGTGGGGTTTTCTGTGAGCCTCCTGCACTTTCAAGTGCTTGAAACCCATTTGTTGGCATGCTTTTCCCCTAAGGGATTAATTTCATTTTGGAGTGGATCCATCCTGTAATATTTGTGTGGCGTAAGACATTCCTTCCCTGATACTGCGCTGTCCGAGTGTGCCCCAAGCAAAGTCACAGGCTGGTGTGTCAGCAGTTTCCCAGGCGTCAAACCTTGGATTCTACCAACTGGCAGTGTTTTCTGCAGAGCAGCTTGTGACTGTGAGCATCACACACTGCAGAAGTGATCTGTGTCTGTGGGAGAGGGAAAGGTATGGATCACCTGCTCTGGCCTTCTGTGTCACTAGTGCCTCACGAACAAGACCTTTGGAACATGCGTCATCCAAAACAGCGGTGAAACCACACAGAAGAGAAAACCTCCTTTGTGGGTGAAATAATGAATAATGTCCCCTCCTAATGATGGTGTTAGTGAGTGCTGGAGTCAAGAAGGTTAGACTTAATTTTCCCCATCCCTCCCACCTCCTAGACCACTGCTCCCTTTCTGTAATGTTGTTCCTAGGTTGTACGGAGTTTGTTGATGAAATCTTTTCCAATAGGCTCAGGCAGGTTAATGCACTTTGACCTACACATGATGATGTATTAGGAATCAGTTAAACACTGATTGAATTTT
Organism: Heliornis fulica; assembly: GCA_013399135.1. Lineage (NCBI taxonomy): Eukaryota > Metazoa > Chordata > Aves > Gruiformes > Heliornithidae > Heliornis > Heliornis fulica. The sequence goes on along the minus strand of VXBZ01001812.1, from coordinate 439,402 downwards.
CAGTAATAATTTCTGTTCCAGCCCTTAATGGCTAATTTATGCAGAGGTTAGCAGAGAGCAATAATCAAACAGTGTATCTTACATAATAAGACAGAGGATCAGCTGGAAAAACTGACCTGCTCTCTGGCAGTCGGTGTGAACTTATTATTTTTGTGTAAGCGTAAGAGCTGATGTATTAGAGTAAAGCTGAAGGTCACGTGCTCTGCTGTTCTGGCCTGATATGACTTGGCCTGGGTGGCCCAGGGGACAGTGTAAAGCCCATCCTGTAGGAACCTGTGGCTAGTCCATGTCCCCACATTATAGCTCATTTTTTGTCTTCAGAGATCAGCATGTAGGTTACTACGTTTTTCATAAGTTTATCATTATAAATTTAGGAATGCTTTCCAGCAGCAGTGGTATGAAATCCTAGAACAGCCTGCCAAGGGAGGCTGCAGCATCTCCACGGCTGAAGATTTTGGGGAGTAAGAAAGCAAGTATTGCTGAGGACATCAGGATTCCTGTTGGGACTCGGGTCTGTGCTATCAGCTGAGCTCTTCCATTTCCCACACACATGGTAACTCCTGCCTGCCTGCAGGACAGCCTCACCCATCGCCCATCGCCCATCACCCATCACCCAGCTCTTGCCAACAGAACTGTCCCTTTCATCCCACCTGTGGGTTCATCTGCAGCGCAGGGCTGATCAGCAGAGCTGAGGCTGGGGCACTGCCGCCTTTCTGCCAGGCTAAGCAGGTCTGAGTAGTGCTGGCACAGGAGGGGTTAGCATGGAGATGTTCTGGGTGCCAACTTGCTTGGGTTGTTTGTTGGGCAGTGTTTGTGTGCATTTCTAATCCCTTCTTGATTCTTGTAAGGTCGTTGGTCTGCATGACTGAATGGTTGATGAGTTCTGAGTTCTAGTATTCCATGGTGTAGGCAGAAGACATCTAATTGCTTACCTCTGCCCACTTCATAGTGGAAGTGGTGGTTCTGTAGCCTCATGAAGCACCGATGTGAGGGTGCACTGCAGTGAGCTGGAGAAACACATTTCTTTCATGGTGGTACTAACAGACAAAGAGAAACTAAGCAGGGAGTGGGAGAGGTTACCATTTCCCCTGTCTGGGAGACCAAGGTACTTACATAGCTACATTCAAGCAGGAGACAGAGCAGGGGGAAGCAACTGGCACACCACACCCAATCACAATTCCACTGAACCCAATAGCAGTTCCAGCTCTTATCTTCAGTTTTGCTCCATGCCTAACCTATCATCACTCTCCATTGCACAAGGGCCTCCTCAGAGTTTGATTAGCTCTTTCAAGGAAAACAGTTTATTGCTGAGAAACAATGAATGAAATCCTTCAGGGTAAGTTAAAAGGAAGATCCCAAACCAAACAGGGCAGTGAGACTGCTGACCTCTGGGAACGCCTGTACTGAAAGCACCTTCTCTGCACATCCCCCCAAGCTCCTGCAGCAGGGTCTTCCAGACTGTTTTGGTACATGTTGGTGGGACAAACTTTTCCAAGAAAGCATTGTAAATACAGGAAGATGTAAATTTAGTGCAGAGATCACAGGACTAGAATCAGCTGATCTGGATTCTGTCCCTGACTCCCCCATGGCCTTGCTGTGAGAGGCTGGATTGTTCAGTTAACCTCCCTGCACTTTGCCTGTTCCAGAAAGAAAATTATTTTTCTTTATCTCTTTGAGATTTTTGTAAAAAGTATCATCCTCACTCTTTACAAAGACAGCTAGAGGCAAATAATAATATAAAAGCTCCATTAAGTGCAGCACATTTTAGACTGGCAGATCTTTAACTACCGTTTCACTGGAGCTCCTTACTAGTTGCAAGGACTGAAATTGAATATCCTCCTCTTTCATGTTCAGAAAGGCACTTCAGGCAAGTGTCTGCCTGGCAGGTTGTCCTCCACAGAGTGCACTGGGAGAGCACATGCCCACAACAGATGACATGAGGTTTCGTCACAGTGTGGGATTTCATTTCTGCCGTACCACCCGCACAACATGGCAAGCGTGTGACAAACGGGACTGAAGCCTCATGCCTGTACTCTAGCATTTTCCCACAGTGCCAAAGGAACTACCCATTTTCGGGTTATTGATTATAATATTAATTAATGCTGGGGCTCACTTGCTTTTACCCCTCCATAATTTCTATCAGTGAGAAAAAATAATTCCTTTAAGAATGATGTTAAAATATTTCCTCTGCTAACAGCTACCAGTGTTTGCCACTGATCTCAGCTGTGGCTGGAGTATCTTTGGCTCTGAGCCTGCACAGGAAGAATAAGGGAATAATAAGCTGAAAGGCTGTTTTTAGGGGATTTTTGCCGACTATTTGTTTTCTTCATGACGTGTTTGGTACTTGTTTCCAAGAGAAAACTCTAGGTAACCACAGAACTGAGGAAATTCTAGTGTCTTGGGAACTAAGGAATGAAAGATGAGAAAGCTGAGGAAAAGGAGATTTGCAGGCAAGAAACTGTTTATGTTTCTACAGAACATTCAGCACTTGCCTGCAGTGCTTTAGCTACAGTGTGTGTGTGGGGGGTGTTCTATAGACCACCCCAACTTTAGCTGCTTAGTGGAATCCAAGAATAAATTAGATATTAGAGATCATTTTAAAATAATGCTTGTGTGGCCATCATCCCAACTCCGTGGCTATAAATACCCAGTATAAATGCAGTGCAATATCTTTACATAGTGTTTTTCTGTAATGTTTGTGTTTGTGTTCTGCTCTTCTCTCATGCTCTCATGTGATGAGTGTGAGAAGTCTTAGCACTGACAGGAGGGGATGACACTTCCCCTCCAGAAAGTGTTACCACTTCTCTGCATCTGCTCGCCTTCTGGAGCCACTTACCAGGAGACACCTGCAACAGTGGAAAGTTTTTATCCCAAAGGTAGTTTTGAGAAATGCTGCCAGACTTCCATTTTCTCTCTTAAACAATGACCAGTGTTGAGTGCTGTGTCTTTTCAGTGGGCTACGTTCCAGCGGCAAGGTTGCAAAATCTCATTTGGTCTGATTTTTAGAGCATCCATCCCCAGAAGTATTTGATTGGAAGGAAGTTGAATGAAAACTGAAATTCTTGAAGATCAGCAGTTATGAAAAATAGACCCTAAAGCAACTCTGCTTGAGGTTACATAGGGAACCAGCTTTCGGTCCCTGTCCCTCATGTTTTATCTGTCAATCACAAAATCCTCAGCCTTCCTCTCAACTACTCATCAAAGGACGTACACTCATAATTCAGTGGAAACTAGTGATCTTGTGACCCAAAACATCCTCTGGTTTATTTAAAAACTTCCCTTAATTTCAAAATGTTTCTCAAGAACTCATCATTTTCAAGCTGTTCATTTAGAAGGAAATGAAGCAATGTGCAAGACACAGAACTAGGCTGCTTTCACTGCCCAGCTATGGCTTCTTGAATTTCCTAGTCAAGCTCAAGAACTCTTGGTATTTATTCAAGTAAAACGATGAGATGACTTATTTTCAGTTTGCAATTAGTACATTTGCTTTAGGGAATGAAAACTGTGTTACATGAGAAGCAAGAACAGCAACATCAACAGAAGATTTTCATCTGTTCCTTGTGCCAGTTTGTGTTGTGTGTAATCTGTAATTCTCAGCTGCCTCTCCATTGTCAATGCCTGGAATCTGGGGTGTGCCTGTGGTGCAGTCTGACTTGCCTTCGCTAGCTCTTTGTCGAGCTTGTTTCAGAAACTAAGGGCTTGTTCAGCCTGGCAAGACCCATTCTAGTGAATCTGTGGCACTGTGATCTCTAGATTTTTGCACTCTCGACTTGGAGTGAGGATAACCTTCTATTTGAAAGCCTGCAGGTACCAAATGCGTGTTGTGGGAAACAAACACCTTATGGACAGTGGAACTTACCCTGTGTTTACTAGAAAGGGCAATATATCTCATGAGAGATTGCAAATGGAATCACAAGTCTTTATCTGAATTTCTCATTGGACAGTCCAGGCCTTGGCTTCTTCTCATTTAACTCTAGGGCTGAATTTAGGAATGGGATGAAGTTTTGACTCTTGAGATCAGGACAGTCTTGTTTTTGAATCCAGGTAAAGAACTTTTTAAAGAACTTGATACACAGCTTCCAATTTTCTATTTGGAATTTGTTCTTGTTCTCAATGAGAATGTCAAATTGGCTGTCAATGGATATACCATTTGTGCTTACTGGGAATTACAGCTGCAATTGATTGAACACAAAATTAGAAGCACTGTAAGGAAAAAAAAAAAGGGCCTCATTTTAAGAACTCCAAGTCATTTGTCCTGAAGTGTTTTAATGCATCTGATCAAGGACAGTTCATTTCCTTTTGTTGTGTGTCCGAAGTTTGAATAAGGTGCTTATGGAGTGCAAGTTGCTATGAAGGAGATGGATTTCTTGCTTGTGAAATACATTTTATGTATAGAAGCACTGATTACCTAAATTAGAAAACCAAAACAATGCTGTTGTCTCATTTGGTGGGTGGCAGAGATTGTGTGGACAACTGAAAGCTTGCTTAAAGGCAATCTGTGACCCACTCCATACTATTCTTATGCTAATGTGAGAATGGGTATCCTGGGCACCATCTGCTGTCCCTGAGGTCCCGGCCTTGGGCATTCAAAATTGGTTTGCTTTATTAATGCTAGGCCATCCAGAACAGCAGTGGTGCATTTGTTATAGTCGATGAAATCAGAAGTTCCAATTTTAAGCATACAGAGATAATTGTCACTTTTAATAATACACTCAAACATGATAACTACCACTTTTTTCAGCCTCTTAGGCAAAGATGCCATCTTTCAAACTGTAGTTACCTCCAGCAAATCCAACAAAGGCCTCTCTGGCTTTTCAGGGAGATGTGTTTTACTTCCTTGGAAGGTCATTTCATTATATACGGGATGATGTCTTGGCTGGCTCTGCATTTTAACTTCTGTAAAAGCCCCCTAGAGAAACAGAGGAGTGTCTTGATATAAATAAAAATTAATAAACAGGACATTCAATGTGATTATTTTTAGAGAGGCTAAAGGGACAGGGTATCAAATATCCTCAAGTAGTTTAATTAAGCCAGTTGAGGTTTAAAGTACACCAGGCATCAGTTTTGCCTGAGCTTATTGGCAGAACAAATGGCTACAGTCTCAGTTGTAAGTATCTTAATAAAGTCTCCTCTAACGATGGTTCTGTTTGTGCTTATTAGCTATATAGTACTTTTGGTGTCCACGGCTCTAATTAGAAAGCAATTCCTCTTTCTGTTCAAGCATCTGAGTACTTAGATTGCTCATTATCAAGTACCTGTGAGATACAAAGCAGGATAGTTCACCCAGCCAGCAAGATAGGGCCGTCTGACCTGCTGCCTTGTGTCAGTGGCCTCCAAAGAGACAGAGCATGTGAAGCTCAGAAGCTGTGTGTCTCCTGCTTCATCTTTGCCAACAGTGCGGGGCAGCTCCTACACTGGCACCCAGTTGTGGCTAATACTCTGCCTTGGACCCCCAGGCCTGAATCAGCACTGAGGGCAGTGCAGGGGTGCCAAGTTCAGCCCCAAACTGCTCGGAGGGGACTGTAGGGAGAACTGAAGATGTGAGGGTGTGGAAACCATGAGGTGATGGTAAAGCAGTGTGACAGACAGTGATCTCATGCCAAGCTTTTTGTGGTGTCCCGGTGAGAGAGCATGTTGTGGGGGAATGAGAAAGGAATGGGTTGCCCAAGGCTGTTGTGTTTGTGAGTCTGACTCTCTTGATCTCTCTCCATTTCAACACGATGCTTGTGCAGGATTTATTTACGGTGACTCTGTGATGAAAAAACTAACCGATGAACCAATCATCTCCAGTTACCTAAATAAGCAACACAGAGCCAAGAGGGGGAACAACTTTCAGTAGCTGCTTTTGTTCCCTGCCTTCCCTCAAGAGCTTTATGTTGTTTCTTCCAGTTATGGGTGAAGGACCAAGCACATCAGAGCCAGGAAAAATGAGAGTTAATTATGCTGTGGAAGGGGATCATTGCACAATGCTAGTTCTTTCCCATCCCTGTCTCAAGTGTTTGAGAGTACAACAAAGAGAGATGTTCTTCAGTACCATCTTGTGCTTATTCTGGAAGCACTGGAAATACAAAGCTGGACCTCTTTTCCTTAAATGAAGACAATGAAGGAGAGGATGTCTCACTTGTCTCAGCACTTACGCAAGGTGTGCCAAGGTCAAGTGAAAGTCAGCAGAGATGGATCTAATATTACCTGTATATAATTTAGAAAAACAAGAATGTTATTTTAACTGTGTATGAGAACTTCTTAAAATTCTGTGTGAATGTGTACTTCATAAAACATCTAAAACCATCAGTCTTTGGTTTCATGTTTGCTATAAAAGCTAAAAGTCCCTGAGACATGGACAGAGGAGAAGATATTTGTGCCTGGAGGACCAAGTCAAACCATGGGGTATGAAAGATGCTTTTAGAAATCACTGTAGCTAACATTCACTCTTGGCTCCATCTCCATCTCCTCTGGGCTCACTTAGGTGTCACTCCAGCATTTGGCATATGGCAAAGAGAACTTGTTTAAGAAACTCTGCCTTAAGTGCTGGTGTGAAGCAGAGGTGAAGAAAGGGGAGATACCGCATTCTACAAAGAAACGAGGGGCTGCTGACAAGTATATGTCCTTTGGCTCTTCTCAGTTAAGGTGCTGAACTTGTACTGAGCTCTCTACATATGACTCACAGATTGCTGATTATTCTTTAATTTCTCAGCAATTTAGAATGATCAACATCTTGTAAGGTCGGGCACTTACTGACAGAGGATACCTTGTCAGGCTGTTATCAGGGGCTGCTGCTCCCCTGGTGTACTGGCAGCTGCCCACATCAAAGTTTCTTGGCATGTAGGTGCGCCAGCTTATGAATGTGGCCCTATAGACACATACACAGAACTAGGGCAGGCACTGAACCAGGTATTAGAGGTTCATAGTCCCTCATCTATCAGGGCAATTTCATCTCACGTTAGGGACTAGTATTTGTATCTGTCACATCTCAGCTCTGTACAGTAATTGCTGCATTTGCATATCTTGATTGGAAAGATTGCCATTTAAATGTGGTTGATACTTCAGAGTGATTCTGCTATGTTAAAACATTGGAATAGGTTTTTTTTCAACTCATTGTAGAAGGCACTGAAATACTGAAACCTCCAAAAGTGCCGTGAAGCAAAACAGTTGTCTTACCAGATCTTGTATGCACTACCTTCAGCTTACACACAGAGACTGGAGAGTCTCTGCAGGGGGTGTTTATATAAATGCACAGCAGACAGGACCTAGAAATGCTTAGTATCCTCTGGGATGCAGATCTTCTTGAGGGCCTGAACAAAAAAAATCTACTTTGCCCTCACCTTGCTGGTGCCTGAACACACAGACAGCAGTACCTTGTGTGAAATAGCACCATTCAAGTTAAGTTCTGGTGTTCCTAATTCGTTCTCTTGCTAGATATTATACTGTCAGAGTTGATTGAACCCTTTTGAAATATGCTTTTAGTTTCTTCCCTGGAAACAACATATACCACTCCATTGAAGACATTCAACAGTAACAACTAGGTTCTGGTGAGTGCAGGAAATCAGAAACAGACAGTAGCAACCATTGCTAGAAATTAAGAGTTAGTGCCTGCACGTCAGTGCTGTGTTCCTTATGCTTTTCATTGTTGGCTGGATAGGAAAAATAGTCCTGTTAGCATGCTGGTGCTTACATGAGGCATAGGAATATCTGTCAAAATCTATTGAGGTGCCTTGAAAAGTTGTGAAATAACATTTATGCAAAGGACACAGAAGCTCTTGGAAAGACTGCAGGGGTGCTAGACAACCTTTCAAGCCTTTATCACAGCCTGGCAGTCTCCATCGTCAAGAAGGCCACGCTTATACAAGTACTCAAACAACAGCAAGGGAAAGTTTGTGTCCAAAGAAATTAAAAAGAAATTGTGAAGAGAGTTATGTTCAGAGCTGGCAGGACTGCAGTGGGCAAGTCTTGGTTCTTCTGTGCAAGACTCTGTAGAGTGACAGCTTTAGTTACAGAGAGTGTAATTATTTGCTTTTGAATGCCTAATATTGTTTCCTTCAAGCTGAGTTAACTTAACTTACTGCCACAGCATATTTCATTTGTTCCCTTGTCAGCAGCTACTGTCTTCTGTTCTCCTTGTTATGGGAAGGACAGTTGGGAAGGCCAGAGGACAAGGATGGCTCTTAGAGACACTGCACGCTGACAGCGGCTCAGATTTGGTTTTGATTATCTTTGTGTCTTGGACTTCATCTAAACTGAGTCAGGTTCTTGGTTCCTAGGTAGGTGTTTTATGATGCTGAGATATGGGTGTTACACAAGTATTTTGGAAAACAGACCTTCTCTCCTTCCGCTTAAACATGGTGACATTTGCTGTTGCTTGGTCCAGCTGGGATCAAAGCCTCACGGTTAACCAGGGGCCAGAGCTAGGAAGTTAAAACTTGTTCTTGCAGCTGTTAGATCTAACTGCACACAGTTAGATGCGGTGGATGGAAGTTATTAATTACAGCAACAGTGGGAATACTTCTCCCCCTACCCTGCAAAAGCAGAAGACTGGGAAATGTGCTTCTAATAGAATGTCTGGTCTGAATGTACCTGTCTGTGCTGGGATGTCTGCTGGCTGGGAAACAAGAGCTCCAGTATGTTCTCCCCAGTGTCTCCCTTCCCTGAATCCCTGTGAGCACTCACTTTCTACCAGCAGATTAAAACAACTTTAAAACTTAAAAAACACCTTGTGACTGATGTACACCCCTCTATTCACACACAGTCATGGTTCTTTTCTAAGCAGAAGTTTTAGCAGAAGATGGGAGGAAGAAAGCTGAATAAAACGGTGATTGCAAAGGAGACGGGAAGAGCAAGGTTGCTCTTTTTCTCCTCCTGGTTCTGTTCTTCTCCTGGTGCTGCTGGGACACCTTCCACTTCCAGGCCATGCTACGTGTGCTGAGCACGAACTCTCTCAGCTCTGTGTGTGTATGAGGCAACTGGTTTGCAAGGCCTGATCTAAACTGGTAGATCAGAGTGCTCTCAGCTCTGCACACGCTTCTGTGTGTGGAAAGGAACGTTTTCCCATTCCTGCCGTTCTTCATATTTCACAGCTGCAGTTTGTCTTGTCCCCAAGTGCTGCAATGCACAAGGGTTTAAAGCATTATTCATTTTAGGGCATTGATGCCTTCTTTGAAAAGTTACGTATGCCTGGTTTGCTTTACCAGGGACTCTTAAGGGAGCAGCGTGGGGAGTTCTCAGGGAGAGAAGGGAGGCAGTAGGTATGCATAGCACTTCCAAACTGTGTTATATATCGACCTCACCAATTATCTTAAGCAGGACAGGATGTGATGATCTTTGCACCTACACCAATTTTTCTTTTATGGTGACTGTAGATCCCATTTTCTCTGCCTTAGTGTAACTCCACCTTTGATTTCCCTGATAGCTGAATGTCCTTCAGTTATCCAGCACAGGTGAAGGTGGTAGGCAAATTAACTTCTATTACCTTCCACAGGAATATAATTAGTCCTCAGCTGCACCATCTCCAGTTCAAACTGATGCTTGTTATAGTGTGGGAAGTGAAGCATTGATAAACAGCTATCAAGTCCTAACCCCTGGTCTAGCTGTTTTTTTGCATATGGCCTTCTGTTATGTTAAGGGTGTGTTGCTGCTCTACCTCTAAGCAAGCTTCTTGAAGATTTATGCTTTGAAAGAACTTGGAAATAGCCAAGATGACTCTTGAAAGCTTTTGGCTTGGTAACTCGTTGAGTGTCTCAGATTTCTTGTATGTCAGTGTAAGTTGGCAGAACTGAATCCTACAGTTTGGCCAGGCTGCTGCTGAGTGGTGCTGTCTTACAGCTCTTGGTATCTTGTCAGCAAAGGAGTGCAAGGACATGGCTTGCCTTGTTGCATGGGAGTTGGTGTTTCTGAGTCAGAAGGGAGGAGATGGAAGTGTGACCTTCCTGCTGGCTTGAGTTCCTGAGAGCATGGGCTTTTGTTTTATGCCAAGCTTTTATTTGATTACGTCTGCTAATAGGTGCATCATCTTACCATACTCCTCTTCCCAGAAAATAATTCAAGAGTAGAATTCAAAGAATGTGGCAGGGCCAAAGCATATAAATATATGTTCCAGACTCCCTCTTTCTAGAATAATTTACATTTTTTAATTCAAGGAGAAACTTGAAAGTCTGTCCACAGCATGGTACTTACTGGCTTGTCGGGTAAGCTTTTGTCAGCTTAGGGCTAGTTTGTCCTGTGCTGTATGGAAGTGCTGGAGGAGTGGGTTGGTTTAGATGTGTTGCTATAATGTGATATATACAATTAATGTTTTAGTCCTTCATCTCCCACCTTCCAATTGAGTAAGGCTTGCCTTAAGCCTTCCCCACAGCTTTTGAAAGGTTTGGATCTAGAGCTCCTGAGGATCCAGACTTCAGCCTGTGTGATTATCTCCTCCTGAACCTGGGCAGACATTGATGGGTTTAGAAGAGAGTTGATGTCTCTCTCATGCAGCCATAAGGCACAAAGTCTCCAGCAGCATCTCTGACTGTCTGACGTGAGTATGATGATTCCAGCAGTGTAAGAAGGAAATAAATTTGGTATAGATCTGTAAGTCCAAGCACATTTGTGCTTGATGTGTGAATGTAGGTGTCCCTCTTGTGATAACTGGGAGAGGCTGGGTAGCAGACCTGTCCCAACAGCATCCAAAAGGGGAGAAAGCATTTCCAATATTCTTTCTATCTGTAAGAAACACATACAAAACAATGGGCTTCTGATGGGGATATGTGCTGTTATTCACTTCTATGAATTGTCATCAATCTGATGAAATTGTATATTTTTCCTAAGAGCCCAGCTCCAGAGATTAGGTGATTTATGGGAAGTTTCTGTTTTCATTTAGAGCAGTTTCTAGGTCTCCTTGCTGTGAAGGGAAAAAAAAAAAAAAAGCTTGAATACATAGCTGCAGAACAGAAACACCATAAGGCAAATAAAACATATAATATTTGAAACCATCTTGTTTTCTAAGCCAATCTCATTATTTTTTAGGATCTGAGCAATGTTTTTTGAATGCCCAGGTTGGCTTTGGAGACAAGAGACCTGATTTTCACAAATGCTAAGTACTTTGCTCCAGCTGTCACACCTATAAAAATCACCCATTAAAATAATGCCTGGGGTCCAGTAGTCAGACTTACACGTTTGGATAGGAAAAATGCAGGTAATGTGGTGTACACAGAGCTTTCCTGTACCTGCAGCGTGCCATGGTAAATGCAAACTGTGTTAAGCAACATCATCTTCTCCAAGGCAGAAACAAAAAATAATAGTAAGGACTTCTTCATACAGTCTTTCTGTTTTTTTATAATGTAAAATATTAATGTTAAATATTATAAACTGGTTATGAAATCGACATAGCTGAGTTGTAGATCTAAGGAACAAATTAGGTTAGAGGGAGGGGGAAGTAGAGGAAAGCACACCATAGTGAAGGGAAGTTGGAAAGCATTTTTCTCTAAGGAGTACCCTAAAGTAAAACTCTGCAAATGGGGAATTTTGTCTTCATTTGAAAAAAGGAGCGTGTGTGGGTACTGGTGCAAAGTTGTAGTGGAGATCAAGCCTATCTCCCAGTGTTATTTTATTACCAATTTTGCTGTTTTGAGGTTTTTCTTAAAACCTTAGCTCTTAGATTCAGAGGATAGTCTCAGCATCCCTTAAGGAAGTAATTGCACGTGTTCCCTATCTGTGGAAGAGTGACTGTAATTCTGAGCCAGATGCATACTAAGGAGGAGAAACCTTCCCCAACGGCCAGCCTGTTTGTGTGTATTTATTTTGAGTCCTGACTTTCAATTTTAAAGTCCTGGGGGATGGTGATATTTCAGCTCTTACCCCCAGGTTGCTGATTGAACCTGGTTGTACACTTTCCCCTGGAGTTTACCCCAGTTAGCAGTCTCAAGGTCAGGACTGCAGTGCTGCATCTCTGCTAGGCTTCAGTCTAAGGGTGGCAGTTGCCCTGTAAACTTGCTTTTTGGCCTTTTTGCAGTGAAGGCAGCCTTTTTCTTTTCTTTCCTTTTTTTTTTTCCCTCCAAAATTCAGGTTCAAGACTGATAACTTACCGGGAATAATAACAGCACTCAAAGCTTTGAATATTTTGTAGCTTTAATATAACATAAAATTTTATAATGGGAATGAAAGGGGAGAAATTGCTGACAACATTTTGGGAATCTGTTTCTTTGTTTGCTTGGGGTTTGGTTGGTTTTTTTGGGGTGAAACAGATGGGGCTGTGTTTGAGTTATAGGCAACTAATGTCTTTACGTTTAAAAGATGCTAGAAAAGAATTTTGTTTTTTCCAGCAGTTTCTCTGGGCTTTGCAGGTTTTTTGATGGGGAAGGAAGATGACTTGGCTTTTAAGTGGTGTGATAGAAAGTTATATTGTGAATAGCAGTAAAGAAAGGAGTATCCTTAACCTGAGTGCATGATATATGTTCTGCCTGCTCATTTTTCTGATAAATATGTGCACATCAAAGACAAAACTTCTCAGAAGAGTGCTGAGCTAGACCTTCCTAACAGGGTGCTCTGAACATGCTTCTTTCATTCCATGATTCTACTTGTGCTTTCCAGTAAAACAAGCTGGTATTTCCACCTACGCATTCTCCTGTTATCAGAGGCTTTTCTCTATCTACTAGGGATCTTCTTGATTGTAGAGGGTACACTAAATCCCACTCTCTGCAAGTAAAAAAAGCATGAGCTCAGTTTTGTATGATGTTGTGGTAGCTGGGAGAGGAAGCTGTGTGCCCACAGAAAATTTATTCTTTTTCTTTTTTTTTTTTCTTTTTAGAAAGGGGCTTAAAGTGGGTTAATTAACACTGACCCCATTTAAAGGCATGGCTTATGTGCCTGCTTGAGGGAGGGTAAGTTAGTCTCATATGTTGGTGGAAATCTCACTTTCAGTGTATCTGGAGCCTGGTGCTGGGCAGAACAGGCAATGAAGCCTGACAAATCAAGCAGCTGTTTGCCCCACAATAAGCCAGCTGGTTTGAAATCCAGGCTGTGTCACAGAGTCCCTTGTATATTCAAAACCGGGGCATATTTGCTCCTTTAATTAGTGTTCCCCCTGGTCCTTAGTATATGGGTTTGTGATGGGGGTGGGGGCTTGTTAAGAGAAGATCAAGAAAGATTTCCTATGTTCCCAGCCCTCTGAGGGGGAGAGGAGGAGGAGGAGGACAGCTGGGGGACCACTCTCTGCATGGGAGAGTTTTGTGTGGCCAAAGCTGAGTCTTGGGGCTGGAGGGAGGGAAGCAGCTCCTGCTCATTTAATGATTAAACTTGAGGGAGGATTCTGGCTTGGTTGCAGTTTGAAGATGAGGTCTCTAGGACTTTAACTTGGGCTCATCTCTCAGGTGTGTGGAGGAGGCTACAAAACAGTCTGTCTTGGTGGTTACATCTGTAGTGTGAAGATCCATCCTGTGTGATCCCAGCAGAGACATACGTGGATGTGCCCTCCATCAGCTCCAGAAATGAGGGAAACCTCTGGTGTGACTGATATAATGCAATTAAGCAAGCTCCTGTTAATTGAGTGACTTAGCTGAACTCTGATTCAGTTGCCTCTTGCCCCTGCAGGTCACGGTCCTTTCCTGACAAGGTAACACAGTCCTCCTTCCAGTCTCCATGGGGGATATTGTTTCTTGGGGTCTTTTATCAGTGACTTCTGGGGATAAAATCAGGGAGAAGCTTAAGGAAGTGTTATTAGTAACTGAGAGCTGTCAGATCATTTGCCCTCTCTTCCCTCTTACTGTGTGGGAGAGGCAAGGCAACCCCTGCCTTTCCAGGGAAACAAAAGGTAGTAAACTTCCAATTCTTTTTAACATGAACAGTGATAAATTAGCAAACTGCTGAGTGTGGCCATTTGTTCTATGGAAGCAAAGCATTGATTCCCCCAAGATTCAGCTTTGGTGTTTTTTTTTCTTGCTCATTTTAGCAGTATAATTGGGAATAGATTAAACCATGATCCAGTTTAACCCTTTGTTTGTAGGAATGGTGTTAGGAAAAAATCCAAATAAATAGAAAGTGGAAATTGGTGTTTAGTGTCTCAGAAAACTGCGAAAAGTCAAAAACTATTCTTTTTTTTTTTCTTTTTAATATTATTGTCTGCATTTAAAGCTTGCAGAGAAGCAGGTCTGAAGAATCTCATTAGCAAACCTGATCAGTCTTTTCTTTCTGAATTGCCTTGAGAAAGGGAAATTCAAGTTGAAAAGTGGGCCCTGGATTTCAGCTGGAAGACCTTGCTGCATACACAGCAATGGGCTGGTCTATAAGAATTACATGACAAGAGATGTCTTCAAGGAAAACCATACAATAGTGTTGGAAGAACTAGAACAACTTTACCAGTACTAACAACTCTGGCAGCTTTGAGGCATAGACAATGTGGGGGGCAATCAGCTGTGAGGCTTTCATGTTGCAGCATCAGCTCCTTGGGAAGATCCCTTTATGCACAGGATCATTCTGTGTGATCAGAAGAGGTTTAGTAGGGGGGCAGGACAGGACTGTTTGTCTACCCAGAAACATCAGAGCTTCTAGGAAGTGGCATTGACGTTAAGTAAGAGCATGTCAGATCACCATCCTCTGTCCTGCATTAGCTTTCCTGGTACAAAACAGACAGGGATTTCCTGGAGAGAGTCCAGCCAAGGCCACAAGGATGATTAAGGACTTGGAGCATCTCCCCTATGAGGAAAGGCTGAGTGAGCTGGGGCTGTTCAGCCTTGAGAAGACTGAAAGGGGATCTCATCAATGTTTATCAATATCTGAAGTGTGGGAGACAAAGGGAGATGCCGACCTCTTCTCAGTGGCCTGTGGGGACAGGACAAGGGGCAATGGTCACAAGCTGGACCACAGGAAGTTCTGCACTGATGTGAGAAAGAACCTCTTCATGGGGAGGGTGATGGATCACTGGAACAGGCTGCCCAGGGGGGTTGTGGAGTCTCCTTCTCTGGAGATATTCCAGACCTGTCTGAATGCCAACCTGTGCGACCTCCTCTAGGGAATCTGCTTGGGCAGGGGACTGGACTCTGTGATCTCTCGACGTCCCTTCCAACCCCTACAATTCTGTGAATCTGAAAAGAGATCCTCTAATGTGACTCCCTTCTTCCTGTCCTAAGTTTTCATCCCAATTGTTTTTCATTTCATGCTCTACAGGGCTTTGTTTTCTGGCAGCTGATGTCCTGCAAACCCACAGTGGTTAGTGATGTGAAGGGACCTTCCCAGACCAACTCCACAGGGTTCTGGACTCTCACTTGTGACAGCAAAGAGGGCCGTCTCAGCCCAAAGGACTCCTCTCACGTTAGGAGCTGGCCACACTAGCACAGTGTTTCAGGCCTGAATTTGGATATGAAGTGGGATCTGAATTGGGCTGTGTGGAAAAGCTGGATCAGACCTTTGGCTCAAGACTCCTTGAGACTGGAAAGCACAGCCTGCTCCCAGAGCCAGCCTGTGTTCGGGCTGAGTGTGAAGCTCTGGGAGAGGCTGGTAGCTGGTGCTGGGGCAAACAAAAGCTCATTTCTTTCTGCTTGACCTGCTGCTGGCTATCTGGAGGCCGTCCTCCTGGAGGAGGCAAAGCAGATGTCTTCACCCTTCGCTCCCTGGAGAGAGGGACATGGGGAGAGGTGAGATGTGTGAGCAGGGAGCAAGGGTTGCATTGGGCTTGCTACTTTGCAAACAAACCTCACTAGAAACCTTGCTTCTGGTTTGTGCTTCCATCTGTCCCTGTTGGATGCCCACTTGATCCAGCTTTCACTTTGTACCTTCTCCTCTGTGGGTGCTGGAGGGACATTTTGGGCAGCAGGCTGCTTTGCATAGATCCCTCTGGGATGTGCCCCATGTGTTGGGTCAGTTTTCCCCTGCCCCTCACTGTGGGGGGCAAATAGGGCAAAATCAAGTTCGTGCCTGATATGAAACTGTTCATGGGACATCACTGCACCAGGTACTTTGCTGCTGATGCGTTTTCCTCGTTGTGTGCTCTGCCAGGAGAGTTCCTGTTGTCCTTCAGCAGGTGTACTTGTGTCCTTGCTGGTGGAGAGGCAGCTGCAGGGCCTGCAACTCCTGGGGGCTGCGCATTTGTGGCTGAAGTGTTAAGGGGGTTAGAAGAGACATACAGATTTGATAGCTCTCAAATTCCCCCAGTACCAACACCTCTCCCCCTCCTGCCCCACCTGGTAAACTTTCCTTGCTGAAAGCAAGCGGCTCACGTTCAGGAGCGCAGGCGAGAGGGGATTGCTGAACTGCAGTGAACTGTTAGGGCATGTGTGGTCTCCCTGTAGGAAAGTGAGTGTGTTTGTAATAAAATTGTTCCTGTGTAGATGGAGACTTTTTGATCTGAGAGTTCAAGTAGCTTTTTGGCTTCCAGTGGTTCCCTGGGATGTTTGAAAGGCTTGACGTGGTTACAAAGTCTAGTACAACAGGTAAACAGGGCAGCCCAGAGCAGAACTCAGTGGTTATTTAACTGTGATTGGGGACTGGGGGGAAGACTGGTGATGCACTCGGAGTGTTTTCACCATACCAGGGTGATCCCAGTGGTTGGCTCTGTGTGTACAGAGAAGGACAGGGATGCTTTGCATCTTCAGCCCTGCGACTTTCACAAGATACAGGAAATCTGGAGCCATCCTCTGGAGAAGAGCAGACATTCAGCACATGATACAGTGGATTGCAGTGGCAAAACCACCCAGGCACCTTTCCTGGGGTGTGCCCAAGTGCTGTGCTTAAACACATTATTTTTTCTAGCCCTGGTAATGGGCTTTGGTAGAAAATGATGTGTAATTGAAGTAATATACTTCATAATTCTTTGATAAAGAGGTGGAAAGGAATCAGAACTCTTTTGTGTTTGTTTGGTTGGGTTTTTTTCTTAATTTGACTTTTCTTGAATGATCCAGGAACCAACCCCAGCATTTTAAACTCCCAATGCAGTTGCATGACTAAAGCTTGGGGGAGGTTTAGGGATATTTTCTTTTATATTTTCCTAACCCTACTCTTCGAGGAGAGAAAACCCAACTAACTTCTCCATAAAATTCCCAAAGCACAGGGGTAGAGAAAAAGGCATTAATGGAATTTTACTACTATAACTTTGCTGAAGTTGGAGAACCTTGGAAAGGTAGAAAATAAAAAGGGTTGGGGGACTGGACAATAAAGAGGAAGCAAATCAATCTCCTTGCTCCTATTTTTGCATTTAGAGTGGAAAATAGAAGCAGCACTGGAAATGTTCATCCCAGAAATTTTCCCTTCTACTCTCATCCCTCCTCTTGTCTTCCACGTGCTTTTCATACGTGCTGTATTCAGGATGCTTTCAGGGAGGAAAGCTGGAAGCCGAGGGTGGGTGTGAGTTTCAGCAAGCCCTAGGGAGAAACACCTTGGGTGGTTTTGTCTCCTGAAAGAGCAGCTTTGCTGAGTGCTTTTGGGTTGGCTCCTCCTCTGCACTGGCGAGGGGAAGCAGAGTGTCCCGGCCGGCGATGCCATGGGGGAACATTTGGATTTAATGTGTGCTGGACCTGACTGACAAACAGTGGTTAACCAGAGCTCAAGAGAGGATTGCAGGCATACTTGGGCTAAAGGAGAAACAATGTGAATCTAATTTGACTGGATTGCTAATCACAAGGAATATTTTTCAAACTCTTTCCGAATCGTTATGGGGTGGAGGGGTGTGAAAGTTGGGTGAAGAGTTTCTACAAGAAGAAAAGCCCTTGCCGCTCACACAGAGGCTTCAGGATGGAACTGGATTGTTGGATGCCAAAGGGATAGTATAAATCTTCAACTTTGCAGAAGATCAGTGCAAATGAGTTTTTGTTTCTTAATGCTGTGGTGAGACAACCTCTGTTTGGAGTCTGAAAGCACTCCTCCTACAAGGTCTGACTTTTTTTTTGTGGTATGGTCTATACCCCCAACTGCTAAGGATTTCTTTGTGATAACATTGGTGAGCAAGAAGAGATTTGTCACCTCTTTTGAGCCTCTCCCGGGCCTTTCCAAATAACATCAGGAAAAGCACTAACAGCAATGGGGCTTCTTGTTGAGTGTTTTTCAATTCCTGAAATTGAAATTTTCAGTTCTGACTTTTACGTTGTGAAAAATAACTTTAAATAGGGAGAGGAAGAAATAGGTTGATCTGGGTTCTGTCCCATCTCTTTTCTGCAAGATTTGCCTGATATTTGCTAAGAAGTGACTGGAGCAAGCTGAGGCATTCTTAGGGAGCTCTTGTTTAAGAAATGAATTCTCCATTCTCTGGTTGTTTTTTGTGTTTTTTTCTTGTTTGCTTTTCCTGTTTCTGTAGGAAGAGTGATTTTCCTCAAGTTTATTTAGTTTTGGAAATGTGGTGGAGCAATACCTTGTGACAAATCCTTAAGAATTTGAAATCTGAACTGTATTACATCCAGCAAAACCCACTTTACTTGTTTGATTTTTTTAAGTGGGTTTGTTTTTGTGATTTGATTGCCTGTATCTGTTGTTTTGATGCTGTGTAATTTGGTTGGCAACTGTTGCCACCATGTGCAGTTTTGATCCATGAAAGGCTATTCTTTGTTTGATCCTACTGATTTCAGGACAGAAAATTCAAGTTGCCAGCTTCTGGTAGTGAAAGCTGCGGAAGCAACATCCAAATAAACCGTCTAAGCAAATCCTTAGGCCTAGCAACAGTTTAGTTTACTTCATTAATTGTAGGAAAGCTGCTTCTGGAATTGTTCTGCAGGGAAATGCCTATCTTTGCAGATGCAACACTTAATCTTTGATACTCATATAGTGAAAACATCTTAGATTTCTAGTTTCAGCAACCTTGGGTTGGGTTGTGGTTCAATTTTTGGTTTTAGCTTTTTTTTTTTGGCAAGGGGTCTTATGCCAGGAGATGTGAGCAGGGGGAAGGTGAAAGAAACGGCTCAGGCTGAGCGGCCGTCCTGGTGTGGACGTGTGTGCAGGGTTCTGGTCTGGTGCAGACGTGGAAGCCAAGGTCTGGATTCAGCACTGCTCTTGTGATACCAGTTCTGCTGACGACTGCTTTGGTTTGCAGTGATTTACTATGTGGTGCATCTGTATGCAGGATATGACAGAATTAGAACCATTTATCTGCCTGCCTCTTCCATCCCTCAAAACCAGTTCTGACTTTTGTCCTTTGCTGGCAAGTAGGGTAGAAGATCAGGGTGGCTCTCTGCTGTTTCCCATCCTTTCTCTCTCTTTGGTTGTTGTTTTTGTAGGATGGCTTTGTTTTGCAGATTGGAATTTTTAAGGCAGAGTTGATTTTATTTTTTTTTTTCAGGCCCAGGAACTGGCAGGACAGTCCCAGGGAGCTCTGACCTTGTGGTGGACGCTGCTGCAGAGAGCAGTGCCATTGCTGCATTGCCACACAGGGGCTGTGGGTGCTGGAGAGGGAAGTGGAGTTATTTTGTTCTGAACAAAACCCCGAACTTGTGCAGAGCAGGAGCGGGCGAAGCAGGGATGCTTCTCGTGCTGCAGAGAGGTGAGGTGTTGTGGTAACTTGTCATCCTCTTCAGCCATACCACATGTGACTGCACCATGGAAATCAGCCTTGCTGGGGACTAACCGTGCGCCTCAACTAACTCACAGTTTATTCAGACTGACAAGGTTTTCCCAGTTTATTAGACTCATTTGAAGAGGAAGCTGGATGCATTTTGCTAGCACAGCGTTTTGGACACCTCTGTGATCCTCAGCCAGGGTCTTACACCTTAAAGTAACTTCTCATTTCATACAAGGCTTGCTTTTCCTTTCTCAAGTGACTGAGCACAGAGCTGGTGGGAGAGGACATCCAGCTATCTTGGACTTTGAGGCTGCTTGGCATTTTCCACAGGTGGAAGGGTTGCACAGCTTATCTCCTCTCAAGTCCCAGTAACAGCTTCTTGCTCCCTCTGACCACCCACTTCACCTCTGGACCTGTGAGCCACCCAGCCAGTTCATCAGAGAGAAGGTGACCATAAACTGAGGAGATAAACAGAACCATGTTTTAGATAAGTCTCATTTGAAGGCATGCTGCCCAGCCAGGAACAAGCCCCAGTGGCTCCAACAAGAGGCAAAAAGATGGTGAGCTCTACAGGAAAGGTTATTTTATGGCATATAGAAGAATAGGATAATGGGTCAAACGTCTGCTCGTGGACAGTGCTGCTGGACAGACAGTAAAATAGTCTATTCTCCTTGTGCTTAGGAGAAAAGGAGGTAAACAGCTGCTGTGTTGGAGGGGCACAGTAGCAGTGATGAAGTGGAAGCTTCTTGTACCTTTACCCAATCAGAAATCTATGTGTCTGCAACAATAATTTGATCCTAAATTCTGGAAGCCAAATTCCCAGAGACTCAAGGTGGGTTATTTGGACTGCCTATTTGCTCTGTCTCCAGCAGAGATGATCTAAATAGATCTGTCCAGACATTTCTAGAGTTTCTCTTTCCCTGGCTGTGCCATGCACAGTACTTAGCTTGGCTGTTCACAGATGACTAAATCCTTTTAAGAATGAGTCACTCCTAAATGAGAAGTGACAATGGATATGCAGACAGCAAGAAGTTGAGAGTGAGATAATGAATATTAGAGAAAGGCTAAAATAAATAGGGAATGAGGAGCATAAACTTGCAGCACTTATAGATAACACTGCACTTAAAGGATGGATTTTATTTAGAAATGTAGTTCCCAGGGAGAATTTAGATTTCCTGACCCATAAGTTTGTCTGTGAACTTGTCCTGCCTTGCCAGCTCTTAAAAGAGAAACAGGTTAGAACGGGTTAGTATTCAGCAGGGAGATTCCCAAGGCAACATCACCCTCTGTATTGATTTAAGACCTGGCAGTAGTGACTGATGAAATTATGCTTTTTCCTCTCAGTCAACCTCGCTGGGCTGTGGAGCAGAAGAAAATGGATGGGATGGGGCTCGTTGTCCCAAGCTCTTGGTGTTACATCTTGTGTGGTGAAATCCCCTGTGTGTTTGTGGCTAAATGGAGTGCTCCTGCTCTGCTTTCTGGCTGCTGTAACAGGTCAGCAGTGGCTCTTTCCTCATTAGAGGTGGCTATACTTCAGCGAAGGCATAAGTCACCCTGGAGTCTGTTGTACACATTTGTTTGGGGTGGACATTGGCACAAGGTTATTGCCTGAGGCAGAGATTTCCAAAGAGATGGAGTTAATTGTCCGAATCCCATTAAAATGCAATGATTCTAAAATCCCATTAAAATGCCATATAATTATGTAGCTTTATTTTAGTTTAGTTATTTTGTGTGATGCACAGTGATTTTTTTTCTTTTGCATGCATCTCTGTTAGAAGCAGTTAGCAAGACCAATGTCCTTCTGTGCTGAAAATTAACTGTTTTCTAATTAAACAGTATAAAAAGCAAATATTTGTAAGAAATACAGTATCTCAAAACTTCATTGATCTTTACCTATATCCAAAACTCTGTGACATAACTGAAAAGACAGATTACTTTGTGGTTGTGTTGTGGGTTTTTTTTAATTTTATTTTTTGGTCTTAAAATAAGCGAATGGGACTGTGGTGCAGTCAGGAATCTTGAAGTAAAATGAGAAAAGGACCTTATGTATGGAATTGTGGTGGATAAGGGGGACGTTATCCCATGGAGTTGTCATATTGGCTTCCTGTGGCTTTGACTTGTAATTGAATTAAATGAAATTTAGCTGTACATGGACAGCACAAGCAGAAGGGCATCTGAGTGTTGTCTGGTAGCTATGGGAAAAGCAGTGAAGGAGCTGAGAGACTTTTGTCCATTAATAAATAAAATGGCCCGTGGGGATTAAGTTTATTAATTTCTTCTCTATGGAATTCTGGAGCCAGGAGAAGGGTGGTGGGAGGGAAAGAGATTTCTTGAGCATGGCAAAACCACTGGGACTTCAACTGATAATTTGGACTAAAGGCTGTCCCAGGGCATTTTTTTGTATCTTTGGTGAAATGTTTTTTTAAATTGGTCCCAACCAGGACTTTGTGACACACTGAGCCATCAGCATCCCAGAACAGCTTCCCTTTGGGGAGTGATTCATTGTGACAGATTGTCAGGGGACGCTAGCCATGCAAACAGCTGCAAGAGTTGGGATTCTCTTTTTTTATTTTTTTATTTTTGGTAGTGGTATTTTTACCTCTGCTTTCACTCAGTTTAGAATAAAGGTGCTGATGGTAAGGAAGATTTGGGGGTTGGGGAGCGGGGGTGGTACACTGAACTGGTGGCAGGGCAGCAGAGAGGGTGTTTGTCCCTGTTACAAAAATACAGTGGTTTGTGACATGTTGATTTACTCCTTTTGGAAATTAAATGGTATTAAAATGCGGTAGCAGAACCCTGTCTCTTCACATGTTCTGATCTCACTGACCTCAGATCAAATAGCTTTAATTTTCTTTGCTAATAAGGGTGCTGTGTTAGTGTCATTGATACTGGCTTAGACTAAATTATGAGCTGTGCTTGGGTTATCTTCAGACTTTTTCTAGTTTAATGTTTTTGTCAAGTCCATCCAGAGTATGTGGAGAGGCTGCTGCTGGGGTTTTTTTTATTGTTGTTGTTTTGGTTTGGTTTTTAAGCCTAGGTACAGATGAAGTTCTTCCATCCAAGTCTCCTCTATCTTCTTTCTCAGCTTGCTGTCTCTTTGGACAGCAGTGGAAGTTGTCAAGTCTCATTTACCTCCCTTCTGGCGGTACCACAAAGCTCACCTCTCCAGACTGATGGCTGCATTTTCTCCTCTCTGAAGGTCTCTGCACTGCCCTTCACCTCCTCCCTCCTGCCAGACACAAACTGCTCATCCTCCTTTCCCAGATTCCCACATGCCAGTTCTCCTGGAGCTGCTGCTGGCTGACCTGCCCCACACTGGACACTGGCACAGCCGCTGTGGAAGGCAGTGGCAGCCAGGAGGAGCAAGGAGACACTTCACTCTGGTTCTATCAGGTGAACTAACCAGAATGGATCTTCAGCTCGTTGGGAGTCTGTGACTGTTAGGCTCTGACTCTTGTGTGGGAGGCTGTTCCTCCAAGATCCCCAGTAAAACTTTGGGGGTTTTCTCCTTCTTATCTTGCCTCAAAATTCTCTTCCAACAGCATTTCTTAAAGGTTACTCTTCAGCTTCTTTTGACATCCAACAGCCCTGCTCCTGTGTTTGACCAAACTCCTCCTCTTACCCCTCGTGCATCCTTGGCTGTACCCTGTGTTGCTGCGTGCTCTACGTTCTCACTGGGCAAGGCTGCTTGTGCTCGTCTGCTCCTCTGGGCTCCTGGCCTGGGAGATGGGTCTGCAGGCCCCACTGCAGTGGTGATAATGATGTTTATTTTAGAGTTACAAAGGCATCAAACTCTTCAATTATTAAGGACACTCAGATAAATACTGTTCTTTCTGTGCAGCAGCTTCTCATCTCTTCTCAAATAGGCGCTTGCTTCTGTTGGATCACGCTTGCATGTACTCCACTGCTAATTTCCCCCTGCTACAATCACCCTTTTAATATTAAGAAACATTAAATATTAACCCATAATTCATCTTACCTCTGTAAAATCACTGAGCAAATGCATGCCTCAGGGTAGATCTTTAAATTGTATAAATGGGCAGAAGTGCCCTGCAGCCCCCTATAATTAGGTGACATTTGAGACTGGAGGACACCTCGTGGGGCCTTGCTGGTGTAAAAGTGACCTGAGAACTTGCAGCACTGGTCCTGTTATCCCTTGTAGGTCTCGCTGAATCATGCAGCAAGGAGACACGAGGTGGGGGAGTAAAGGTGGGGCCCCATGCAGAGCACAAAGAATATGTCAGGGCTTCTGTAAATTGTAGTGCCAGCTACTTCTGCTGTGTGTTTCAGTTCCTTCAGGAGCAGGGCAGCTGCACTTGGGAGAGGACAGAGACCTGTGTAAGACTGCACCAGTCTGTTCACCTCCTCCCTGCCCCCAGTTGTGTACCTAAGCAGCTGGACACGTGTAACACGAGGTGGAGTCAGGTGAGCTTGCAGTGTCACTGTATGTAGGAGTGAGGGACTGTGCTGGTTCTTCATCACTGGGCTCGCAGGGCTCATTCTGCACTGCACCAGTCAAGGGTGATTCTGACTCTCTTGGCTGCATGTGGGAGGTCAATGTCTGTGGGTTGTACCTTGTGGGACAGGGAATACATGTGATTTGTAGTTACATAGGACAGAGGTTTCTTGAGATGTAACGTCCCTACTATGTCTTTGGCCTTCATGTCTTTGTTCATTTTTACCTGACTGAAGCAGCCCCTGAAGCAAACCAAGAAGTGCCTCATTTTTGGTTTGCTGATGTTGAATATTCATTTTGTACAAGGCTGCAGTTCATCTGGTACACAGTAACAATGCAGAGCCAGTCTTTGCAGCATTCGAACCATTAAGTCTGTGTCTCTGGAGCCAGCTGCTGACAAAAGGTGCTTTCCACCCTTCTCATTGCCCTTCGTAAAATCTTCTTGAACTTGTTCACATCTTGTTAAAATACATGTCCTCTGCTCTGTGCCTGGAAGGTCCCTGGAGCCAGGCTGTTTTGATCAGGAGCCAGCCATGGGCTGAAGACTCTAAATGTGTATGCATCCTGTCTGAACTGGCCAGGTGCAAAACAGATAACCTGGATGTGTGCCACATATGCCAAGCTATGTGTAAAATCAGAGTAGTTCAACGCCCAGACTAAATCAATGGGCCTGGGCAGTGCCACGGGAGAGCAGGAATGTTCATAGGATCCCCTGAGCTGGAAGGGACCCGTAATGATCATCGAGTCCAACTCCTGGCTCCACACAGGCTCAGCCAAGTCAGAGCAGGGGACTGAGTGTATCGTCCAGACACTCTCAAACTTAGTCAAGCTTGGTGCTGTGACCACTTAAGTTCTCAGTCTGCCCATCCTACAGCCCCTCTCCTCACAATAAAGTTGATTCACTGGAACAGCTTTCCTGGCCACAAAGTGGTATTGACATAGCAGGCATCAAGATGTCTGCCTTGGGAACCCTTTCATTTTCTTGACACTTTGTTGCTTGCCTCCAAAACCTTACTGCTAGTGTTTTCCTTTGGTAAGAGAGAGTCTTCTCTAAAATACCAACCCGCAATAAGTTATTGAAAATATATTTAATTGTGCATCTCTTAATCTAGATTTGCACATTTTCTTGGTGCTTGCATGATAGGGAATCAAAAATTTGAAATATTTGTGCTTAGACAGCACTCAGCATTGTCTCTAAATCCTGATTTACCTTCCCCACGTGAGGAAGAGCAAAATCTGAGCTGTGCTGACCAGAGGCATAAGAAAGGTCCCGTCGTGCTTGGAAATGGGTAGAGTGTCCCGCTGTTGTCAGCGTTTGAAGAGCTGTTGCCAGGCTACTTGACCAGTCAATAATGAATGCTCATTAATCTATCTTCCACTTCTTGATGACAGTTGTTTGATAGCCTGATCAATTTTATGACTGCCATTTGTGTGATGGCCTCCTGCTGCTTTACTCCTCCTTAAAACAAAATGCAGGAGAGAGCAAATATCAGAGTCTGTTTCCCCCAGCTTTGGGGATGAGGAGGAAACACCATTGATGTTTGTTTAATTTGCATCAGTTTTCAAGATCAAAATCTCTTGCAGTATTTTCTGTGACAACCCTGAAAGTATAAATATAGAAACCACAGCCAGTTCCCTGGAGACTGAAGGCCTAATATGTGATTAATCTCACCTCCTACTTCATAATAATATCATGGGTGGGGGAGGGTGGAGGTGTTATGCATACCTGCAGCTCTGCTTCAGCAGTGTCTAGTCTGGTGTGTGTGTGTAAATATTTGAAGGGGAGTTCTCAAGGCACTGTTGTGGGAGAGACTACACAAATAAGGTGATGTAACTTTGTGCTAGCACTTAGTGAGGTTTTGAATGTGCTCTATATCCAGAAGCCAAAGCACCCCAGGGCTGAGATTACAGCTTGTGGGGTTGAAGCAAGGCATGGCTCTTCCAGGGCTCAGAAGCCTTATGGGGTTTTATGTGCCAATAACCATGCTGTATACTTAAAAGCACAAATTATTAACATTAAAAAAAAATACCAGCACCCTAATTCTGCTTTGTCCTTAGCAAGCATCTCTGGATGGTGAAATCATCCCAAAAGTGGCAAAAATAATTATGGGATTGAAGGCGATTGTTCCAGACTACAGAAGCTGAGGCTTTGGAGTAAGGTCCTTGGATTTCTTTTGCTTGGACATAGACCTGTAGGATAAAATAAGGGTAATGTTAGTCTAGGTGTGAACTTGGCTGACTGGGACACCACCAGCATCCCTGTTCTCCCTGGTCCGAGTATGGAGAACACTGATTCTAGCAAAGCCTTGTGCTATATTGTACACAGATGCCTTGTCAGAATGACCTGTACTGTTAACAGGACAAACTATTATTTGTTCCTTGGGGAAGGCCTGTTGTTGGTGTGGGTTCTGTGGTGCCCAGGGCATTCCCCTCTGGAGTGGTTGTCAGAGGGATCTGACATCTCCTGCTGGCACAAACCTCGCCTGTGTGTGCTTAAGGTAAAGGGGGGAAAGGAAAAACCAACAACCAAATGCATTTTAGAACCAGTCCTAACTTCCTGGTGCTGCCTGTCCAGTCAGTACAGACAGGACTTTGTGAATGGTGTCTTGAACGGCAGTGGATGTGTTGCTTTGTGTATGAGTTATATAAGAACTATTTGCATCAGTGTAACAGCATTTGAGAAAGCAGCTCCTTTAGATCAGTTCAAGTGAGCACTGCTGCTGAGTTAAATGGATGCAGAGGTCAGACAGTGATTCATGTACAGTGCTAATCAACTCCACGTCTGCTGAACTGCAGATTACTCCAGTATTGCTTCCTCAGCGCCGCACCACAACACGAAAGCTGAAGCGGGAGGTTAGTCGAACACTACAGTAGCTTTTCACGTGAAAAGCAGTAGCTGCCAAGGCTGAACTGTTGAGAAAGGTTTTGTTTGTTTGTAGGGAGGTTTTTTTGTTTGTTTGGGGTTTTTTGGGGTTTTTTTTTTTGGTGGTGGTGGAAACTTGAAGTGCACCTGGTGTATTTTGGATTCTGGCTAATTTGGAATGCTTTTGAGATGGAGAAGTTATTGTCTTTGCATAATACACCAAACTTGTTGGTTTCTGGGAGGAGGTAGTAGAGAATTCAAAGTCCAAGATGTAACACAGAGGTGTGGTGTAAGCACTTTAGTTCTGAATCTGAAGTTGTGTGGGTGCACTGAAAGACTGAGCAACCAGTGGTCAAAAGTTGTCCTTGAACAAATCACTCCTCTAGAGCACTTAACAGCACATCTCAAAGTGCTTTATAAATGAGGCCATTTCCCTCACTTCACCTCCACAGTTGAGAAAACAGGCACTGATGTCGACACAGGGAACAGACAGACTAGGGTGGAGTCAGGACCAGAAGTCCTCCATCCTGAGATACAGCAGGAAAGCTGTCACTGGGGCCTCCCTGTCATCGAGGGCCATGTTGTGGGGCAGTAAAGATGTTGGAGAAGACCTGTGGTGTGTGCTGGCTTTGTGCAGCCCCTCTGCAGCACAGTCCTCCAAAATTGTACCAATGGCATCGAGGGCTGAGTGGGTTTTGATTCCCATACTTGCACCTCTACAGAACAGACTATTTCAGTTGGAAGGGACCCCCAGCAATCTAGTCCAACTGCCTGACCAACTCAGGGCTGGCCAAAGCTTAAAGTGTGTGAAGGGCAGTGTTCAAATGACAGGCTTGGCCACATCTCTAGCCCAGATGGAGCTCCTCCTAGAAATGCTCCCTAGTCTGCTTTTCCAGGTCACCATGTCTATGTAAGACATGTCCCTAGGATCTATAAGTGATCACTGTCACTTTGAGGGTGACTTCATCTTCTTCTTGTGGCTCTCTGGGGTGGCCAGGATCCCTGACTACCCTGTGGCATAACTGCCTAGGTGTTTAACACCCTGCGCTCTTCTGAAGATGTTTCACCCTGTGCTCTGACCCACAAGGAGTCATGCTCTGGTCTTGCTTTCATGTGTGGAGCCATGGGACCGAGGCCTTGTAAAACAAGACAGGAGAGTGGGTCCTG
Source organism: Heliornis fulica (assembly GCA_013399135.1). Taxonomy (NCBI): domain Eukaryota; kingdom Metazoa; phylum Chordata; class Aves; order Gruiformes; family Heliornithidae; genus Heliornis; species Heliornis fulica. The sequence goes on along the minus strand of VXBZ01001812.1, from coordinate 411,472 downwards.
GCCTGAAGTTTGGCCTCCAAATTGTGAGCAATCTCAGATCAGGGAATTTAATCCACCCCACCTCAGTTTTGCCACTGAGACTTGAGTCATGGCCCTGCCCCTCTAGTCCGGTATTTAGTGATGTAATTTCAAAAAGTTTCGATTGATGGAAAACCAGAAAGAGATTAGAAGATCCTGCAAAGTGTGAAGAAATGACTCTCTTGATTTATCTGCAATGTAAATCACCCTAAATGAAATGCAATGATTTATCCATCTTTACTTCATACTTGTAGCAGGGGGAACTGATTTAGTGATGCTGAGCCCAGTCGTTCAGGTACCGCTGTCATAAATCATGGTGCACACGTGTTAAAGTGGGTTTATTAACCCCAGTCAGACTTTGTGATTTCGCCCCATACCTGTGCTGATGGGCACCTTGGAAGTGTTCTCAGCTCTGTGGAGAGTTGCTGGGTGGAGCACACCATTAACAGGATCTTGTCAGGGATTTCTTCTCTGGAGCCTGGCGATGCTCTGCACTTTTGAATTGGAGATCAGATCAATAATCTTTGCTTTCCCTTCCTCATTCACAAGTTGGCAGAAAGAAAAGGATGGGTGGATGCAGGGCATCATTTCTGATGGGCACATGGCGGGGAAGGGAGGGAGTGGGGCTTTGTGCTGCTGTGTGTAGTTGTGTCTGGTTCTCTTATTGACTGTGCTTTGTTTAGTGGCCTCACAGGAGATCAGTATGGGGAAAAAGGAGATGGGATTTCAAGCCAGAAGGTATTGCTACTGTCCTTCAGTCTGACTTGTGAGTTGGTCAGGATGTGGTACTTCACCTTCTAGCTCTCCCAGCGAGACTAATAACTTTGTAAATGAACAAGACAACTGTGAAGAGACGTGAGCATCCTCCCCTTGTCCCACCCTAGACATTTATTTTCAAGCCCGTGCTGCACAGAATAGGTTTGTGAGGTACAAAACACAACACTGCCTTTGCCCTGCAGAGCTGTGAGCCTTCAGCCTTTCAGTTTTTATTTTGCACCAGTACTGGGCTGTAAGGAACTAGAATTGGTGAGTTCTGTGTTCAAGGTGTGTAATTCATGTTTTCCCACGAGGGCATCCGGGGTGCAGCTCTTTCTTGTATGTAGTGGTGGCTTTTAAATGGAACAACTGAATTGCAGGTATGCATTGTTATGCTTCTGAAATGGAAGATGCCTTTGGCTGCTGGAGCAAAATATAATTTTCATTAGATTAGGAATTAAACCAAACTACTTGTCACTATACTTTTCCCATGCTAGGTAATGCTAGATGAGTCTTGATTATAATTATGTTGTCGTGGACATTAAAGCTTTTGGATGCACACAATGATGCTTTTAAAATGCCCTCCTGCATACTGAGATTTATCAGGTTATTGGTTCTGTATGTCTCGATTAATCGATCATAAACAGAGCTTCAGGAGGGTTGAGGAAACTGTCTAAATTGACTGTTCTCCTGAGACTCATATCTGGATGGGTTTGACTGAATTTCTATGCCTTAACGACCCACTTTCTCCCTGGCCTGCGGTGTGATCTGCGTATGTGATATACAGCAGTAGGGGTAGCCGTGCAACCCTCTCCCGGTGCGTGAATACAAATGGACTTCCATTCCCCTCAGCAGGCACACTTGTGCCAAAAGGATTGCTAAATATTTCCATTTCCCAGGCTTGGTGCTTGCTCACCTGCCAGCCAGGCAGAGCTGCCCTGTGATGGAGAAGGGTTTGTGGCATCTCCAAGGCAGTAGGTTTCAGCAGGCAGTGAGCAGCTTTCCCAGGTCTCAGGGTTAGCATCTGAAGCTCTCTGCCACGCTGTGGCTGGCTCTTCAGCTTCCAGATTGCAGAGGACAGAGCAAACCCAGGCAGAAATCTTGTAAAATAATGGCTAAAGAGGTAAAAATATTGTGACTATGAGAAAGATGCCTGTGAGTGATATGCTGTGTCTCTCACTGAACACTGCTGCCACTTCTCACATTTGCTTGGAACATCCAGTGCTGCAGAGAAATATTAATTCTCTCTTTTTCTTTCTTTCTTTTTTTCCCCTCCAAAGGCTATACTTACCTCAATGTATACCATTTAAATAACTCTTATACAGCAGCTTTAGACCCCAGAGCAGATAGGATCGTAATGTAAAGGGCTGGACGAGGTGGTTGGTGCTGAGCAGCAGACTCTGCCTCACAGATGTATGATCTGAAGTTACAAGCCGGGAAGCGCTTCGTGCGTGTCTAACTTCTGAGCCCACAAACAGGTCCGGTGACTTCAGTGAGATGACTCACATGCCTGACCTTAAGTAAGTGCAGAAATACCCAAGCCCTCTCTAAATGAAGACCTAAATCACAGTCTTTCTTGAATTTTAGGTTTCCCTGCCTGGCTGCCCTGACCTGCAAGCCTGTGGAGGGCTGATAATGGTGGTTTTGTGGACAGGCACAGCCAGGGTAGTTTTAATCTAGCAATGATAATGGCTTCCAAATTCAAAACACAGAAAGGCTTCTGTTTCCTTTTGAAGTATTTGTGAAATAGGAAGATGATACTGAAAAGAGACAGTGATGCTATTTGGAGACAGTGGCTGTGGAGGTGTGCAGGAAAGAGGGATTTGTTTCCTGCACTGCATCTCTTTCTGCTGTGTCCCTTCCCATGTATTTTTTTTACCTGTTTTTCTTGATTTCCCTCTGTCCGTTCATTTTCCTCTTATATTTTTGCTTCATGGGGCATGTTAAAGACATCATTGTAACTCCAGGCATGCATGAGACGAGAGTGGGCTCACTAGTGCTTTGGTCATGGTAAAATCATACAGTGGCACTGCCAGGCTTTCAAAGGAGGATAAATCTACAGGTAGACACGACTATTTCCTTAATGGGGATGTCTGCATAAAGATTCATATAATCCATCATATAATCTTTCCATGTCACACCTGGAGTGATAAATAGTTAAGATATGGTGCGCTAGAACTGTTAGGTTAGAAAATAAACCCTTATAAGTAGTTTTGCCTGTTTCAAGCCAACTAAGTTTCCCTCTTTCTTTCTCTGTGCTGTATGTTAACAAAGATTTTAAGTAGATATTCTGCTTTCTTTCATGTGTTTGCTTACTTTCTGCATTCTGTGTCTCGTGGGCCATAAATTGCAAAAGATGAAGGAGGGTGTTTACTGGGGAAAAAAGCCAAGCATAATTCCTTTGAAAAGCTGTAAGTAGAGATGGAACCATTTCTCTTCAGATTCCTGTAAATTCCACTTACAGAGGCTAAGTAGGAGTCCAGAAGCACTTCACCACTTTTCACCTTTGCTACAGGAGAATGCTTTGGGGTGGAGTTACTCTGACAGCATTCAGTTTCCTGATGCCTTGCTGTAGACATGCTACAGAAAGATCCCACCTGGCGATTCGTGCTGGAGAGCAGGTGTGAGGCAAGTGTCTGTGTTTGCACTGCAGAGGCACAGATGACCAGGGAGCTGGATTCACAGAGATGCCATTTTTCTCCTCTGGGCATTCCTCCTTGCAGTGCTTGCTGTACTTGTGGCCTAGTTTTAATAGATTTTTGACAGCAGTAGTGAATGTTGACATTTTCCTCAATTTTTTTCCTTTTTTTTTTTCCTCCCTCCTTTGGGTTTGAGAGGAGAACTCAGTGTAGTGATGAAGCTCAAGGGGGCCTAATTCAGCCCTTCTGACTGCAGGTACCATGTCCTAAAGTCTGCCTTATAAACAACCAAAGGAGGTTTACATGTTGGGCTTTTCTCCCCTGTTAATTCTGCCTCATCCTTCTAGTAACAGAAAAATTCTTATTTCTAGTCCAAATTTACTCATGTCCTTTTTATTCTTCTTTGTTTATTTCCAATCACTGCTCTTGAGTAGCTGGGTTTTTTTTTCCTTGGTGTTTGCCTTCAAGATATTTCTGGATTGCCATGATGACCCCTCTCAGACTCTGGTTAAGCTAAAAAAAGTAAGCTGCTCTGGTCTCCCACAGAGGAATCTCCCTTACTCTGATCATCCTACCAGTCCTGTCAGTCTCTGTCTCTCTTGGAGCTCAGTATGTGTGTGTTGAAGAGGAGCCCACACAACACCCTCTGTGTCCTGGCTGACTCCCCCACATTCTGGGCTGTTTGAAATGGCTTTTGCTCATCACAAGACTGACATGTGATTTCAGTAAATACTCGGTTTTGGTTTTTAAACTAAAAAGCCAGCCACCATTCACCAAAGGCAAAAGCAAATTCTTGCCTGTGCGGGGTAAAGTGTGGTGTGTAATTCTCTGGAGAGCTAGAGGATGCCATCTTGGCTGGGACAGTGCTGGTGCTGAAGGTATTAGACAGTCTGCTTCCCTCGCTCCGTGAGAGCGGGACAGTATCTCCACCAGTCCTCTATTATGTCTGCTCTACTTTAAACGTAGGACTCTGCTTCTTTAGGAGGGATGTTGTTACGGAGTGGAACAGAACTTTTAAGTACAGTGTTCATGGGACATGTCTGAACTGTATGATTATTTGCAAACCACAGCAAAAGCTTCCAACATGGTGCAGTCTAGTCCCTGTCGGGGCAGGATGTGCCAGGCAGCCTGGGTGCTGCGCAGCGTGGCTGCAGGGAACCTGATGCAGCGGGGCATTTGTGCTGTGCTCTTGGGGCACTTCAGAAAGCATCTGACTTCTTACAACTGTTCAGCTCAGCCTGTGTGCAGAAGACAGAACAGGGTGGGGAGGTAGAAGGACAAGCCTGGTAGGGGTATCCAACTTGCAGGAAACCCAGAACCAAATTGCAAGGTGTAAGAATAAAATTTATTAAAAAAAAAAAAATAAAAATCTGAGAATATCTGTCCCTGGTCTGCAGAAATTAGTGAGTGGCATTAGTGTGCCATTTGAAAGTATGGGAGGTGCAGGTGACAATTAAGAGTTTTGATGCCATAGATCAAAATTTCCATCGGGGTGATGAGGAAATTGATGGTGCTGTGTGGCTTTCTGCCAGCTGAAGATCAGGCCTAATATTTGTTTTCCCAAGTAAAAGGGTTCAGTCAATCTTGCAGCCTGCCTGGAGAACAAAGGAGTGAGACAGATTTAATGCTCGTTCTATTAATTGCCCAATGGCTATTCTTTCAGCACAGATCTGTGTTTATGTGCCAGAATAATTTGGGTTTGTGTCTGACACAGGAGATCTGACTTGTGGAGGGACTTCAGGCTGGGCTGTTACTCACGAAGGACTGGGGAAATGAGGGCATATCCTCCCTGCCCTTGTAATCTGCAACTGAAGACACCTTTCAGGTAGGAGTTGTTTCTTATTGATGGCCAGAGAGGTGAGTGGCATGCAAGTCCTCTTTTACAGCAGTGTGAGAGGGGAAGAAATAGAGAGACAAGGGACAGAAAGGTCCTGAAGGTTTTTCTTCAGCCTGGCTTAATTTGGAGGTGACACTTCATATGTCAAGTTAAATTAAGCTGTTTTAAAGAGCACCCATCCTCTGAGCCAATCTTAAGATGGCAACTGTGAGGCATGTTGGGTGATGCACACTTGAGGACAGAGAGGGCTGCAGGAGGAGCTGAGATGAAGTGCTTCGTGGCAGGGCTGCTTTGTCGTGACACGTCTGATTCCGTGTAACGATTGGGATGTGGTTCACCCCCGGTTTCTTTATCATGTTTGGGCCTCTATTTGGGTTTCCTGTATTTGCCATGGTTTTCTGCAACCTTCCTGATCTGAGTAAGGCTTAAAGATGAATTTTGTCTGGGTGCTCAACAGTTAATGTAATAGAAAGCCAACACCTGCATCTGCAGCCTTGTCCCCTCCAATGCAGCTGAATAGCGTTTCATGATGGCAGGGAAATAATTCAGTAAAACCAGCCCCTGTTCTGTGGGCGATGAATGAAGCTCAAGTGAAGTAGAGGTCACTCGTGTTAATCTGAAGCAAATAAGATTGTGGGACTGGGGGAAGAGGGCGAACCTCCTTTTATGTACAAATTCTATAGCTCAGAGGCTTAGGAAACACTTAATAGTAAACATTTGCAAAGTATCCATCCCATTAACCTTTTCTGAGAGGAGACAAATGGTTTTCCTGCTTCATTTTGTGCAGGTCTCGCGTTGTGGTGCGTATGCAAATTGTGCTGGGTGGCAGTGTCTCATACAAATAAGCCTGAAATGCAGAGGCAGCCATGCAAGCAAAACGGCTTGTCTTTCCCTGCAGCTGCAACGAGCCTCTCCGCACAGGAGGGCAAGGCGGGGAGAGAGCCTGGCTTATAAGGAAGCATCAGGAAGAGAGGAGAGAAATGGGAACACTCCTAAAATGCTGCCACTGCAGCAGAAATTGGTGCATCCCTGCCACAGTGCTACCCTGCACTCTTGATGTGAGGAGCACCCAGTGCTGTTTTAATTTTCTTTGGGTTTTGGAGAATCCTCATCCTAACTTCTCAAGGCATGGGAACATATAAGCAGCTCACAGCTGTGCGGGACTGGAGAGGTGACTTTGGGGAAGTTGAACAGCATCTTTTTGAGATCAGTCCCAAAATGAGCATGGAAGATAATACAGACATGGAGTGCAAGCAGGCAACTTGGCAGGGATATTGTCTGCCTGTTGTAAAGACAGTGTGTGAAGGCTGGGTGCTGCATTGTGCTGTTAATGTTCTCTGTCCCAGATACTTCGCAGGGCTGTGAATCAGCTTTTTACATGCTGTTAACACTAGTTACAGATATGCCTGTATAGGGTCATCCCAATTATAAGTCTTCTGTGTTTCTCACCCCTTTGATATTTCTTTTGAGCTGGGTAGGTATCGGGCAGTTACATTCCCAAAGGAGGAGTCCCCTGTTCTCTCCATCTGAGGCTGTGCTTTCCCACCAAGTGTACCAGGAGTGAGTATCCAGGGGTTAGACTGAGTCTGCAGTGTCTCTTGATTAATAGAGTGACAAGATGCTATTTAATTTTAGTGATAGGTGACAGCAAAATAGAGAAAAAGGACTAGAAGCTGATAAAAGCTCATGAATACATGAGCTTCCCTGGATTTTGTTTGCAACCAGTAATTTCTGGAGTTACGGCTCCTTTGACCGTCCTGTGCTGGAGTAAACCAGCAGCTCTACCTGCCCAATGAGTGTGAGGGGAGCTCCAAGAAAGTGTGTCATGCAGCCAAAAAGCAGGGGGAGGGGGCTGCTTGGCATTATCGATTCCTTCTCTGTGTGGGTGCTGACAGTCACAGCTTGAACAGATTCCTTGCTTTCAGCTAGGTGAGCTGTGAGAAGAGTGCAGCTGCAGATTCACACCGTGCCTCTGTTCCCTTTTGCTCTTTGATCTTTTTTTTCACACTGAGTAGCAGGCAGCATGACTGCAATGTGATGCTCTGGCTGTAGACTGCATTGTCATGTTGGAAAATGAATTGCCTTGGAGCCTTCGGTCTATCTCCTGGGCTGGTTCCTGTTAAAACCAGGAAAGCTGTGATTTCCACGTGATTTTGAAGCTTGGAGCTCTTATGGGTGGACAAATCCTGTCTCTCCATTCATTGCTGCTTCTGATACCTCCTATTCTCTTACATTATCTCAAATGCTTTTGGAAATTTCATTTCTGAAGTGCTACACTGTCTCATGGGCCACCACTAACTTGAGTTTCCTTGTGTGGGCATCATGGTTTAGTAGGAAACACAAATCTGCTTTGAAGTGTTTGGCAGATGAGACGGGGAAAAACACATCTGTGAGTTATTAAGGGCATGAGAAATGTCTTTTACCTTCTGAGTTTACAGAGATTATTTTTTTTTCCCTTCTCATCTGCCAAACACTTGGGCTTTTCAGCATTGTCTGTGTCTGGAGGGTGTCTGTCTTGGTGGGGACATGCAGCCTGTGTGACGCTGCCTTGGGCACCTCCTGGCTCTGTGGCTCAGTCCTTCTGCGCACGCTGGCTCGTATCGGTTTTAGCATTTCACCTCCAGTCACTCATGAACTGATTCTGTGGTGGAGGACTTTGCTGTTTCCTTTGTAACTCCTCATCCTTGTGTGAACTGCAGGTTTCAGTAAGAGCCTGGGCTGCACACTTCCCTCAGGAAGTGAAAACCTCCTTTCCCCAGAGGTGATGGCCTGTGCTCATGACACCTCTACCTATGCAGAGTGATGACAACAGTGGGTTTTCTAGTGAGCTCCTAATCAGACCCTTAAAATGTGCTGAAGCAAGTTAAACTCAGCCTTTTTTCCCTCAGCAGCCCACTGCCTTACAGAAACAATCTTTAGACAAAAAGGCTCTATTACTGTGGTAGAGTCTGTGTGTGGATGTCAGATCAATGGTTGTTTCATTTTTGTGGCTAATTGGCAGTTGTTTCCCTTCCATTCCCACCATGTCCCTGACAAAAAGAGGAGAGAGATCATAACACAAGTAATGTCCTCATTTTCCCAGCTTCACTGGGATGCAGAAGCATGTGGCTGCCACTTGCTTTGTGCAGTTCTTTTGCAGAATTGGTCTTTACCTTCAGCCCATAGAAGCATATTGGGCTGTGTATCTGTTGCAAGGCACAGGAGCTGCTTTCTAGAGGTGCCAAACACGTGGGACCTTCACCTGAAATGGCAAATGTTTGGTGCTCTTAAACCAGGCTTACTATGGAAGGGAGCACTGGGAGGAGCTGTTTGTATCTTGCTCTCACAGACAGTTCAATCCAGGGATGCTTGCCCTGAGCATACAAGGTGTTGTATCAAAATCCCTGTTTCCCACCCCATCACAGGGCTGCTCACTCTCCACAAGCTTAGGAGCTGTCTCCAAGTTTACAGTTCAAACTCATGGGCAACCTCTACCTGTGGCCCACATCTTCAAGGGAGAAAGACTGTGTTTTAATTAGCCCACCATCTAATTAACTCACTGGTGAACACAGCAAGACTGTACACTGATTTTTCTTGTTCATTTCTACTTCTTTGAGGATTTGTTACCAACCTTTCTCTCTCTGTGGGAGGAACCTGGAAGCCAGGAGATTGGAGCTGTTTCTGTCAGTGCTATTGATTCACTTGTGACCTTGTGCACGGCCCTTTGGGTTTTGCTTGTAGAGCTTTACAAACATAGAAGACACAAACATGCTTATCAGCATTTATTGTGAGCCCTAATTAACACTTAGAAAGCAAGGGGCTTTAGGCTGCAGGGTGCTGCCAAAGTGTATTGCTATAGGGATACAATTAATAACTAACACATGGTACAGGAGTTTGCAAACTACATATTGCAGTGGTTTATTATTTGTTTACTGCATACAGTCTATATGAGTCATACTATACATTTCCTTCATTTCAGGAACTGGTGGAGAAACCCTGGGTATGCAATATCCATATTCTACCTCCAGAGTACTGACCTACTAATTGTACTGTGGTCCCAGGCAATGGGAAGCTCTTACTGCTGTGTCCTACTGCTCTTTTGGCAGTTCTGACTCCAGCTTTTCCATCATGGCCCTGATCACCAGAGGGTGGGACAGTTCTAACCACCTAGTCTGCCCTCCCATGCAAAACCAATGGAAAACTTTCATCCAGAGATTTGTACTTCAAGCTCAGTACCTTCTGCTTAGGTCAGAGTGTGTCACTAGACATCCAGAGGGGATGCAGAAACTGTAAGTCAGTGCATTACTCGTTTAGTAAATGATTTCAGTGCTTGCTTTGGTCTAAAAATGCTCCCTTTATTTATTTCCTGCCTCCAGTCTTGGTTGTGCTTCTCATTATGCTTTGATTTAAAATGAAAAAAAGACTGAAACACCCACTCATCAGGACTCTTCACCGCACAGGTACATACAGACTGTGACTGAGATGTATCTTAACCTTCTCATTACTGAATTACAGGCACTGAGCTCATTTCACCTCTCTGTAAAATAGTTTATCTGGGCCTTAAATTCTGGGAGTTTTATCTCTTGCTAACTCTGTGCCAGCAGGCATTGGCCTCTCTAGAGTGAGCACCACAACTGACACTACAGCAACCTGGTAATGATGGCTAATCACTCTCATCATCAGGAGTGTGCATAACTCAGATGCTGTCCTGGGAGAATTTAGGACCTAAGCGTCCTGCTTTGAGGTGGCTCTTTGCAGGATGAGTATCTGTTTCTGGCTCCAATTATAATTTTTTCCTGTGTGAAGGTAAACAAAGCAAACAGGAGGGAGTGGCTGAAGAGGGAGAGGACAGAAGGAAGGGGAAGGGAGAGGGGCACTGGGTGCTGTGATCTCAGGGAAGGCTAATGCCCCCAAAGGGCAAGCAAAAAAGGATGAGTTTGGCTTTATGTCAAAGACAGTCAGGGAAACTCAAATCCTAAGCCTCAGATGAAGTGGTTCTGCTCCACTTCAGAGCTTGTGTCAGGGAGACTTTATCCACCAGAGCAGGATTTTGTTGCACTCTTAGATGTGTGGCATCCTCTCCACTCCAGTCCTTCGCTCTTACCTCTCAGCAGCCTTTGTGTTACTTGTCAGTTAGATTGGCATGTTCCCACCATTGCCAGTTTCTCTAATTTTGCCAGAGTTTTTTCTATAAAGCTCCCATGAGAGTAATTATTGCCCTGATGAAGGTAGGTGCTGCATGGAGCTCATATAGCACAGGGCCTCTGCTAAGTGTATGTGACATCTTGGGAGAGCAAAATGAGCAACAGCAAATGCTTTGGGCCCTTTGAATGAAATACTCCTTTGTGCAAAGGATGCACAAGAAAACCAGATAAGTGACCTGTGTTTGTCCCCCAGTGACTATCACTGTAATTGTGGTGATTAAGGGTGACATCACTTGTGGCAGAACCATTCTTTCTGGCTCTTGGCACACTCTGCAAGATACCTGGGCATCTGAGTCTTGAGGTTTTCTTTGCAGTTGTGGTCCTTAGAAACTGAGGTCCCAGGGCGTTGGGTAGACTTTTGAGGAAGAAGCCAGTGTGTGTCTACATATATACACTTATATAAAATATGTTGAATGGATATTGTTTATTGTATTTCTTGCATTGTCTCCTGCAGCTAGCAGAATCATCATGAGCAATCTCTTGGGTTTCCTTAACTGTTATTCTGTCCCTACCAGGACAATGTATTAATTTTACTTAATCTATGTAGCCGACTATTATCCACCTGATTTAATTCCTGCAGCTGATGAGAACAGAGATGTACAGATACTGGAGAAGGCACAGACCTTCCCCTGCGAGGGAGGGGACAGGAGCCAGTGGTACCGGTGTGCTCGGGATGGAGAGCTTCCAACCCCACACACTGGCTTTGCACAGGTTAAGGTGAAGGTGCCAGTAGATGGCACTCATGAATACACAACACTGTCTCGGGGTTTTGCAGGGCCACCATCACTTCTTCTGGGCATCTGTAACAAGAAGTGCAGGATCCCACATGCTCCGTTCCCAGAGGTGGCTCCAAGGCTGGTGGCCAGTGCTGCAGTAAGCAGACAGCTTGGGCTTGGCGAGCCCGGGAGGTGGGGAGGAGCAATCGTTGTCTGTTAGAAAGAAAACTGATGATGCCCCAGGATTTGATGGCCATTGTCGGTCTCCTGAAGCCCTGGTGCTGTTCAGAGCAGTTTAGTTTCCAGGTTTTGTTGGTCCCAGGACACTGGAGGGAGGTGTAGAGATGCAGGCCAAAGTACAGTGGGCTGTCCTGCAATGCTAACATGTACACGTGACTGGCTGTGCCTCTGTCTTTCCTATATGTAGGGTAAGATTTCTGTTTCTCTTTGTCTGTCTTACACGAGGCATAGGTAGCTCATGGAGTAGAGTTACTACAAACTGGCCAAGGCTTGTGAGCCAGCCCCCTGAAAGGAGGTAGAGCAGAGGACAGGGCAGATGCAGATATCCCCCTGGATTGGGCTCTCTACAGGGCTCAGCCTGTGTGAGGCAGAATTTGGCTTCACATTTTTTGAGACAATAGAGGGAGGGCAACTCCCATGTTCTGTGTGGGCTCTTTCGGTTTGGGGTTTTTGAAAGGCTGTGAAGCTTGAGCTGCTTTTGGTCCCAATGTTTTCTGACGTTAAACCACTCAGCAGCAAACAGGCAAGAACTTCCTTCTCCTGTTCCCTGAATTCTGACCAGATCACTTGGTGCAAAATGAAATTCAGTTTCTTAGTCTCCTTCCAAGGGGACTGATGTTGCCATCATGGCTTTCCTCCTCTCCAAGGAATGCTGAGTGTGACAGTGACAGAGGACATGAGCTGGGTTGTGCAAGGCTGTGCCAACCGAAGCTCAGTTGGCTCTGGCAAGCGCTGGCACTGCCTGCCCTGGGGCTCAGAGGAGTCAGGCTTCCAGTCTGCCTGCCCAGTGCCCCTCTCCTTGGACAGATCTGCTCACTGCTGTCTGGTGCAGCAAATGCCCAGACCTGGGCCTTTGGTCTGCCAGCACTCGTTCCTGATGGGGAAAGCAGTGACATTCAGCTTCCACTAGAAGACAAAAATGGCATCAGAGGCCATCTGAGGGCACGTTTGCTGCAGTCAGAGTGAAGGCAAGGTATGGGCTCTGTTTCTGAGCCAGAAGAGCAGTCTGTTCCTGGTCCATGGGACTTGTCAGCCCAGCAATGATTAGTGAGGCAAAAGCAACGGCTGCAGAGCTCCTCCTGCCCAGTGCTGGTGAGAGGAGGCGATAAGGAATTCATTGTGCAACCAAGAGATAATTGGCATGAAGCAATGCCAGCCCCTTTTGCCACAGCAATTGTCCAGACATTTTGTTCACAGCTGTAGCTCACCTTGCTGCACAGTGCATCTGTTCTGGACCACACATTGTTTCAAAAGGCACATGGCTGCCACACAAAATCAGGTGGGATCCCACAAAGGCTCTGTGTGGGATTAAGTGTGGAAATCCATTTTGCTGGTGCAGGCTTTGAGGCAGGCAAGTGGTGAAGGGACTGGACCTCCAAGGGACAGGTCTGGCTCCTCTTCCTCACTGCAGACACCTGTAAGTGTAGTGTAAGGGTACAATTACTGAACTCCTTGTGAGGTGGAACTCTGATCTGCCAGCTCAGATCTCTTATGAGAGGTAGAGCTGATGTCTTGTGGGATGACAAGCTTGAATGGCAGGGACCAGGTCTCTGGTTCTGCCTGGAAAAGTTAACAGAGTGCTTCTGGCTTAGTTGAAAGGAAGGCACATCCTGCCTGTCCCTGTCTTCTTCAGTGTTGCAGTTCTGCAGCCTCAGCTGTAGCTTGACCTGCAGGTGTCAGCTCCAAGGAGACAGTGTGGTTAGGGTCCAAGTTAATGGAAGCTGAAAAGTTGGTGAAGGGTGAACCTGTCCTGCCCAGCAGCATAGGTCTCTACTCACTGGCTTTGAGTCTATGGCCATGCATCACAGTGTCCTCTAAAGAGCTGCCCAGGTCAGCCCCAGGAAGCTGCTGCCTCCAGAAATGGCTCCTTACCTGCCATCTGCAGGGCTGCGCACAGCCTCTGAGACACAGACATGACAGCACTTCCCAGAAGGATGGTGCTTCTCTTCTGGTGATGATGAGTTTCTCCAGCACTTCCTCCCCTGCTCTGCTGTGACTTTCTGACCTTCTGGGACTTCCTCCTCTCACCATGGGACAGCAGTTACTCCCGGCGGGGCAAGCACCCATTGCCTCCCTGAGCAGGAGCTCTCCCTCGGGCTGTGCAAAATAATTGGCCTGTTTCCCTGGTGTGGGACCAACGGCTGTGCAAGGCAGCTAACGAGGAGAAGCCAGGGTAGCAACAAGATTAAAAATATGTATGAACAAACATCTTGTTTCGACTGTGAGGATGCACTGAAGCGTGAGAGCCGGAGCCCCGCAGTAAGCCAGCGGCAGACTGGGCTGGCATTCAGGCTGGCAGTCGTGCAGTAAAGCAACGCTTTAGCATGGAAATAGTGAGGGTGGGAGCCCAGTCTTAGTTATATTGGTGTAAACTGGAAAATGTCATGGAATCACATATTGCTTTGGCTGGAGTCCAGCATGGATACATCATGTCAGGAGGGCAGGTGGGATGCCACCACCTCTAGTACTTGACTCTGGCTCTGTCCCCCTCTGCCAGGGACCTTACTATGGGATGGTACCTCTTGTTGTAAGGACTGTTCATATGGAGCAATTATCTGCTTACCAGATACTAAGAGCAGGGAGATGGATACGGAGTGTGGTGACCCCATCCTGGTGGGCTCTGTGGGGCTCTGGCAGAAGCTAAGCATGATTGCCAGAGAAGGTGTCAGAATGACACAGAGGTGGAGTTGGTGATCTAATGAAACATGTTGCTTTTTCTTGAAAAGTAAAGGTATTTAATTTTCACTTCTATTTTAAGGGTGATTGTTCTTGGCTGGGTTAGGTCCCTGTAACGCTTCACAAAGTGATTTCAGATAGTTGAAAGCTGTCAACACACCCCAGTCATTTTCCTCTCAGATGGTGTATGATTTTTGGGAGAAAGGTTTATGACATACCTTTCCACTGAAGCCGCTCAGACTGGCAGGGAAACTTACCTGGTGATTGCACAAGGAGGGCATCTTGGTACCTTGGCTACAGGTTTCACAGTTGCAGCCTCAGGAGATGAAGGTTTGCTGCAAGATCTCTTCATGGAGACAAATCCATGTGCTCGTGGGAAGGGATGGTTTCTCTGTTCATATGCCAGGTTTACCCAGTTCATCAACCCCTGAGCTTCGGACTTCATGGGTACTGGAAGATGAAAATACCCCATGAAAGATGGGGGTTAGTGGAATTGTTGGGTAACCACACAGGTTTGTAGCCTTTGGGACGTGTGAGAGCATCCAGCCACCATTGCTGTGACAGGGATGTTCCCCTGGCCTGTGGGAGCTTCCTGACCACACCGGTGTCGCAGGTGTGGTCAGGTGTGGTGCTGAGTCAGATTCCCTGTGCTGGAAGGGGAATCTGACTCAGCACCACAGAATGGGCCAAAAGCTTCAATCTGTCCCTGTCTCCAGTGGCATTGATGTCACGTGTTTATCTTGGAGATCAGACCCTCCATCCCCATCCCATATATTAGAAAGCCCAATAAAAATAATAATTTGATTCAGTCCATTGCATTTAACATTTCAATGTCAGCAGTGCATTTCTTCTGATCCCAGCTCTTGATTAGGTGACATCTTTAAGCACCAGATGAATGAGCCTGACTGCACTCTCTGAACACCTGATGCTCCCAGCCGGAGGTGAGCGCTGAAATGCCGTGGGTTCTGTGGGGTTGTGCTGTCTGTGCTGCACCGAAACCCACCCAAAGGTCAGGTGTGTGATTCTTGAATTTTTTTAGTTTTTTTTTTTATACTTGGTTTTGATCTGCACGGGATGGGGAACAAAACTTCCCAAATTTTGACATAAATTAAGTGCTCTCCCATCCTGTGGTGAGTGCATGCTGAAATCAGTGCTTTTGTGAGGCCTTTTAAAGGAGCTGCTCACTGAAGGTGATATGAAAAGGTCTCCACACTTAAGATAGGTCTCACCCTCTCTCTATGGACTGTCTTAGTTTCAGGGTCTCACAAACTTATCGTTCCTTAATCTTGGGATTCAAAATTCTTCTACTCTTCAGGTCAGACTTGTCAAATCAGAGTTGTTTTATACTCTGAAAAGCATAATTTTTAGACAGAAATAACCCATAATTTGCCAGAAAATTCATGCTCCTCTGCCTTCTGGACTCTGCATTTACAATAGGGACTTATTATTTGTTTTCTGGGATTGCTGCCTTCTGTTTTCAAACCAGGGCTTGGTCCTGTCTCTGCTATGTCAACACAGACCTTAACTTTCTTAGTGATATGAAAAATGAAATCTATGGAACAAATTTCTTGGGGGTTATATGTAGCTGGGTGACCAGCCTTCACTATCTCTTGTGGAGGTGGGTTTTTTTGTGGGTTTTGTTCCTAAACCAAACCAAGAGTTTGGGAACAAGCAGGAGTGAAATACTGCTTGGTGTGAGCAAATCTCGAAGGTGTCACATACTGACTGTGTTTGATGTATAGTGAGCTACAACTGTGCACAGTTACAGGGGACAAAAGGGACGAAAGTGTTGGAAGGGTTCACAGGGAGTGATGAGAAGGGGTTTTTTTTTTCTCTGAAGAAGCAACTGCACTGAAGATGTGTTGGAGGAAACATTGTGGTTTTGGCTTTAGTAGCTCCTCTCAGTACAGATTTTCTGACACACTCTCCATTTACTGTCATGAGATGGTCAAAGTCCTCCTGCTCCTGGAACAAGTTTCTGAAATCCTGAAGTGCCTCACTCAATTGGGTTTCAGAGGGATCTTTTTTTACAGCTATTGCAAATTGCAAAGGCAGTCTCGGTCCTGCTGCTCTAGCTGGTATTAGGCTTGCTAAAGAGAAAAGGGGCCCTTCATCTTGTGCAGTTGATGCCTGTCAGCTACAGCCGAGAGCCATTGATTCTTTAACCCAATATCAAACACTTTGCCTGGTCAGCAGACAGAGTTTCTTGCATTTTAACATGCTGGGTCACAACCACAGTAAGCTTGGGAAGGGTATTCTCTATGTCAAGTCATTCTCTGTCATGCTTTTTCTAATTGCAAGGCTTCAGTACAGCGGGCCGGTATGAAGCGCTGGGAGATCACAGATCATAGTCTCTGGTCTTCCAGCTGCTGGGAGGACACTGCCCTGAGCAGGCATGGAAGTAAAACCTAACTGTCATGGACTATTCTCCAAGCAATGAAGTCTCCATTAGTGGAATAGGAGCCACATAAAGACCTTTTTCTTCTCCAGGCCGTCTGGGCTGATGTTATCCTGATGCCTATAGCACCTTTGCATGGCACATGTTGGTAACCCTGCACTCTTCAGTACTCACAAGTTATGTGTTTGCTGTCATGACATTATTCATCCATGACACCAGTGAAGTTGCTGTAGCTGTGAAATCAAAGTTCATTCTAATCTAGTATGAAGCTAACTCTCAGAATCACACCACTTGTTGTGGGAAAAGTGGATCATCAAGAGAATGAGCAGGAGGAGCCACATGGAGATATGGACATGTCCATATGTCCATATATGACATGGATCTGCTTTCACTTGTGGGGATAGAGGAAGGAACTGGAAAAGATGAAAGCAGTCTCAGCTGTGCCATCTGCCTTGAAGGAATAATCCAGTCCCTCTCCTGTGACACCCCATCTGAGGGTCTAGGATTTTTAAGGGGTGCAAGCATTACAAGTTTGCCTGTGTGAAAGGCCAACCAGAGGTAAGTCAACCCAGGCTTGGAAGCTGTGTGATGGGGTTAGCACGGGAGGATGTCCAAGGTGTCAGAATTGTTTGCATGGATGCAAACACGCAAAGTTCCCTGCAGCTTTGCTGTTCTCTCACCTTTGGGTGATGCCATCATCATAGGCAAAGTCTTCCTGGCAGCTGCTTGCCACTGCTGCTCTTCCACAGCAAGCAGCACTCCAGTCTCCTGTATCTTCAGTCTGGAATCATCCCCAACGTGAAATCTTCTGGTGATGGGAGTGCAAAAAAGGTCTGAGTCCATGCCTGGGCCATTTCTTTTCCTGAAGCACAACTGCATTGAGTGGGAAGGAGACAGAGAGGAAGATTTTATTTTTATTGCAAACATGTCTGACCAAGAACCTGGCACAAAAGTATTCAATAGTGGCTTCAGTGTAAAAGCTGTTAATGTAATTTATTTTCTAATAGCTTTATGGTGTTGATATGTTCATTTTCATAGTCAGCTGCATATCTTCATGTGGTTTGGTCTAGGATGCTGAGATGCTCTGGACAGCCGCAGATATACATTAGCCTCCATACTCAGCATCTTTAAAACCCCAAAATGTCAGGTACCACCAATGGTTTACTCCTTTCAAACATGCCCATCAAGGGAGGAGCTGCACAGGTCTCCCTGCTGCCATGTGCACTCTCAGCACAGGGCTGGGCTTCATGTGTGCTCCACCCAAGTGCTGCAGTAATTAGTCTTAATGATTACACTGAGACGAATGTACGTTAAATCCCCAGATCCTGACACTGCCACAGTGGGGCTCTCTGAACACAGCATGTGTGATGGTGACATTTCACCTCTTGAGCCTCTGTGTTTTGATGTCTCTCAGCAGTGCAAGAATCTGTGTCATTCCTGTTCACAAATAATTGTGTAAAAATGGAGAATGACTTGTGTAAAAATCTAGTATGTCAGCAAATGCTTTTCAGATTAAAACAAAGACTGAACAGCTTGGAGTATAGTTTTTATGTCTCAGCTCTAGATATTTTACAGGTTGCAAACTGAGGCACGTGTGGCAGTTCCAATGAATCAATGTTGAATGACAACTGTTTTTTGAGAAGATAAATGTGGTGCATTTTCCCATCTTGCTGTGGTGTTTTGTATGGCAGCATGCTTATGTGTATCTGTTCCTAAACGAGAAGTAAGCTCTCGCCTCTTCTGAGACACTGTCGTGCAGGGTGTTGTGTGTGGTCATGTGTCCGTAAATCTGGTGTTCATCCTGGGCTGTGGCAGCTTGGCCACACTGCCCTGAGGCAACACTTTTGTCTCTCAAATCCTGTGCTCTGACACCAGGAGGGGATGGAAACTATTCTGTACTGGTTCTATTGGCAGGACAAATGTTGCTTGTCTCAGACCTGAGAGCAGATTGGACTCGATGCCTCCAGCAGATAAAATCCGACAGGCAGGTGGGTCGTCTTCGCTTGTGTTCCATCCTGTGTGATGGTCCCTGTGAAGGAGGATGGGAGATGCTTTAGTGCAACTCAGACAGGACTGAACTCCACAGGGGTGTCCTGTGCCTGTTCTGCAGGAAGCTCTGTGTGTTCTGCTTCCACACTGTTCTAAGGGAGGGCTTGATACACTTCATGTGTTCGTCCTGCTACTCCTGTTGGAAGGTGAGTTAAATGGCAGCTAAAAAAAAAAAAAGGCCCTGGGTCATGAACTGGGGATCATGGGATCATGGGAGGTAATGTCACAGTGCACAGCTGCCACTGACCTGCTGTGGCAGCTTTTTGACTCAGTTTCCCCTCTGCCAAAAGTGGAGGAGCGTTCCTCTCGGGGAAGAATCGCTAATTACAGCTCGGGCTGTACTGCAGAGCACAGGTTTAAGCAGTGATGGCTCATATGGTTTCCCTCTTGGGAAACCCTTTTCCAGGATGGGGATCTCCTTGCAGATATTCCTGTCCCTTTTTTCCTTTTTGAGAGAGACGGGTGCCTGATACTACAGTGAGAGTATTTCTGTTAGGTGTAATCAACTATGTCTCTGTCTTAGCTTTGAATTTGGTGTCACGCACATCCCCACAGTAGGAGAGTGGTACATTCAGCTTTACTGGCTCCTGGAGGTGGATTATATCCCACTTGATTGTTTAAAACCGTTGTGAAGATTCAATAAGGTTTTATCGAGGTGTAACAATGGTAGATTAAGAAATATATCTATTAAATGCAGTCTTCAGTAGTTGATTGGTATTTAGTTGGCATGTGTTAATGTTCTTACTACATCTCCGTTAAATCCACAGTTGAAGTATTAATTTTGAGTAGGAAAATTATGATTTGAGGTGAAAATATAAATTAAAATAGAACAGCTGCTTTTAATATGACAAGTTTTATTAATAAAAGTCTTATACTGACTTAGGCGAGTGTTTACAGTTGGTATTTTTAAAACAGATGAAGATAACATAAAAGAAACATTCTGCCAGTTATTGCTGTAAGATTGGTTACGGAGTTATCTGTGGTGGTAATTTTTATCTCCTCTTAGCAAAGATTCAGGTGTCATCATTTTCCAGGAAAGCTTTTTTTCTAGTGTATTCCTGGATGTGGTTGTGGACATTCCTCTCCAGGGACCTGGTCCTGAGGATCCCTAGTTTGGCAGCTGAGCTTCCCCACGCTATGGTATACATTTCTGAAAGGAGGTTGTACATAGATGGGTGATGGTCTCTTCAACCAAGTGACAGTGACAGGAAGGGGAATGCCCTCAAGCTGTGCCAGGGCAGGTTCAGATGAGATGTCAGGAAGAAATTCTTCACCCAAAGAGCTGTCAGGGTGTGGAACAGGCTGCCCAGAGTGGGGGTGGAGTCCCCATCCCTGGGTGTATTTAACAGACGGATGGATGAGCTGCTCAGGGAGATGGTTTAGGAGAGGACAGGGATGGTTGGATTCAGTGATCTTTTTCCATCCTAGTCATTCTGTGATTTCCATCTGTGAAGGTTTCAGACTGCAGCACCCTAGTCCACACCATTATCACAGCCAGTGGTGTATACCTGGCAGGTTTGTTGAGAACAGGGTGAAGCCTGTGTTTCACAGACAGGTGAAGGATAAAACGTTTCTGGAGAAGAAAGTGCAAGTGTGGATTCCAGGGGAACCCAGTGTGTTTGGTGTCTTGCATGATCCCCAGGCTCAGTTTCCAGCAGCAGCAAGGGATCTCTGTCCACCTTGTCATTCTTGTGCCTGAGCTGAGAGGATGCTCCGGACGGCACAGTCACATCATGCATGACTTCTCTTTGAATGAGCTGTGTTTGCTGCCAGTCCCTGCCCTGCCTTGTGTGGGGTTTGTGGCACATGGGCTTTCTCCTGCCCTGCGGCACAGCACTGGGAAGGTTTTCTAACCAGTTGCAGAAGTTACCTGCAAATGGGGTAGGCTAAGGCATAGAGTGCCTCATCGTGTCACTTTTCCCAGGCTATGTTATGGGACCTTCACTGCTCAGGGTCTCAAATAATTCCCAAGCTGTTTGTGTGTCCTCCTTGTTCCAACACTGCCTGCCTCTCAGCAGATCCAAGATCCCACAGCTGAGCAGTTGAGACCCCCTCGCTGCTGGCAGACAGCCTGCCCGGTTCCCATCGCTACATGTCGGTAGGTGGTTCCTGTGTAACGAAGCTCCTTTCCAGGGGAGGCTGTTGACGTGCTCCAGCATCGCCAGATGGTCCCCTTACCTCTTCTGCTCTCACGCTCCCTGGGAAACATTAATGATCCCTAAACCTCTCTGATGGAGGGGCTCCTTTTTGTGACAACCTCATTACGTGGTTATCAGGAGCTGCCGCTATCCAGGTTGTCACGACAACCAGTCTGATTCAGAGCCTCTGGGAAAGGTCTGAACCTCAGGCAAATAACCAGCCCCAGCTCCCAGCAGATGCTCACCCGCAGCCAATCGGCGGGGTGCTGGGAAACCATGACATCATGGGCCAAGCAGGCCCCCAAATTTAATTGTTAGCTTTCAGCATCCCTCTGTGCTCCCCAGATCAGCCCCTGGTGCAGCTAAGCCAGTTCTACTGCAACACCCTTTCAAGCTGCTCCATAGCTGCCTCGGCTCAGTGGGGCTGGCAGAGGGACCCCCTGACCCTCCATGTAGCAGCCTTGGCCAGGAGTGGGAGCTGTGGCTGACGAGTGCTTGTGCCTCAGCAGCCTGGCTCAAGCAGAGTGCTGCAGGGTGGTATAATCCCCACAGCCAGGATAGGTTGCTGCCTATTGGGGTTTTGTTGGTGGGGATGGGAGTTAGGTGTCAGAGTTAATTTTATCTGCAGGACAAGCTGTCTGGCAGCTACTGCTAAGTATGGGAGATTAATGGGATCCTCACTCCCCCTTCCATGAAAACCTACTGACACCCAGTTACTGGTCACAAGTATTCTGGATTGTTGTGTCCTGTTTGCCAGCAAGGTGTGACAACTGCAGCAGAACCAGTTCCACTGTGGATGGTGACTCTGTCCACCTTCCCACCCTGCTGAAGTAGAGTTCAGTGGTCTTTTGCCTTCACTGGGCTGTATCTGAGGCACCCCTAGAACTGTGTACCCCATTAAGGTTACATCCTATGCAGTACTGGCCAAGGCATCCTTCAGACGTGACTGCAGAGCTTTCCTGGAAGTGGGATCAGGTGGCTCTTTGAAGGGATTTCTCTTTTTTTTTGCTCCAAACTTCTCTTTTAAGCTTCTTGGCCAGCCCAGCTAAGTACACGCTTGGTTTCTGAAAATGCTGGTGCTTGGCCTCTCTTACTGAGATGTTTGTCCTTGCACACCCCTCTTACTCAGGGAGGGGTGCTGGTGGTTTCAGGCAGAGTCTGCAGCACTGCAATCAGTTTGGGAGTGCCCATCTGATTAGATCTGAAAGGTAAGGTTATATGGCTTTGGGCTTCTGAAGTCCTCAGGCATCTTTCAGAAAAACAAAGGCTACAAGATGGCTATTTGTTGCTCAGAGCTAATATTTCTTTCTCTTACTTTGCTACTTGGCCCTATATTTCTATGGGGCTGCATGTTCAGGGAGTTGTTTCTGGGCTGCTCTTGGCTGCTACCCCATGGAGGGTCTTTGGAGCTTGTGCAGAGCCCAACACAGGGATGCTCCAGCACAATAGTCCTGATACTATCAGTCCTGCCTTTTTTAGCATAGAAATGAGGAGCTGTTGGTGCTGGTGCTGGACCTGCTTCAGCCAGGTCTCTCCTGCTTTTCAGACTCCTAAAGCATCGGTGCACAAATTAGGACAGTCTTTTGAGGTTACTCTTACAGGATGTCACCCTTGGTTGGACACCTAGCTGGGTCCTGACACACCAGGATTTAGACAGGCCCTATGGGTCCGGAGGCTGGACCCTGTGGAAGTGCTTCAAGAGCCTGTACACGAGGTAGCTTTGACACCCATGTGCAGTCACACAGGATTGCCACCAAGGATGCCTTCCTGTGTCTGTGAGGACAAAGCTAGTGTCCTGTGGCTGTGCCATCCCAGGTGTCAGACCTGTGGATGGAGTCCAGTTTGCACTGCTGAGCCCTGTGCCCCAGGGCTGGGTTTGGGGGGTGCTGGCCATGTAGTTACTTGTCTTTTTATCCCTTCTGGCAGTGTGCAACATGCCCTGGGTGCTCTCAGTGTGCAGAGGAGTCCTCCAGCCCCAACAGCGTCAGTCTCATGTGTATGGCCAGGGTGAGAGACAGAAAGCTCTGCTGTTGGAGGCAGTTTCCCCTTTCTGGCCTTTGCTTCCTATCTGTGTCTTTTCCCAGGAAGGCATGGGACAGACATGGGGCATCAGCTTCCTATCAGGCATGGAACAATCAACTTCCATCCAGCAGCTTTAAGATAGCTGGAGAACCCAGGGACCCTGAAATCCTACAGGTTCAAGGGCTGTGGTCTCTAAAGGAGAAACCCAAAGGCACAGACTTTGAAAAACCCTCTGTAAAACTCCTCTGAGGGAAAAACCCTCAGGTAAAACTCCACTGTGCACAGTCAATGTTTGTGAGGTCTCCTCGGCTTTGAGGAGAGTAGGAACTTTGGACAGGGCTAAAAGTAAAGAATCTGGTCTTGCTTTTGCACTGCATGCAGTCACAGAGTCAAGTTTCTGTTCTTTCACAACGAAGAGAAGCTGAAACTCTGCCATCTTCTGCTCTTGCCCAGCCTTCGGCAAGGTCAGACAGGAGCCAAGGCCCTGGGCTCGGTGTCTCAGGGAGCCTGCAGTTTTCTGGTTGGATCTTGGTATGTATTTTAGTTGGATTTTGGTTGGATTTTAAAAAGGAATGAAAGGGATTCAGCCCTAACATCTGTAATTGCCTGACTTGGTTCTCTGAGTGCAGCTTTTCCTGGAGCTGCCTCCCCCCTTTGGAAGCCTGGGAGCAGGACGCTCACCTCATGCTGTGTAAATACCCGACTGTTCTGCATCTGAAGCAATCGGGACTAGTTTTCACTGTGGAGGTGGCTAGGTCCTACCTGTCCCTCACCTGTTTGGTCCTTCCCAACTCTGTGGGCAGCTGGTATGGTTTGCAGGGTGCAGCCTGAGTGGCCAGGTGAACCTGGAGGACCCTGACAGCTGCTTCAGCTGCCTTCCCTTCATCACTGCAGTTTGGGGACATTCTCTTAAATCTTTGAAGGGGGAAAAGCTGGGCCAAAGCCCTCTGCAAACCACCCTGTCTCAGCTCAATGAGGGAGAGTGTGTCCTTTCCTGGGGTTACCCCATCTGCTTGTCCCAAGTCCCCTGGGGTGCACACAATGATGGCACTCGGATGGGCACTCCTTGCAGCAGAAAGTGGAAGGCATCTCTTAAGCTGTTGAGGGACAGTGGCCTTTCAGGGTTGCTGCAGACTTTAGAGGATTGTTTATCCACAGGGGCATTTCTCTGGGGATGGAAACAGCCCTGACAACTCTGTGATCACTGCAAAGCCAGCCAGCTAAGCGATAGGTTTGACTCATACTGGGGAAAAAAACCTCAGCGAGACCTCAGTGTATGGCAGGAAGGGACGGCAGTGATTCAGTAGAGGCTGCTTGTCACGTCAGTGTTGACTGAGTGACTCAGTG
This sequence comes from Heliornis fulica, assembly GCA_013399135.1. Taxonomy (NCBI): domain Eukaryota; kingdom Metazoa; phylum Chordata; class Aves; order Gruiformes; family Heliornithidae; genus Heliornis; species Heliornis fulica. The sequence continues at coordinate 387,453 of VXBZ01001812.1, read as the reverse complement.
TGCTGTTGCTTCTGTAGAACCTGTCCTTTCAACAAGGCGACAGGGTGACCACTCATGGTCAGAGAAGATCACATGCTGGGTGGTGGGCTGGGAGCGTTTGCTATCTGTTCTTGGGTAATTATATGTGGCCAGCCTTACCTTTGGCAGTAGCAGCCAGCAGAAGGTAGTCTTCATGACTTGCCCATGGCTGCTGCGTGATGAATTATTAGGAGCTACCTGGTACCTTTTCCATGGGAATAAAAACCTGAAAAAATTGTCCAAGATGTGCCTGTCTTGGGGTGTGACAGCAGGGCCCTTTCCAGAGGGGTGCTGTACAGGCTGGAGCGTGCAGCAGAGCTGCCTGCCAGCCGGAAACAGGCACCACCTGAGGTGAGGGGCACTGGTGGTGCTGCCAGCCCCCTGCTGCCCAAAGGTAGTGAAATTGGTTGTGTTTGGGGATTTTTATCTTTTTTTTTTTTTTTTTATTTGTTGGGAGTGTTGGTGGGAATACTGTATGTGTGGGGTTGTCCTTGCCAAGACAGGATCTGTTTCTGCCTCACTGCCATTTCATGGAGGAGCTGAACTTGTGGGTTTGGGGCAAGTGGGACCACGTGCTGCTTGGGAAGCAAAATTCCAAGCAAAGGGAGGAGAAGGGAAAACCTGCTGTGGGGCAGGAGCCCCTGGTCCTGGTGCACCTGGGCAACTGTGTGGAGAAGTGCCCTCCTTGTTGCAGGAGTGGTGGGAGCGGGCTGCTCAGGACTTGTGCCTGGTGGGTTCCCCACACGTGGATGTGGTGGGAGTGGGCTGCTCAGGCCTTGTGCCTAGTGAGTTCCCCCCACACGTGGATGTGGTGGGAACGGGTTGCTAGAGCCTTGTGCCTAGTGGGTTCCCCCACACGTGGATGTGGGGGGAGCAGGTTGCTAGAGCCTTGTGCCTGGTGGGTCCCCCCCACGCATGGATGTGGAGGGAAAAGCCCACGGGCTGTCACATGGCGATGTCACTTGGGAGAACCCGAAATTTCGCGGTGCGTTTC
>VXBZ01001812.1:305492-385637 GCA_013399135.1 Heliornis fulica | reverse complement strand
GCCGCAGAGCCCCTCGGGGTCTGAAGTTATGTCAGCGCCGACACCGGCCATAAAGGCGGTCGTGGTGTGTCTGTTGCCCATCTTCCAACAATGCAGCCCTCTGGGCTGTGCTGCTGCAGAGGAGCGAGAGCGCCTGGGCTATAAATAACTCTGCCTTTTTTTTTTTCTTTTTTTAATTAAATTATCTCTGTTGGCAACACGCGTCCGATTGACCCCTTTAAACCTGCCAGCTGAGTTGTTCCGAAAATCCGTTTGGGGAAGGGTGGGCTCTCCCCGGCACATGCATGGTGGTACGTGATGCCACAGTGAAGCTGGTCCCCGTGCTGGGTTGTCCCTTTGTCCCAGACTTGTACACCAGCCAACCGAGGAAGTGCTCCGGCGCGGTGTCTGGCTGCTCCAGGCTTCCCTCCTCCAGCGGGGGATGCGCTGGGTGCGAGTGCCCCCTTTTTGGTCATTCAGACAGTTTTCAGATCCAGTTTTCACCGGTGCCAGAAATTAACCCTGTTTTAAGTACAGCGATGCGTTTCATGTACGTTAAGGGAATTCAGGCAGGAAAAGCTGCGGCTTCGAAGTGAGCAACGCCCGCAGGAGATGATGGTGGGCCTCAGCCGGCGGGAGCGGGGATGTTTCTGCACTTGCAACCCCAAAGGCTGTTGAGGGGTCGGACCTTGTCTCAATCCCTGCGTGGCTCCCTTTGCTGGGGTGGGCACAGATTGCGTCAGGAGTGGCCAGTGTGGTTGTGTGTGTGTAGAGTTTGGCAGACGCCCCTGAAGGTTCGCTGCCCCGCTTCTCCTCGGTGCCCCGCCTGCCCCAAATTGACGCCCTGCAAAGATTACGAGTGAGGGGGGTCCGCTTTTTGTTTCCCTTCTGGGCGCAGTCGGTGAGGCCGTGTGGCACAGCAAGCCGGGGAGGGGGCAGAGATCAAAGTGGGCTTTGCTGAGCGACTTGGGAGCCGATACGAATCACCCCAGCGTGAGGAGGAGGGTGAGGATGACGGGCTGTCGGAGGGCCGGGGGAGGCTGCAGGGCCGGAGCCAGGCTGCTACCTGCCTGAGGAGGAGAGGGACGGGAATGCTGCGACCGGAGAGGAGGATGAGCTGAGATGAGATCTTCTCTCCTGACTCCTCCTCTTGTGAGAATCCACCTTCTCCGTGGCTGTCAGGCGGGGAGGAGGGGGCCCGGCTCAGCTGTGAGGGGGCAGGAGCAGCCCGGGAGGAGGCCGCTGTGCCGAGCGAAGGCCCTGAGGGGAGGCAGGCGGCCCTGAGGGGCGGCAGGCCCACCCGGCGCCCCGGAGGGAAAGCGTCAGCCACGGCACGGGTGGAGGCAAGGGGAGCTCAGCGGGGCAGCTCGCAGTGGGGGCCGGGGGGACGGGGGCATGCCGGAGGGACCGGGGGGTGCCCTGAGCAGGAGCCGGTGGCAGGGAGCAGGCCACCCGCGCAGAGGGGGCTCCGCACATTTTCAAGCCCCTTTGCCCCATCGCTCAGGCGGTGGGGTGTGTGGCTGTGGAGGAGCCTGGTCAGTCACAGGTTGCCCCGATGGCATGAGGAGAAAACAAAGTCAATTGCGAATCAGGGATAATAGGTTCTGGGCGGGGGCGGTGGGTCGTGAAGGCTGCCGTGACAGGTTATGTGCATGGAGGGGAAGAATTGCCCCGAGCCTGAGTTTTCTTCTGGGTTTTCTGCGCTGAGCGTAGGAGTTGCCTGCCATGAGCACGGGACTGGGCAGAGGGGCTGGTGCGGGGGGGCTGGGCTGGGGGTGCTGCCGACAGCTGCCTCTGGGCTGAGGAAGAGTTCACACTCTGAACCAAGACCTGCACGGGTGGCATTTCTTCACTGGGTGACTCTGGATAACTAAAAGTGAGTCTCAGTAGCTCTTGCGAGCCCCGAGCTCCTGTTACAGGATTAAGTTTCCAGCCTCACAGGCCACCGCTTGCAGCAGCAGCAGTTCGGGAGGCAGCTGAGGCAGCAGCGCTGCAGGAGGCAGTGCTGGTGGGCTGCTTTGGTTGTCACAGGCCCAGCGCTCATACCTTGCCCACCTCAGGCCTTTAGCATGAGCATTCCAGCTTCTTGCAGGGAATGTCTCATGGGGGCTTTGTACTATCTGAGATACAAGCCCAATGAGAACTGTGTAGGGGTGTCCCACAGCAGTTGGCGAATGTTTTCCTGTTGACTACAGTGAAGAGGACTTCTTCTCTGAAGTAGACTTTTCTCTAAGGATCTGACCAAAATTCAGTATTTAAAAGTGTGTGAAAGTTGGAGTCCAAAATATCCCGAGCCAGCTCGTAGGGTCTGGAAAAACAAAATTTGGCAAAAGAAATTCTCTTCCTCCGCCTCTCATATTTCTTTGCGACTTCCATGCATACAGTTACAGGGGTAGGTGAGACAAATTCAGCTTTTGAAACATAGTTTGCTGTAACAAACCCAGCTCCTGTGTAAGCCATGTCCTGGCCTGGCAGCATTTGTTTCTGGAGGGGAGCTGGTGTGTGGGGATAGTCCTATTTCAGTTCCTGTTCCCTCTGCCTGGAAGCTTTTTTTTTCTTTTTTCCTTTTAATACATTAATTGTGACTGTGGATCCAAGTGTTCCTGGAGCTGCCAGTGTTCTGGGATCAAAACCATCCTGGAAGCTGGAGGTCTTTCAGATCTGCCTTCGACTCCTCCTTCATTTTAGCCATGTCTGCACAGGACTGGTCACAGGGTAGGTGTTGCGAGATTTGGCTTCTGCTTCTGTTCTGGTTGGACTCTGTGACTTCAGGACATTAATGATGCTGTCAGTTTGTGCCTCACTGGTTTGAGTACTGATTTCTGTTCCTTGCTGTGCTACACAGCAGGCAGGCAGGAGCCCACTGTGATCTTCTCTTTCATTACCTGCCTCAGCTCCCGCAAAAGGTCCTGAAAGCTTTTCTCCCAGGAACTTCCTGGGCTGGAGGAACAGAGTGAATGGATGGGGAGGGCAGCAGGAGCAAGGGGAGAAAGAAAGATAAACTAGCTTTCACCTGCAGAAATAAACCTTTCTACTCACCAGTGCTAGTTGTGTTTAGCTAGTGTTTTCCTCCTGCAGCTCTGTTTAGCTTTTTACCTTTCGGACACAAGCACTTGAGCCTACCTATCTTCTGCTGCTTCTGTGTTCACTTTTGATTTGTGTGATACATGAAGAATGGCTTTAGGCCGAGTGGTACGTGGTAGGTCTGGGTCAGCACAAGTGGAGATGCTGATGTGAGTGTCTTGTCTCAGACCCGCTGTCGCTGGTGTCTCGTGCTCCTAGCAGTAATTCTATAATGGAAAAATACGACAGAACTATCTGCGGTTTGCTAGTGGCTTGTCTCTGTGCTTTGAGTTTCGAGATCTTTTCCAGGTGAATGTTAGCAGCTGTGGCTTGTGTGCAGCTGACAGTATTGTAGGGTGTGCTATGTTGGGGACAGCAAAGGGACTTTTCATTTTGCATGTTTACTTGGACAGGTGCAACTTAGCTCAGGGTTTGAGTTGGCCTGCAGGGTTTTCCAAGACAGGAGCTTGGGTTGCAAGGCAGCCCTCCTCTCCTCAACCGAGCAGTGTGAGATGATGCAAGCGACTACCCCATGCTGTGGGCCAGCAGCTTGGCATCCACCCAGTCAGTCCCACTGATGGTCATCCAAGAAGCCTGTGATCTTGTTGATCAAATCTCGTGTTCCTACCTACTGGCGTTCTTGACCCCAGGAAGACCTGGGTGTGTGGTGGACAGGCCTACAAGTACTCCACGTCTTCTGGCTCCTGGGTTGGGAGGATTTTCTTGTCAGCATATGCCACTAGCCCTACCTGCAAGTCTGGCTCTGGGAGCACTGGGCTACGTGCACCTCTGGGCACTCTGAAGTCCAGTCTTGTATATTCGCTTTGAGCACCAGACTTAGAAACCACACCTCTCTTGGAACAGGGGCATGTCCTGCTCAGTTGAGAAAGTGCTGCCATGAACAGATGTTATCTGTTCATTTGTCTTACTCTAATGACTTACCGTGACTATGTGCATTAAGCATTGAAGGGTAAAACAGCAGAGTTATATATTCAATGGGCTCATTTCCCAACATTATTTTTTATTGTCAGTTGCTTATCTAGTAGCCTGTTGACAGATGCAATTGACTCTTGACTGATCCAGAGCAAAGCCCTTCTCTGCCCTGGAGTAGTTTGCCGGTTGCTTCCACATGGTAGTGCTGGGTTTGAAGCTCCCTGTGTACTAGGGGCATGGGGTGCTCTAGTACAGCACTGTGTAGGACTTGCAAAGACGGGAAACTCCAAAGTTATGGTTGGATGCACATCCTTTCCTCTGTCTGCTCTGATTGTGAGTACTTTTTTGCTGCCATCAGAAGTAAATTAAGGCAATTTGGATCCCAAAACTTTTGTTCAGGAAATCTTTGGGAAAGTTTGACATGTTTCTTTGTAATCCTAAGAGAAAAAGTGTGCCATGTCAGAGAAAGGGAAAAAAAAAGAATCTGATATGACCCCTTGACCACCTTGCACGTGAACCAGTGATAGCTGTGCTCTGGTCCAGCCTGCTGCACACGCTTGTGCTTGGCTGTCCCACAGGTCAGCGTGCTGCAGTGTTATTTCTGTCCAGCCTTAGATCCCCTGCAAGCCTGGAATAAACTGCCATTTCAACCTTGCAGTACAGCACAAGCTCCAGAGCTGGACTGGTCTCATTTTCTTAATAATCCTCAAGTGTTGAAAATGCTCTGGCAGGCTCCTATTGCTTTGCAGGGTGATGGTACAGTTGGCTGTGTGTAACTACAGGGAGTACTACAACCTTTTCTTGCCATGTCACCTGAGCATGCTTGTCTCTCTGGACAGTGCAGTTGAAAGGGCAGCAGCTGTGTGGCACCCAGTCCCTGTCCCTTTTTTGGCATGAATAAATTTCTGGTTGCTGTATTTGGGAAGGGCACTGGAAAGTACTTCTGTGTGTCTCTTGAGGAGAGTGAAAAGCCTAATGTTTTCCATTTTCTGTCTCCTTCTCTATTCCCTGTTGTGAAGGAAAAAAATCCTCCAGATCAAAAAATTTCCAGGCGCTTCCCTGAGGAGAATTTTGATTCAACCTGCAGTGACCAGATGCCAGTTTGTATTTATCAGGTGCACCCAGCCACTCCCCAGATGAAACATGGGGCTGCTGGTGCATGATAAACCTGAGAGGGAAGAATGGAAGTCACACAATTAAAATCCTGTGAGTTTGCTAAAACTGTTTTTAATGTCACCTACCCTCACAGGCAGAAGATTGTGGACTTGGGTTTGGGATGCTTTTGAAGTGTCACCAGAAGAGCTGTCAACTGTGTGCATGCAGAAATGGAGGTTTGGAAAAAGACTTTAATTGTGATTCTGCTCTGCACAACACAGATTGTCATGCTTTGAGCTCAGGTTTGTTTGTATCAGGGACAGACATTGATACCACAGCTCCTATTGAGGCATGAATATTTCAGCAACTGAAATGATGCCTGCCTGCTCCAGAAAAGAGCTGCTTACATCCTCGTTTGATCTTTCTGGTGAGCCTAGCCAGCTCAGGTTGGTGTCCTGGTTTTTTATTTCCTACAGAGGTGGTCTCTGTGCTGTGACTCTCCTCTCTTCATTCCAGAGGCTCTGGGAACTCAAGTTGGGAAGAGGTGAGATTTTTAGTGAGAAAAAAAAAGACTAAAGTAGCCAGAATTTACTCCCAGTTTTGTGTCTTTTTGAGGTGTCACCTTGTGCTTCATAGGATGCAGGGTCCAGAATCTAGAGTGACGGGCTGTGGGGACTGTCTTCTTCACTTCCACCCCACATCCTGCCCCACACCTTCTCTCCATGCCCACGTTCTCTCTCTGCTTCCCTTTGCACAAGGGGGATGCAGAATCCTATTCTTTACAGGCATTAATGAGTAATATTAAGCACTTCATAAGGAATAAGCTGAGAATGGAGCCTTATCAGTACACTACAGAGAATAGTAATTCATGCACAGAGATTGTCCCAAACCCTTCTTTTTGAAAGCTGCAGTGACACTGAAATGCTGGAACTCTTGGTACCGTTGTGTGTGTCTCAAGCAAAATGTCTCCAAAGCATCTAATTAGGGGACACTTGCTACAGCTTCAATCTATAACACAGACAGCGAGAGCTTTTGAGCAACTTGCTTTTCAGGGCATGCCATGTCTTCGTGTATGGTCTGTAGGGCACTCTGGACACTGAGTGAGTCCTGGGCTTCTTAATGTAATCAGGAAAAGCAATAGGAATCTGGATATGAGGTAGTTTTCCAGTTCCACGTCCTTGGTGTGGCAAGATCGCTTTCCTCTTAGGTAGTGAACAACAGCATGTGAGTGAAGCTTCCAGGCTCACAGATCATGCAAGAGGTCATTTTCCTGATTCTTGAGGTTGGGTGTTTTTTATTTTTTTATTATTTTTTTGAGCTGTATTTCATGGTATTTTCATTGCTGATCCCAGCAGAATGGCAGAGCTTGGCCTCAGGGGTACAGCTAAGTGTGTCTGCTCCTCTGTTTGAAGAATACATCTATAGCAGTGGTTATCCTGAGTGTAATTGCTTGTGTACCAGAACAGCAATTGCACACTGTGGCTGTGGATGTGCCTCAGGAAGCAGTCTGGTAACCATAATCCCAGAGTGACAGTAGGACTTACATTTGGGCAAGGAAAGGTAAAACTTGTGCTCTTGCATATTTCAGCCAGCCTCTGAAGCATAAGTTCTCATTAGAGCAATGGCTTTTCTTGTTGAGGTTATTAGGCAAAGGTGCTTTGCACTGGTCTGTGCTGCAGGTTAGTGACACACTACTTTGTGATCCGTGGAGCTGGCTGTGTCTGACCGATGGGCCCCTTTGCCACAGAAGGGGGGCACAGGCTAGTCCAGGACCCCTCCCAGTGTGCTCAGGTGAACTTTTAATGCTGGTATCAGAAGGCAGTGAGCAGTAGGAGGTGCTTGCTTTAAGCATTTTTCTGCACTCTGAGGATCTCAAAGCATATTTTCTGTGAAAAATGTTTAAAAGGTTTACAATAAATGGCTAAAAGTCAGGCCTGGAGGGAAAGCAGAGATGTGTTAAGGCAGGGTCTGACTGCTCCAGGGGGTCAGGTACCAAGTCGACTTGTGTCAGACATGCTGGAAACACAGGGATGCAGTCGAATGTCCAGGGTCATCAGCAGGGTGCTGGCAGAACAGTGGAAGGTATCAGAAGCAAACAGGATTGAATTTTTGTGTCCTGAACTCCCTGTGGGAAAGTGGTGTGACCAGGGACCTTGCAAACCTAGATCAGTAGACAGGTACCTGTGTGACAGTTTGTGGGTCCGCCATGACAAACGAGGACAATTTATGGTGGAACGCTATTTCCACGTGTCCTTTTTCAAAGCAGACCTGTGATGCTTCCATCCAGCAGTGATGGGAAGAGGAGAGTCCTNCCCCCTCCCACCCCCTGCCCAGCCACCGCTGCGGGCTGGTTGCTGAGCTGAGAGTTGTTAAGGGAGCCACTGTGGGTTACACAGGTGACGTGGTGGGATTTGTAATGGAATATGGAGGGGCTCCCTAGGGATGTAAAGGCTTTTTAGGCACTGTGCATTGCACTTGTACATGTTTGGGAGGGGTGTCCTTGTATGCATATGTACCCTATGAAAATGTATTTTGAGTTGCTGTGTGTGTTGTCTGAATTTAGCAAAGGAGAAAGAATCCTCCAGGAAATGTTGTTTTTTGTAAGCACGGGCCTCTTGACTGTGATTTGGGGGGAGGATGGAGTGGGAATGAGGGGGAGGTTCACAGAGGTTTTCTTCTTTTCTTGTAGCGTTTTGGGAAAACTCCAGCCAAGGCCCACATATAGTCAAATGAATCAGCCTCCCTTTTTGCCATAAGTAATTGGCAGCTCTAGCTGCAATGCAGTTTCGATGTATGGCTAAAACACTTTTTCTTGGTTAATTGAGAAGAAATACTGCAGTAGGCGCCTGATGTTGAGTTGGCCTTTGTATGGAGCCTTTGAGCTCGTAGGGAGATATTGTAGGCTGCTTCTTGAGAGGCTGGAATTTGCTGCAAATTATATTGTGTGCTCCAGTCTGAAGGCTGTCGTTGCTGTTCATCTGCTGTAGAAAATACATTTCTTGTTGCATCCAAGTGTAGAGGGCACTAAGCTGGCACATGGCACTGTTGCTCAGTGCAGGGTTTCTGTAGAAGAACCTCATTTTAGAACAACTTCAACAGAATATTCATGTTCTTAGATGAGTGACTGTTCCCTTGCTGACAAATAAAGCGTTTTGGCCTTCTCATATTCCTGTAACAAAATGAAATTCACTTGTTTTCTAAAGCATCTGGTGCCAATTCAGACTTAGAGCTCTCTGTGTCTGCTGCAGGATTTCCACTGGGCTCGGAAGACTTACCAGACAAGCTCAGCATTCACTGCTGGAAGTATCTGGAGAGACTGGAGGGCTTTCTTGTCCTGGAAACAGGACATGTAGCAGTTGCCCCTGGCAGTCTAAGATTTGCCAAATGCTTTTTATTTCCTGTTAGAAACTTTACATGGAAGGACTATATTACTTTCTCAGCTGTAGTATCTGTTGGCAAATACTGGCTTTAATAACACACGCTTCACTTTAGCAGAATAGCAAGAGTAAGGGTGAAATGATGTACCGTACTGGGGCAGTGACATCACAGTCCTCTTACAGTGCTTTAAATGGCCTGTACTGTACCTACTATTTCCATAGCATTTGAAAATTCATTAGAAGCAAGTCCTTTTGAGGAACCTGTAGTAATAAATGTGATTAGCTCAGCCTTGGCATTTTAGTCATGGCCAAAGCTTTGCTAAATGCTGTCAGAACAGAGAAAACAAGCCTGTCCTGGAGTTACTTTTTCATGGGATCGCTTTGCATACAGATGGCATGTGGCCTCCTCCCCTGAGTTGTGCTGTGGTGGAAGAAGACATTCAAGAGAAGTAACGGGGGCAGATAAAACAGTTGATTCAGTAGTATTTTGCACCTGAAATGAAGCACAGAAGTGCACAGAAGTGGATATTTTTGCCCTGCACCTCTGCAAGGGATGGAGGGGATTCTGGATCTTTGAAGATGCAAACACATAGAAAACAGAATGGCACCTCCTATCCATGCCTGCTTAGCTGCTTGTTTGCTTCAGTGTATTGTGTGTATCTGGAGAGAGATTAGGCCCAGGCCAGCTGGACTGAAGTTTGCTCTTTCTCCAGTTCACCACATAAGGTTTTTATGTTTTCTTCAGCATAACTTTAAATGGGCATTGTTTTACCCTGTTCTCAAAAGGAGCTGGTATTTCTACAACTCATGCTGTCATGCAAGTAACCTTTTTCTCTTCTGAACAAGGTCATTACATCATGATGCAGTAATCCTCTGCCTGTGGGATAAACCCTCTTCTCTGTCTCTGTGTGTCTGTCTACTGCTCTTATCTGTGTTTGTTCTTTTTTAAAATGCACAGGGCAGCAGGAGAAATTAGGGGAGAGCGAAAGTTTTGAATCTGGTCTTTTAAAACTGTGTTTAGAGAGAATAATGCATGGGTTGTGAGATGCAAAGGGCTGTTGTCTCACAGAACTGCTGCTTTGATACTTTATCCACAAAGAGAAGCTCTGGAGTCTCAAGTCAGAAGAGCCTGGGGATGAAATTACACCTTTGCCAGGCTCTGACAGGTTAAACTTTACAGAGGTGCAGGTAGCAAATTATCCACAGACTGAATTGCAAAGGAAGTCTTGAAATTGGCTTTGAAAACCTGCTGGGGAGATTGAGTGCATAAAAATAGTTCGTGTATCCCTCTTTTTGTCTGTAGAGCTAACAGCCATCTACAAAGGAAGGACAGCGTCATTATCTCAGTCTCTTCCTTGTGCAGAGGAACCTGAGGGAAGGAGTGGGGCCGTGGTGGGTGGAAGGGGGTCATCAGGGTGTGGGTGGCAGGGCACGATTGACTTGCTGCCAGTCCCATTGCCTGGTTAGTAGACTAAGTTGCCTTCCAGCTTATTGGAGTTTCTAATTTGTCTTGGATGTGTCTGCGTGCTTTTTCCTGAGTCAGTTCACATCACCGTGTATCACTCATGGCCAGCCTGGGCTGTGCCCAGTGAGGTATGGTTCATAACTATTTTTGATTCATTTATAAAGGGATTAGGTGACGTAGTTGCCTGGACAGCAGGGACTGTACTTGGTGACCCCGTGACTCTCTCCCAGTCCAGTGTTACTGTGTAACCTGAGGTGATGCCATCTAAGCTGCTTCAAGATGCCAGTGATGTAATTTCAAACTGTCTGGCCTGAGCGCCAGGGAAGTCAGGGAGGCTGCACGTGTGTGAGGTAGGATTGGCTTTGATCCTATCCATTTTGCCCAATTAATAAGTAGAGTGTAGGCAGGTTTGATTCAGAATGGAAACCTTTAACTGAGCAGAGGAAGTAGAGCAGATGTGGCTGGTCCCATATTTCACCTGCCCTGAGAAGAAATAGCCCGTCGTACTTTATTGTGCAGCTCCAAGGACTGTTGCAGATTAAGACAAATAACTAAGTTGAGTCATCAGGTTATGTCTCAACAAACTACTTAAAAAGATGTCAGGCCCTTACTGTGGGTGGATGTTAAAGTGTCAGAGCTATCAGAGAAACACATCTAGAATCACATGAAGGCTTCACTGCTCTCGCTGTGCCATCCTTTATAGCTGCTCAGAGCATTGCAATGATAGAGCACGTGTCCAGCAAACTGGAAGTGACAGACTCCTGTAGCTGTCAGCAGGACAGGACTACGATGAACACTGTGCAGGGCACATTGCTCTGGGTACGGTTTTGCACTCACATGCCTATACAGCTATCAAAGCAGAGATGGGCATCAAGTTTCTTGGAGTGCAAGTAGAGGAGCTGTGCCCATCTGTGGCTGTTCAGCCAAAGGGGACCCCAATTACAGCCACTGTATCCTCATGGTAACATTCCTGTGCTTTCTACATGTCCCTAATTGTTTATATCCCAAATCCCGGAGTCTTCTTGCAGAGGTTGCATTGCCGACAGCATCTTTGTGTTTCAGAGGTGCTGAGCTGTTGATCAGAGTAGGGTCTGTGTCACTTGGTTCAGCATCACTGTGTTTTAATGACAGGGGTTGGGGGGGAACATTCCAAAATCAAATGAAGTCATTACACTCTTTTATTGTTGCCTGTTGCTAGAAGGTTTCTAGCAAATGGGTTCGTACTACTTTGCATTATTGGTTTGCTTCTGTTCGATCGTTGGACCCAGTTTCCAAGAGGATGAGCATATTGTTGGAAAAACATGGTTATGGCAGAACTTCCCAGCCATTAGTTATGATAGCTTTGACTTGTCTACTGGGCTGAATTTCAGAGCAGCATTGATTTTTGTTTCTTCGTGTAACTTGTGTTTTGCTGAGTTATAGCTGACAGCAGCTTTTCCCCGTCCTTAAGGGGTCATTCTGCATATGTGTGTGTGTTTGAAAAATGCAGAATCACATCCTAAAAAGAAAGTCCTCTAAAGATGCTTAGCTGAGTGCAATACCTTTCCCTTTGCACTCAGTTTTAAAGCCAAATGTCATAAAAACTACTTTCAGTGCTTTGATGTAGGCTCATAATTTTCTCATTGATGCTATTAATATTGCATGCCCACTTGCTCCATGGTGGGTGTCAGCACTTGCTAGCAGCAGCCATCTGTGAGCAAGGAGCTGCTCCCTGGCATGGAGTAAAATTTAGGCCAGCTGTGGATGCTGGAACCACATCTTAGAGACTCTCCCTCTGGGCTCTCCTTTCCCTGTGCTTTGCCTGAGACTGCACTGAGCCAGATTTCTGGTACCCAGGATCCTACGGGTGCCCGTGGAACTGCATTTCTGTATTAATGTCTGTGCCTCTCTGAAGGCAGAAGGTAGGGCCTTAATTATTGCTGCTTTGGGCACAGGCTGTTGTCATTCCTGAAAGCTGACGTCCCTCAGCGCAGGGAACTTGCCTGTTTCAATCCATTTAGCCGTGAAGTAGTTACCAGCAAATGATTCTCTTGTTCACTTTGGGCAATACTGGAAACTTGGTGTCTAGTGAATTGGTGAAGCAGGTGAAAATGCAGTAGCAGCTCTGTCCTGATAGTTTGGAGGAAGCCAGTTTTCCTGTAATTTTTTCCTGTGATTATAGAAAAATCTTATCACTCTGCCCTGTGGCTTTAATGTAACCAGGTTAGAGTGAGAGTAGGAGAAAACAAACAAGCAGCATCCCAGGTTAAGTCTTACATGCAGAAGATGTGTGGTTTGCCACATGTTGAATTGCTTTGCAGTCAAACACCTGGGATCTGAATGGATTTTCAAGCCTGTGTCAGAGCTCAGCAGAGTGATTACTTTCAGCAAAATATAATCTGTTAGTACTGTTCTCTTAGTCTGCGTTAACTATCTCGCTAGGGGTTTCATGACAAACCTGCCATCCCAGAGGCGAGTCTTTGTGAGAAACCATGGCCTTTGGCCAAATCCTGCCTCCAGTTATGTGGTCTGACCTCAAGTTTTCATTTAATTTACAGAATTGAGGTTTATAAAATAGCTGTGTTTAATAACTGCATCAGTTGTCCTCTTGATATGACACCTAAGTAGCTTTTGCAATAGTAGCATGACATCAAGATTTCTCAGCATGTGTTCATCCTTTCTCTTGGTCCCTTTCAGAGTCTTTTCGCTGTCACAAGATTTCCTTTCCCAGACTTCTTGGGACAGGCATTTTGCAGATTGCAGAAGGCTGCATGCATAGGCCAGTCACCCAGAAAAGGGCTTCTACCCTGGAGGTGCTTCCTTAGAGACAGGCACGGTTCTGCTGTCCAGGCAGCCTTTAGAGCAGTGGAAACTTGTTTCTTGGAGGACAAACAAACCTTCTGCAAAGACTTAGGATGTGATGAGTCTCCATTTACAGAGTCTGCAGTATCAGCTTGTTAGACCATGATCATATGTTGCACTTTATGGTATAATAATGGCCCTGGATGTGAATCAGATCAAGGCACTCTTACAGCTCACAGCAAAGTTATATATCATGATAATTGCTGAAAGGGTATAATGATCTACCTGGACAATCATGGCTGAGCTCTGTCAGTAACACTGAACATTTAACCTGATAAAGGCTCCAGCTTTCAACTGGTGTGAAACTTTGCTGAGCTGGGAATGATACAAGCCCAGAAAACTGACCCAGGATCTGTCCTGGTGGCCGGTCACATACTGGACACATGTAAATGTGTGGGATCAGAAGAGTCATTAGGGTAGAACTGGAGTTATAGTTTTCTTCCTCAGACTTCTCTGTTGCAGAAATCAAAGGCAGAGAGGCAGAGAAATTTCCCTCATCAGCTCACAAGTCATCTCAGATTTGTATTATCTGGTATGAATCCTGTTTGGACTCAAGGGGATGCAGTCGCAGATCCTTCAGCAGCTCCCATTTTTTTCCACTGACAATACCAGAACCTCAGTTTAACCCTCACTGTGATGATCTCTGGGCAGAGGCCAGGACCTGAACAAGCTGTGGTCAGCATGAGTAGCTCTGTGTCATATGGCTGGGTTCTTCATTGGTGGCGATGACTTTGGCCAGGCCCCTGAGGTAACGTGCAGAAATACATGCTCTGGGTAACTCCTGCTTCGCAAGTGATTAGAAGTGTCTGCTTTGCAGGAGGACAGTGAGACACGTGGAGTCAGAGCTGGAGCCTCCTGGGAGCTGAGCACTGCTCAGCCTGAGTGCACCTGAACCAGGCAGTCATTTGTCTGCTGCAGTACTGAATCCCATCATTCTTCAGAGTTATGGTCATGGTAGGCAAGAAGTTTATGGATAAGATGTTCAGCACAGGAATTTTGTTTCAAGAGGGTCCAGCCCCTTTGCTTCATGCAGGAATGGCATGGGTTCAGCTGGAGACCTTGCATGAGAGGCAGAGGGGCTGTGCAGCAAGGTCCAGTTGTGTTTTCTGCTCAGGTTGGCATTCATTTTTTTAGGAATGAAGACTGAGATGAGCTTTTTCTTTTTTTTTGGCCGAAGAGAATGTGGATGCTTTTCGTTGTGTCTTTTTTTAAATTCTTGATGGAAGAAAGAATCCTTTACAGTGAAAAGCACTCATGCCAAATAAAACATGAGGTGTTAGCTTGCAGGTGAGTTGAATATTTCCAGGAGAAACACAAAAGGTATTCTGTTTTCAATATATGCCTTAATGCCACATTTTATATTTTCCTTGATAGCATTTATAACCAGCCAGCCTTTATCCATTCTCTACCAGAATTACCCGCAACTTAATGATATATAATTATATTGCTTCTTTATCACTCAACTTACTAAGTCGTTTATGTCTTGGAAGGAAGGATGGAGAGGAGAATTTACTGCCTGTGTGTCGTGATGTTCTGCAACACAGATGCATGTTTTGCCAAAGCCTTGGGGAGGGTGCAGTATCTGTAATTGCAGGCGATTGCATACCTACAAATGGAGGTGCTGTGTGCTGCCTGTGCTGATAATCTAGCCAAGTCCTTTTAACAGCACGTTACCCTATATCCATGGAGTTTGGGATAAAGGAGATTAGTGAGATAGCCGGATGATAAACAGTAATTTCTGATGTGTGCACATACTGTACTCACATGTACATAAATTGGATTTTGACAGCTGTTGCCACAAGTTATCAAAGCATATGTTTTCTTAGTGAGGATGGATAGGTAAAGAGTAGAGATGTGTAATTCCTAGGGCATCGGGACTACTGGAGTGTTCTCTCCCAGGGTACAAGGTGACACTGCAGATAACAGAGGGGACATATATTCCCCTCTTGCTTCTCCATGAAAGTCAGCGTTGGCCAACAGTCCATGGAAGTCAGCATGGGCTGGCCACTTGCCAAGGCAGTTACTTCTGGGAGCGTGCTGCATCCTCTGCTGGTGTGCCACTGGAAAAGCAAATTTGGGTGCAGCTTTAAGAAGCTTTGGCTGCTGAGTAGATGTTTCTTTAGTCTTTTGACTTACAGAGACCTAAAGGTAATCCATCCTGTCAGTCTGTGAGGAGGAAGTTCTGGGCTTGTCTGAAAAGTGGCAGCAGCTGAACTGATTCAGTTGTAAATCACCCTATTTTAGTAGTGTGGACACCCAGTGTAATCACACTTGTGCAGATTCCAGCCTTTGCTTCCATCCATTTTGTGTGATTGGATGTCAAGTTGAGTAATATTTAAATTACTGAAAGAGTTAGGCCTGCTTTAAATGCATTGGCATTAAAGTTTAGATTGTAATAAATAATTTTCTAAGGAGAGTCTGGCCAGTGTCTTCTGTGTTGTCAGTTTAGGTGAAGAAGCTGAAGTGAGGGCTAATGAGCTCCTGTAAATCTGAGTCCTGGTGGTCCTCTCCTCCTCGCTGGAGTGGAGGGAGTTACCAACATATACATGGTTTAGTACAGACATGCCTTCTTTCTGCTGGCTTTTCTGGGTGACCTGCAGCTTCTGGCAGAAGAGTTGCTGCTGCTGGTCTCACGGGATGCATGTCACACAGCTGCCTTTGCAGGTTGAGAGCGTGTGGCCCTCTGCCCATCTCTTTTAAAAGGTTCTAGGCCAAAATCTTTGTTTAATTGCCGTAACTCACATGCTGTTCTTGGAAGAAGTGGTTGATGTTGAGCCCAATATCATGGGTTCATAGGAACCAAGTTGCCTGTGGCATGTTGATAGAGAGCAACTGTAATAGTGGGAAATGACACTAATCTCCCACATTCTGCCTTTTCCAAGCTCTCTCCAACCCTGAATTAACCAGTAATCACAGAGAATCCCTCGGGGGTGGCCAGCAGGATGGCTCTTTGGTGGAGGAAAGTTGTGTGGAGATTCCACCAGTCTTGAACTCCTGAGAGCTCTGCTTGTGATACACTAGTTACTGTGTATGCACGTACAGGTAAGTGGAACCTGAGCACTTTCTCTGTCATAGGGCCAGGAACGAAATGGTTTGCTCTTTCATATCTTCCTGGCACTGAGAACTTTTAAAGATTTTCAGAAGAGAGTGGGCGTAGAAGAAATGTAACTATGTTTTCACAAAGGAGAAGTAGAATTGTTCCTGGGAATCCAGATCCCCTGCCAGGATACCCGATGGGCTAGTGTCTGCATTGTACCTGGATTTTACTCCTGTTAACAGCCCCAGGTCTGCACTTCCTTCAGCTGCTGCTAAGCAGCAATAATGCTGTTCCTTCCTGGCTTCATCCAGAGACACATACTCCTGATGAAGCCTTCCAAAACAGTGGCATACTCCCATGAAAAGATTCTCTTTCAAGCCACTGACATGTAACTTGCTGAAAAAATCATGGTCAGCTTCAGTCGGAGACCTTGGCTGTAGTAGGAGCACAGCCTGTGCCTGTCGGATTGCGATGTGCCTGCAGGGAGGCAGAATCCAAAGTGTGGAATCAGTCCCAGCTGACCAGGGATTTGTTACAGTATAGATGAAGCCACTGAGAAATGAGTGGGAAATTGAGGCACGTGGTGGTTGTGTGATTGTCTGGAGTCCCCGTGGTAAGTCAGTTTGAAAGCAGAGGAGAGCATGAGATCCCTGGCACATCCTCCTGTGCTGCTCCTGCACAGAGAGGCAGGACGGGGAGAGCCCTTCTGATTTGTGGATTTGATTCGGATGTCGAAGGCTGCCTTTTTTACAAGACCTTAGCTTCCCCTGAGAACAGCAGGAATTACAGGGATGTCAATCGGAGAATTAACACATTTTTTGACAGAAATCAGCCAACAAGTGACGTTGCAGACATGTAGTGGGGTGGTGCCTCTAGCAGAGAGAGGAGTGTTCAGCAAGCAATGTGGCCAGGTACAGCTACCCCTACAACACTAGGCAAGAGATGAATGTGAGAACATCAAGGTAAACAGAGCAGAGGGTATGCACCTTTGCAAGGACAGGATAGCTGGGTGACAGGTAGGACATAGTGCTGGAAACCACCTGATGGCTTGGGCAGAGGGATGATACACCTGACTTTTATCTGGACTGTGCCGCTCTGGATGGCGGATAGCTAACAAGTGCTGCAGTAGGCTAGGGCAAAGGATAATTTTGCTGTCATTGTCTTCAACTGCAGTGATGCTGTTGTCTGGAGTACAGGAGATGCTTTGTACGAGTTAATTCAGAATACAGATTTGATACATCTGTGTGTACAGGGGGCAGAACCAAGCAACTCCTTGGCTGTACTTGGCTGGAGAGCCTACACCAGCTAGTGGTGAGTGCTAGGCAGCAAGAGGGGGAGTTTGGGCTCTTGGGGTGTGTACAGGGACAGGTAGTGGCATGTTTGTTAATTTATCTCCTTTTTACATGCATAGATGTATTGAGGCAATTTGGAGCAGTAATGTAATCTCTGTGCATCGATTTCCTAGTTTGCAGGCTCTTTGCAGGCTGGTGCCTGTGTTCTGGCTCGTTGAGGTAAGCTCTGCTCAGCTTCCGATGCAGAGGGGGAGCTTTGTCCGGCACAGGCTGCGCAGTCTGCTGCACCTGGCTTCAGTGCTTTTCTCATTTGGGCTGGAAGGCAGGGACTTTTGGCATTGGAAAGCCCAGGATTCTGGCCCTGGCTCCGCAGAGAAGCCTGTGTGATTTGTCTAGTAAGAATTCGCTGGTCGATCCAGAAGTGCTTTGAGGTGATTGGAGATAGAGATGTGGATTACTGAAATGTAACAGTGTCAATGGCTTTCTTTAATTGTTACTGGTGAAGGGCTTTGTAAACCTGAGGTAAGTAACTCCTCAGATGCACAAATTGTTATTGTTCTGCATAAATGTTTTCTAGATAATGGAAGAAAAATATTTTTAAACACAAAGTAATGCAATAACAAGATCTGCAAAGTGTTGCATTAATTTAGGAGCTGTTGCAGACTGAAATGAATTGAATCTGAAGATAATGAAATAGTAATAAACCATGATGTGATGGCCCACATTTTCCAGGGGAGGCTCAGTCAAGTGTGCAACCATTCTCTGTCGGCCTGAATTAAGCTCTCGGGTCCCAGATGAAATGGAGAAGTGTGCCCACTGGTACAGAAGGACTTCATGTGCCTGGCATGCACAGAAAATGACACAGGGCTGCCCATTTTGAGCCACGGGCTTTGCCTTCACACTTCCTTTCTTGCCAGGGTTTGTGCGTTTGCGAGCTGGCATCCTGGCGTTTGGCCCGTGTGGCAGGCAGCCTGGTGTTGGGCGTGCTGAGCCTTGGAGATGCCCTTGGCTTCAGTGGGAGCAGAGGGACCTTAGTCCTTCACAGGATTGGGCCAAGTGTTCTGAGTCAAGAGAAAGGGCAAGCAGCCAGGGTGCTTTCCTCACAAAGGCAAGGAAGCTGAATTCATTTAGTTCTAAAAGGAGTGTTTAGCTCCTCAGATTGGAAGGACCATAGAAACCTGATACAGCATTACTGGAGTCTATTTGGTGACTTCAGTAGGAGTTGAATGAGACTAAATGTGTTAAAGTCTTTGCACTTTTAGCTCTGATGATGATGCTGATAAGCAGAATTGAATTAAAGATAATAGAGGAAAGAGCTGTCCTCCCTGTAGTGTTATCTGGTTTCTCTTGATAGAAATGTCTGCATCTAGATTATTTTAGGTTTTGTTTTGTTTCCCCATGGTATCATACTCTCTTTAATAAATAATTTGTGGTTCTTTGTGACAATTTTTTTTACTCCTGAAGAGAGGAGATCCAGTTTCGTATCCCTTTTGGCTTTGAGGTATGTAGTTGCAAACAGCTTCTACCATCTCATCTCTTCTTAACATTTCCTCCTGTTTACATTTGTGCCTGCACCTTGGGAAAAGTTGACTTAATGCAAGGTAAATATTTTCTTTTCTCTGGTACACAAAGGTTTTAGCGTCTTATTATGTTTCTGATGACAAATAAGAGCTGTCTGAACTGCAAGAAATCATTAATTTTGCACAACATCTCTTAAATCTGAGAGAATGTTTTTGTTCAGGCATAGAGACTAAACAAACAGGATAGGTGGTCACTGCCTTTTGGTAGAGGCTGCTTTTAGGTTTCTCTCTGAAGATTACCAAAAGGGTGGAAAACCCTGAATTTTAACCCTGGTAGATCTTTAGCTGGTTTTCCGCTTGAGCTTCCCCCCCGCCCAGGCCTGTGTGTCTCAGCGGTGGGATGTGTTCTCAGGAGAAGTTCTGAGGATGTTGCTGGCTGCTATGCCATGACATGTAGTCTTGCAAAGAGAAGGTATTATGTATTTCTTGTGATCTGGCCCGTTGAGGAGCCAGAGTTACATTACTGTCTGCAGCACTCTGAAGAGTTAGGTGGTGATTCGGTGTGTTAATCTGCTCTCTTGCACTGAGGTGTCCATGTTGCTGTCTGTGAAGTTTCCCTTTCCATGTGTGTTTGATGCCATTAGTGACCAACCGGGAAGCGCTGTACACTGATACCCTCTCAGGAGCATGGACAGTTATCCCTGGGATGTAGTCCACTGGCTGTTTCCATGGTCCTTTCTCCTGGCTTGTGACCCAGCCAGTAGTCTGAGTATGGAAATGTCACATCCAGGGAGCATGCTGGTGGCTCCTTTTGTGTCTGAGCAAATGTGCTTTGTGTCTTGTGGGGCATCAGCTGGTAAATGGGATGGGTCACTGGTTTCCATACTTGCTGTCTTAGGTTTGCTGCTGAGGCATCTTGGTGTTGCTCCGAGCTGCCCTTGGCAACTCAGTACTGGGCAGGGAAAAGCAGGCATCTGCCTCAAGTTGTGAACTGTAGAGGAGCTGACAAGTCATGCTTGTAGCAGAGCAACTCCTTGTTTACCAGCTTCTTTGAGTGGCCCAAGAGGAAAGGGTTGATCTAGGTCTCTGGCTCAGTAGTGGGCAGCTGTTCCCATCTCTGTGCCCTGGGTTCCTCCAGCCTTGCACTGCTTTGAGTGGAGACAGTGAGGAGCAGCCCTTCCAGCTGTGGTGGGACCCAGCATCTGGCTGTGTTCCCCAAGATGACCTTGACCCCCACCTGCTGCTGCCAAGGGCTCTGGAACCCTAGGATGGAAATTCTTGGTCCCTTAGCAACACCTGTCACTGTGCCATGAGCCGGTGGCCTCGGATGTTCCCAGACTTAAGAGTGGTGGTGCAGAGTCTGCAGAGCTGCTCCAGCTTGGCACATGCAAGGTGCTCATCGTGTCTTTTGCGCTAAGGATTTCTTTAAAGGCCCTGAGTAAATGTAGGGCCAGGAATTAACTCACTTGGAGCAGGCTTGCTCACTGATGGTTCTTAGATCACAGTTGGTCTTTGTAATCTGTTTGTTAGTGCAGCTCTAACTGGTTTATTGTGCTTTCTGATTTGTTAGGTTTGTTTTTTTTTTCTACAAAAATGATATTTCTTTACCAAATATGTTTATCACTTCATGTTTGCATGGCCCTGCTGCCACGCAGTGGATGGTTCTGTTTGTCAGCTTCTCTCAAGTTAAAGTGGTAGGGCCTCTGGTTTGGTGAGTTTTTTCTTATGTGCAGCTTGTATTTGCCCTAGGAACATTTTTATTTATTTATTTATTCTACATTTTCAGTGTTTGGTGGCATTTCTCCAGTCTGATTGCCTCTTACCCTTGCAGCTGGCTCTACAATCCATCTGGAATCAAATTGGTCTTTGATTTAATGGCACAGCAGCAAACATAGCTATAGAATGGCCGGCAGCTTCTTCTGCAGAGCCTGACTGTTGAGTCTGTTTGGCTGCTGAGGTTGTATGGCAGAGATCCTTCTTTTCACAGGAGCGTTCTTAGTCATGGCACTCCTGTTATTTACTTTCTGGAGAAACTGCATCATAAAGGCATTTTGTTTCCTTTATGCATTTACCTCATTGCTCTGAGCTGAGCATTTTTCTTTTTGCGTATCTTCCCGTACTGTGCTCTGACCACAAAGCCTCTATTTTCATAGAATCATAGAAGATTAGAGTTGGAAGGGACTCCCAGAGGTCATCTAGTCCAACCTCCCTGCAAGAAGCAGGGACACCCCCAGCTAGATCAGGTTGCTCAGGGCCTCATCCAACCTGGCCTTGAAAGTCTCCAGGGATGGGGCATCCACCACCTCCCTGGGCAACCTGTTCCAGTGCTCCACCACTCTTACAGTAAAGAACTTTATTCTAATATCCAATCCAAATCTCCCTCCCTCTATTTTGAAACCATCACCCCTTGTCCTGTCACAACAGGCCCTACTGAACAGCCTCTCCCCATCTTTCTTATAGGCCCCCTTGAGGTACTGGCAGACCGCTAGAAGGTCTCCCCAGAGCCTCCTCTTCTCCAGGCTGAACAGTCCCAACTCTCTCAGCCTGTCCTCATAGGAAAGGTGCTCCAGCCCCTTTATCACCTTTGTGGACCTCCTCTGGACCCTCTCCAACTGGTCCAGACAGTGTGTCTCTCCATGCTTCCCAGGTTCCTTTCACCACGTTCTTACTTGGTGCAAATGCTCTTGGGGCCTGTCAGCCTCTTCCATGCTCGCTGGAGGGTTCAGATCGCTGTGCTGTTTGGAGGTGTTTCTCTGGAGCTAGATGGGGAGACCCCTGTCATCCGTGTGTGTCTCAGGCTGTTGCCCATCTCCCTAGGGAACCTGTAGGATCTCTGGAGTTACACATTGACGCAGTGATGTGCGGCTCTGTAACCAAAGCATTTATTCTTTTCTCTGCTTCAGGATTCTGCATAAACAGTAGTGCTTTTAGGCAGGTTCCTTTTCGCCTGAGATCAGACAATACAGCAGCTGCTCTGGGGTGTTTGTGGTTTTTAGACACTGTCCCGAAATAGTGTCTCGCTTGTAACTTGTCGTTTTCTGCTACTTAGTGAAATCATTTCACCTCCGTTTTTCCTGTTGTTTCCTCCTCAAGGACACGTGAGCGTAAAGGCCCTGTTCTTGCTTCTGTTGGCCTGTTTTCCCAACAATCCACCATTTCCAGAGGTTTGCTCTTTACCCCTTTTACATTGTAGGAGGTATTTTGTGGGTCTTTTACTACTCTTTTACTACTCTTCTTCACTCACTATCCAGGTTGTTGGCATGGTATTGCATGTACTGTGTGCTGGCTAACAACATGATTGCTGTCGGGTTTCTGACACTCAGCTGCTCTTTATTAGGCTCTTTAAAGTCCGATGGATCTGGTGAAATAGAAGCAAACTCCTATCTGTGTTAACAGGGAGGGAGAGTGTCGAGTTCCTCACAGAGCAAGAACAGACACACAGAGGCCGTGAGTAACTTGTCTGAGGTCATTTGTGAAGTCTGTGGCAGGTGTCCCATGCTTGTACCCTCAACACGTGACCCTGCTTCTTGGTGTGTCCTGCAGAGAGACCACACAGCAGGCAGCACCCTGCTCCCATCCCCTGGTGAAGACCAGCACCAGGCACGTGTTTGCAGAGTGGGGAGATACTGAGCTCGGAGGCTGGCAGCTCCCTGCTATCCCACCATCTTCCTCTAGCTCCTGCTGTTCCTCCTAGGATGGGGACAGGGAAGCTCACTGTGGACATGGACACCTTGTAGCCTGGTACCCATCTGAGGTAGCAGCTGCTGCCAGCTAAGCCAAGGACCAGCAGTGTGTTGCTGTCTGCATCGGCGTGGAGATGCTCTTTACAGTTTCCAAAGTCAGCCAGTTTGTCAGTGCAGGGAGTGGGCCACAGGCCTGTTGAGGGCTGCCAGGAGGTCACAGCAAACTGCAGCTCTGTGCACAGCAAGCACGGAGACACACCATCTAGTGTCTGCTCTCCAGGTTGGTTGGTGCTGCATCTGTGTATCAGGTGTGTTTGCCCAGGCACAGCTCTGTGTCTGTGCAGCTGGACCTGCCTCCTCGCTGGCATCTCTGTGCCCTGGCAAGGGGTCTCCAGGCTCCATGCCCACCTGTGGATGTAAGCCAGGGCAGGGCAGTGCACCTCCAAGCCCTCGGCCCTTGTTTGAGACAACAGGAGGATGAAGACAGGCAGAGCAGCTGTTAAGATTTTCTTGGACATCTTGTGTCCTTGCCTACTGCTTCTCTGTTGTCCTCCCCAGTTCTCAGCCTGCTTTGCTTCTTGTAGAACATACAACAATGCAGCTGTCACTTTATGTCTCAAAATCCTCAATTAATGTACTTCAGTTTTCTTTTATGGGCTGAAGTTGTTGTAAATAGAAAGTAGGGGGTGTCAAACAGTAGTATGCTTCAGCCAGCAGCGGGGTAAATGTTGAGGAGCTGTTTTAAGAGCAAGTTTCTTTGCAAAGCTTTTATGGCATATGTCTGATGTGTGCCTGGCACAAGCAATCTATTTTGGGTCCTGTTGTTGTCCTCTTTCCTCTTCCCTTGCTTTTTTGTTTGCTTACTTGTTTATCCGCTTTTTGATGGTTCCTTATTTTTGGTGCTTTCTTTGACCTGTTACAAGATTGCATTAGTGTCAACTGCTGCTCTCTAAGCTTGTGCTTTTGTAGGGATTTGCATTAGGACCTCAGGCTGCTTTAAAAACACCTACTGAGCAATGGATGGCTCCTCACAGTCTGGACAGGGACCTCCAGAGATGGGGGTACCCTGATGTGTTGGGAACAGTCATGGCTTGGCTCTTGTCTGCTTGTATCAAGAGATTTGTGTCTTTTTGCATCAGTGACTTGCAAGTGTGCTCCCAGGTTCTTCAGACAAGGCATCTGTGGTTGTGTGGAGAAGCAAAGTGTCCTCATGAAACAGGAATGAAAATCAGAAGTGTGGGGTACCTGCCAGCTCTTCTAACTACCATCTGTAGCATGGCCACAATGCCATTTCAAAGCTAGAAGGGGTCCCTGGTGGCTGAAGCACTCTCCTTGCAGTGACTGAGGATGGATATCCCTGCTTCTGGATGCCACCACCTTTTGGCAGGTTGTTTCATCCTGTGCTGGCCCCAGTGTTCTTAGCCATGGTGGTTGCAGACCCTATGAAGGAGGTTGTGGATGAGTGCAGTGGAAGTGTGAGTAGTTCCCTCAATCAAACCCTTTTTTATTTCATTTAGTTGGTAAGAGGACAGTGAACTGTTTTCCTGTTGTAATGCAGAGTCAGGCAAGAAGGAGTAACAGGGCATTGCTCTGGAGCAGATGAGTTTTTAAAGTTTTTAATTGTTCATTTTTGAGCAATGAGGTGTTAATTGCTGAATCCCTGCTTTAGCTATTTAAAAATACCAGAGCGCTGTGGCAGCTGAGAAGACAGCAGAATAAGCGCATGGATCTTGTTCTCTTTCCGCAGTAGGTGTCACTTCTCCCCTGACCTCCTCCAGAATCACACTGGTATGTGTGCTCTCCTGGCCTTCCCGTCCCGCTGCTCCAGAGCCAGGGTCTGGCTGGCAACGGCCAGTGCCCGCACGCAGCAGCTGCTCCCCCTCCCCGCAGACTGCTCCAGATCCACCATACCCCCAAGGGTAGATATGCCATTACGCACCATCAGATCACTAACGTAGCAGGTGAATATTAGATATATGAACCTAGTCGGCTGTAAATAAAAGGCCTGGCAAAGAATAAAAGGCAAAACGTTGTCCCTGAGGAAGTAAATGGGGATATGAATGCCTCCCTGCCCCGGTGCCCTGAAGAGGTGGTGCAGAGTCTGGAACGCATCCACCTCCCCGGTGAAAGGCATGTGGCAGCCAGGGCTTCATCCTTTGCTTACCTGGAGGTGGGAGCTGTGTCCTTCCAAACATACCAGAGTGTCTTGGGAAGATCAGTACAGCAAATCTTCTTATCTGGTCTTGGTGTCTGTCCCTGCTTGATTTTTCCTGAGGTATTTCTCAGGTATAGGTGAAGCATGTGCTATCAACTAGGTACTAGACTATGTAGCTTCACCTACGAAGATGAGAGGAGGAGTGAAATTCTTGTGCTCATCTGCAACAGTTGTGATCTTTGAACACAACGATAGTAGGCTCCCCACCTTGTAAATGTGGGTGTTGTGCACACACTGTCAGATCAGTGTTTTACGTGTCTGGGTCCTGTTGCTGGTTTTTTACAATCTCAGGTTTGGGTTCTCTGGATTGCTTTGAGTTCTTGCCTTTCTCCAGCAGCACAAACAGAATTGCAGGCCCGTGGTTAGGCCACTGCAGAGACATTGCTGTAAGGCTTCCCAGCATGAATGCTCTTTTGTGCCAGAAAAAGACCATGACTGAAGAGCATGGATCCTTCTACTCTGCACTCAGGTTGACTGGCAACCTGCAAACAATCCAACAACATGGGTTACAGGGCCTTACTGTGGCTGAAGGATTACTGCCTGTTGGTTTAGTTGGGATCAGTGACTGGTCCACTTTAATTGTCAGCTAGAAAATGTTTAAATTGCTCTCAGAATGTGAGAAGGAAAGGGCATGGGGCTTTGTTGCCACACTCAAAGGACTCATAAAGCCACAGCCAGTGGATTGCCTATAACTGGCTCTCCACACATAGCCTGCAGTAGGGGCTGCTTTCTCATACCTGATCTTGGGCACTGCCTCAGCCCTGACTTCAAGTTGCTGATTCAAATTAGAACTCAAACAGTTTGTCTTGGCTATGTTAGGGTTATGAAATCTTTATTACTGCAGCCACAGTGTTGGTGTCTCCAGTAAGTAGCTTTTCTTTGTTTACATTTTACTTCATCCAGAGAACAAAAGTGAACCTGAGGCTTAAGCTCTGATCTAGGAATAATAAAGTCCGTATGGAGAATTATTTCAGTCTATCTACAGTGGTTTAAGTCTTCACTTTATTTCACACAGACACTTTCATGTGTAGACAAGGGCAAGGCATATACTCCTGGGGGATGTGGGGTATTTGATAGGCACAGTTGATTTTGAGACATCCCTTTTGGCTTTGTAGAGCCCTTCAGTTGTGTAATTAAAACTAAAAGAGGGAGTGGTAAGATTTTCGGGGTTTCTGCTTGCCTTTCCTAGATATTTTTTCATTATTTCTTATCAGTCCCAGAGACATAAAATGAAAAAGAAAATATGCTGTGGCCCCTTGGAGATAGTTCTGGGAGCTTCCATCTCATTTTGGTGTCCTTCATGGTTTCTTCTTTCAGATCCTTCTGGAATGTCCATTGCTCTGGCAGCCTAAGCACGTCTCCAGGTTCAGTGGCTTAGGGTACACCCTAACATGATTCAGTAAAACCCATGACAAAAATACCCACATAGCTTTCTGGGGTTGGGTAGGAGTAGGTGGAGATGTTGGTGGCTCTTCCCAAGGTAGCCAGGGGGTGGAAGCTCTCCAGTTGTTGCTGGTTGGCAGAGTTGTCCTAGTGACCCAGCTTACTTTTCTGCATCACCATGGTACAGTGTGTCCTCACTACTGCCCTATGAAGACAAGTCATTTTTATATCAGCAGTAGTTACCTAAAAGTGAGTTTCTTATATTTTTAAAATAATAATGACCGAGAGGCTGCCTGCTGTGGTGTCACCCTTCCTGGCAGCCAGGCCTTGAACCACCTCTGCTCCTCTGCTTGTTTCTGTTAAGTGCATTCAGTGGTTTCACAACCGCTTGGCAGGCCGCGCTTTGATGCTGTGGTGTGCTCCCTTAATGGAACCCCTAGGAGCGCGCTTCCTCGGCTTGCTGTGCTGTAACGAGGTTCAGCTCCTGAATGCCTGGACAAGGTTTCATGTGGGCAGCTCTTTCCCTGCCCCACACCCTCTGTACACAGACCCCTTCCCTTCCCAGGTCATGTAACCAGCCCAGAGCTCAGAGTGGGTTAGTGAGTGGCCAGGATCCTGGCGTGAGCACAGTTGGAACGGATTGCTTTTGTTTTGATGTGATTAAAAAACACCCACAAAGAAATATGTTGGGCCAGGGGTGTGCTCAAGGGCCCAGCCCCATCCCAGCAGGGCGGAAGAGGTCTCTTGTTCTCTCCAGTTTTTCTTTCACTGTGTCCACAGCTACTTTGGAGCCTCAGTGCCCTTGTTCATGTTATCTCACATGTTAAGCAGCGATTAAGTACAGCTCTTAAGTATACACCTCACTTTAAACATCACTGGATTTAGGGATGCAGAAATAATCCCATTTTTGTTTCTTGTGCCCACAGCCCAAAGAGCCATGGCTTTGTACGGAGAGGGAAAGTAGGAAGCGCTCTATTAATACCTGTGCAAGTCCCAATGCTTGTTGTGCTTGGAAAAGTGAACCAGTGTGAGGAGCCATGAGGGTTCTGTAGCGGGAATTTTGTGGTGGGAGCGGGTGCTGGGCACGGGGAGTCTGCAGAGCAGCGAGCTCCCATCGTGGGGGAAGAGGCGCTTACAGCAGATGGGGCTGGAGGGTGTTGGGTGACAGGCAGATGTGTCTCCTGAAGTGTTGCCTGTGGTTGCATTGGCAGTTTGCAGGGAAAGAGCTGTGGAAGGAAATGTAGTTAAATAGGCAGGCGAAGCATCCGAAGAGGAGAGATCCTGAAAGCCATTTACTGAAAAATGCTGTAAAAAATTAAGCCAGGTGTGGAAAAAACAATGCAGGTTACTTTCATCAGTTGTGACAAGCTCCACTGCTTCATTCCCAGCACTTAGTAATTTAACCAGGTGACTCTTGAAGACCACTCAAAGGACAAAATAGCTTAAATTTTAAGCAGTGTTTAGTCAAAGTGATGAAATTCACAGCTGCTCCATTCCTAACTCCTTTGTATTCATTTTTTGACACTATTGCTGCAAGTGCACTGTCAAGAGTGTATTTTAAATCGTTACTGAAGTTCATCAAGGTCAAATGCAAAGTCCTGCTCATGGGTCAGGCAGTCTGAAGCACAGCTGCAGTCTGGGCAGAGAATGGATTGACAGCTGCTCTGAGGAGAAGGACTTGGGGGTGTTAGTAGGCAGGCAAGAAGCTTGATATGACAATGTGGTTTGCAGCCCAAAAAGCTGCAAGAAGCGGGACCAGCAAGACAGGGGAGGGAATTCTCCCACTCTACAGCACTCATTTGAGACCACCCCTGGAGTTCACCTATGGGAACCAACACAAGAAGAACATGGAGCTGTTGGAGTGAGTCCAGCGGAGGCTGCACAGATGATCTGAGAGGCTGGAGCATTTCTCCTATGAAAACAGGCTGAGAGTTGAGATTGTTCAGCCTGGAAAAGGCTCCAGGAAGACCCTACAGCCCCTTCCAGTACCTAAAGGAGCTACAGGAAAGCTGGAGAGGGACTGGTTATAAGGGCAGGGAGTGACAGGATGAGGGGGCAGTGTCCCTAAACTGAAGGAGGGGAGATTTGGATTAGATAGAAGGAAGAAATTCTTCCCTGTGAGGGTGGTGAGGTCCTGGCACAGGTTGCTCAGAGAAGCTGGGGCTGCCCCTGGATCCCTGGCAGTGTTCGAGGCTGGGTTGGATGGAACTTCGGGCAGCCTGGGCTAGTGAGGGGTGTCCCTGCTCATGGCAGGGGGTGGCACTGGGTGGGCTTTAAGGTCCCTTCCAACCCAAACCATTCTGTGATCAGTAAGCCACTTAGTAAAAATCTTCATGCTGCAATTCTGGACTGAGGTTTGCAGCAATCGGTTAGTTGCAAGTCCTTGTGACCTGGGTAGTTTCGCTTGAATAGAACCTGTGTTCAGAATATCCCCTGCACACAGGAGCTGCTTGTGAGCGGTAGTTCAGAGGCCAGAAGTTACTTGTAGCAAGTTTCAGAGGGCAACTTCTGCATAAATCAATGTCTTGGAGGAAATCATAAGCTGCTTACAGGGTGTTTGCAAACAGAAACAGAGAGTATATTCACCAAAGAAATTACTCAGTTTGAGTAATTTGTTCAGCTTGGAGCATGTTTACCTGCCTGGGAGAGGAATGGAGAGACTCAGCTGGCAAATGTTTGTGTTGTGTTTGAGACAGTTGTGGGGAGGGCAGACAGTGAAGAGTTACTGTTAGGGTGCAGTCTGTGTGCAGGCTGCCTTTTTTTCAGGGTTGTATCAAGAAGGGACACAGTGGCTGTTCTGCAGCACATGGATGTAAGGGAGGTCCCAAAAAGGCCCAGAGGCATCCTGGCTGCATCTGCCCTGCCTGCAGAGCCACCCCATGCACCCACCACCGCTCTTCAGCCCAGGGTTCAGGCAGCTGGGCTTAGGCTGCCCTGGGGGCATCCTGGACCTGGAGTGCCCAGGCTGAGATGCTTTAGCTGATGCTGAATATGGCCCTTTTTATCACGAAGGCATCAGGGTTATAATTTAATTTTTACCAAGTTTTGCAGAGAAGAGAGTGATGATCTTTCACATAGTGGTGACTGCATCCATTCTCTGCAACTAACCAGCTGCTCTTTCAAATGAACTTTAAGAAAACTGGGAGTAAACATGCAGATGTAGAAAAGCAGAGACAGTTCTCTGCAACCAGGCGGGGAAGTACTGTACAAATCCCTTCCAACAGTACTTAGCAGAGTGTCTTGACACTCAATATCTAGAGAGAATCTGTCTCAGTTACAGCACCATCGATTTCTGTGAACGGATGAGTGTCACTGGGAGCAGAATTTGGCCTATATAATGAAGTAATAAAATACCTTTTTGCAGGAAGTATATGTATAAACAGAGAGTGAGCATTGCATCTTCAAGTTACGTTCATAAAGCTGCTGCCTGAAAATTGGCATGGCTCCTTCCAGTCAAGGGGTCTCAGAAACAGTTTTGCTGCATCACAAGCTGCAATAGTATCTCTGAGGCTTTGAAAATGAACACCAGTGTCTCTGCAAACAGGATACTCTTTGTGAGGTTTAATTGGAACCAGTCATGTCTGAATGCTGTAGACTTTGAAATAACGTGACCAATCTAAGAAAGCTATCCAAGCCCTATCTACAAATAGTACTCCCCAGATACACAGGGGTGAAGAGCTTACTGAGATGAAGGCCCAGCATGAGATTCTGCTCTGAACTTGAACCGAATTGGACCAGTTGTGTGTGTGTTGTTTTGAAGACATTTGGGTGCTTTGAATATCTTCCTTCCTCTCATCTCCCTAGTTTGGCAAGAACTAGATACAAAAATATAAGACAGGCTTTTTCAAAGGGGGAATTGAGTCACAGGGAAGCTGAATGGCATGTTTTTAAAGTCAGTTTGTCTTTACACTTAGCAAAAGCAGTGATTGGGAGGGAGGGTGGAGGTGGAAGGGATGTAAGATCATCTTCTGTAACCCTGCAGTGGTTGTGTAGAAGCAGCTGACCTGGCTGAGAATTTATTTTCAGCTTTTGCCACTCGCCTGTGAAGCCCCAAATGCACTGGTGAATTCTGGTACAGTTTGTTTCTTTAAATGCTTCCTAAAGCCAATGGCCACTGAACGGGGTTTTCTGTGGGAGTAAGTAGTTATTGGGTATCTGTCCTCTTTGTTGCACACTTGCTTTTTTTTTAGAATTGCTTTTAAAAGGGTTGCCAGCACTGTCGTGAGTGGACTGATGGGGTCTTTGAGGACTGCAATGAGGAAAATCCTATTAATTGTGTGCACCACCCTCCTGGTGAGCACAGGCTTCCCTCACCTGAAAGCTGTCCCTGCTGACAGACACCCTGGGTGGCTCTCAGCTCTGGTGTGTGCTGTGGTAAGGCGCTCTGGTAGCGATGTTGGAGCAGAGTTACAGAAGCAGGGCATGGCATTTCACAAGTCTGTGCTCAGGGTTTACCAGGATCTTGTCTCCATTGCAGAATTACTCTGTAGCCTCAGTTCTGCTTTTATTAATATTTTCTCTGTGTCACTCAGGGGTGTGGGAAGAGGCTAAAAAATGTGATGGTGTGTAAACCAGTGCCATGCTGTCTCCCTGAGTTTGTGAGGGCTGTGAAATACTAGCTCATTGTTCCTGGAAGTGCTCCCTTCAGTCAGAGTCCTGTGGATTTTGTGATCCTTTGGTATGTGACTTCAGCATTGTTCTCCCAGAATTTGTAATTCTAATACAGGTGGGAACTGGAGTGGATTTTTGTCTTGCTGAGGGGGTTTGCTTTCAATGCTTCTTTGGTAGAAGGTCTTCAGAAGATTATTTGCTTCTAGAAGTACTGCATAGAAGCTTAGCATGAAGCCAGATACTTGAGAATGCATCTTGCACCTGAGAAATGGCAGTTTTATGACCATTTCTCTGTAGGGAAGAATGCAACCATCAACACCTTGCATGTCGAGTTGAGACAGTGTTACAAGGAGCGAGGTTGCCTGGGAGCAAAAAACCTCACCAAACCAGTGGAGAGACTTGTGTCTGTATGAATAAGAGGTGTATGAAGGGGGTGAGGTAGCAGAGATTATTTCTGGGAGGCAGGAATTGGTGCTGCTGAAGCATTTAAGGATTCCCAATCAGTTGTTATAATTTCTGGGCATAGAAAAAGGGGTGCAAACCACAGGTTATAATCAGGAGGCTGAATGCACCATTTGCTGAGAGTTTCTCGGGAGTGTTTTGTTGCTGCTTGCTCATTTTTCAGATGATGAGAGCTATGAAAGCATTTTGTTTTGAAAGGTAATCTCCAAAGAATTTAATTCTCAGTGACCCTTGCATTTTAAGAAATTAAGTTGATTGGCCTTTAGAATAGAGTAGACTAAATCAGCTGGAAGGGACCCCCAATGATCATCTAGTCCAGCTGCCAGAACAACTCCAGGCTGGCCAAAGGTTAAAGCGTGTTATTAAGGGCATTGCCCAAATGACAGGCTTGGGGCATTGGCCACCTCTCTAGGAAGCCTGTTCCAGTGTTTGACAACTCTTTCTGTAAAGAAATGCTTCTAACCTCAAGTCCTTCGTCACAGAATGTTAGAATGTTGTCCTTATCAATACTCTTCTATTTAAAAAAAAAGCCACAGAAAAATAAAAACCTTTTTTGTGTGTGCTCACAATATGTGTAGATGTGGCACTTACTATGTGGTTTGCAGACATGATTTAGTAGATATGGTGTTGGGTTGATTGTTGGACTTGATCTTAGAGGTCTTTTGCAAGCTTAAAGATTCTGTGATTCTAAAAAAAAAAAAAAGAGAGACATGACCAGAATTGAACTGGTTGCATATGGGGATATGGCATGATCATTTCCAGTAGACAGAATGTGGTTTTGAATGGGGTCTTCCTATGCAGACAAGACTTAGCAGGACCAAGGACTCTTTATTACAACTGGAAAAACTGGCCACAGGATAGAGTTTAAGTCAGGCTACCAATCCTCCTGACACTTCCCTGCAGCAGAAACCTGAAAGGTTTGAGCTGAATAAAGCTGCTTGTCCTCCATTCTTTACAGATTTTCTCTGAGTTAAGGTTGGAGTGGATCAGTGCAAAACACTTAAATTTTAAAGTCTTTTGCAGTGCTGAATGTACTTTAGTGGTGATGCGGTACTACATGGACATTCCCACAATTAGAATGAATGGAAGAGCAGATGGGCTCTGATCAGAACCATAAATTGTAAGTCTCTTGGGGTTGTGTTGCCTTGTGGTTTGCTTTAGGTTTCATTTAGACCAGCTTTAGAAAGTTACTATCAACCGTTAAACCTTTCAGACTATCTTCCCATTTTTTTTTTTTTTCTTTTTTTTTTCTCTTCTGGTTTGGAAGTGAATAAAAGAGCTTTGTACAGTTCTTGAAACCGAGCCTGAAACAGCTCTGAACAAAATATAGTGTTCCTTTCAAAATCTTGGAAATAATTACATCATAGGCAAATTGGGCCAGAAACCGTTAACAGTATTCTTTGTGGAACGAAATCCCATGGGAGGACCTATTTCAGCAAACTGGCATTGTTTACAAATAGATACAGTGACAGATACACTTGTCCTGTCCTGAGGGACAGCGGAAACTTTGTGCTGCACAAAGGACTTCACAGAATAACCGTCTTGCTTTTGATAACAAGCTGAAAATGTGCCTTGGCGCTTCTGCTGTCAGCCTCACGCCAGCCATCTTCAGGAGCAAAAGATGTCTGTGGCACCGGCAAAGTATCTCTAGGTGGGGTAAAGAGAAAATAAAAACCTCTGCACATGTAAGCTCTCACTGTGAGAGGGACAGGGAGCCATGTCCAGATGTCTCTGCTGAGCTTCATAAGCTGGGAACTCCGTCATGCTTCCTGGGCAGAAATACCTGGGCATCATGTGCTTCCCCTTCACCAGAATAACACCCACCCACAGCACGTGTAGTGAGCGCTCCCTCCTACCTTTCCGTGGCTTTCACCACTGGCAGTAGCTTTTTTAAAAAAAAAAGTTATTACTGGATGGAAATCACAGGGGTTAGTGATGTTAACTGTTTGATCTAAATCTACAAAAGCATTCAGTTCTCCAGGTAAATAGGCTAGTCTGCATTTGAAGTTTGATCAGCGTAAGCCCTACCCCAGTCGCAATTATAGCTATTCCTTGGTGATATAAAGCACATTATTGCATACATAGGCCTTTCCACAAGGGTGGGACCTGTTCCTCCATCACCAGAGCAGGTCTCTCAGTAGATCTCCAGCTGGGCAGCTGGCCTCTGTTGGCAGAGCCTTCTTGTGAGGATCAGGCCTGTGCCTGTGGGTTCCTGGGAAGGATCACCTCCATGCTTCCCCAGGTGGTGTATTCCAAACACCAGAGCTTCTTTCTGTCTGACAGCTGACTCCAGTGTGTGACTCCCTCAGTTAAGAGTGTGTGATGCTTCTCAGCTTCTAGGCCTGAAGGTAAAGCTGTAGGGAACACCACCTGTGGTTGTGTTACTCGTGTAGTGTACAGGTGGAGCTGAGCAGCTCCATGGTGTAGGGAAGCTCTGGTAGCTCACATAGGGCTCGAGCCTCTAAGTGGGCATCTTCTATGGCTGGTGAATGCCACATTGATCTACCAGTGGAGTAGTGGCTTGAGCTCTCCCTAATTTGCTGCAGGCCAGAATAGCTCAGATCACTAATTTAACACAAACAGTTGAAGCTGTCAGTTGGGAAGGGCAGTCATATGATCTGCTCCCCTGACAGAGGTGAGCAGCTGGGGCCAGCACCGTCTGGTAGGTACAGGACTGTGAATGAAGATCTCCAGGAACCCCACTGCATGCCGTGTTACTGGGGAGGGGGCTGGGCCTAGCAGTTTCAAGGGTTTTCAACTCTTTGACCCTGGGATGGATCCCTTGGGGATCCAGATGTTCAGGGACTCCACTTTGTGGACCCAAAGACCAGTGCAAAACAGAGACATGATGATATATTTCATCTATTGTTCTTGTTACTGGGCATTTTGGGCTCTCATTTAGCTGCAATTAAAAGTGTAAGTCAAGTAATAACTAAGCGATGGATTTATGTGCAATAATTTTGAAAATGGCAGCAAAGGCTAAAATGCCCATGTCATGAAAGACAGTCCAGTGTGAGCATCTCTAAATGTCTTTGTACAGAAGGTATTGTCAGTTATGGCATGTGCATTTGATTATCCCCTAAGAATATATCAGCTGGACATCCTGGCAAAATTCCAGCTATATCAAAATGAATGCAGTGGTTGAAAATGTTAACCTCAGCTTTTAAAAAAAAAACCAGAACCAACCACAAACACCACAACCAAACAGCCCTGAAAACCCTCAGCTATGACAGCTTAATGTGACCAAAGTGAGAGCAGCAGTGCTGTTACTTCTGTGTAAGCCAGTCATGTGAAAAAAACCCCTACAACTTCCACTGAAAACCTAAGTCCCAGCTGAAAAACGTAAGTCTTTATTTTAAATCAAGGAGAGTAGCTGGTGGCTGCAATAACTTGTGTTATTGCTGTATCACCACCAGGAAAGACCATAACACATACACAGCAGTCTGCACGTGGCTTCTGTGAAGGGAGCCATGTTGGCTTTAGAGGCGTTGGAAGGCAAGGTGCTTGTAGAATTGTAACCTTCAGAAACATGGAGTATAGCCCATGTTTCAGAGATCTGATCTGGCTGAAATCATACTCTGTTTTCAGGTCTTCATTTTGCTTTGGATGTCTGGTTTTGGAGGAAAATTTGGATTGTAAAAGCTACAGGACAAATTTTTAAATAAAAATCTTAAAAGCTTTTAAACAGGGATTAAAAAAAGCTTTATTTTAATGGCAATACATTGGTTATTAGGAATTTGCTACTGCATTTATTTATAGCAACCAGCAGTAACCTTTTTCGGAGTAGACTTCTAATAGAGAGGCTTCCTTACGCCACCAGAAGGTTTTTCTTGCCCTCTTTACTCTCCAGGACACCAGCCTTGGCATCCTTACTTGACAGATGTGCTTTCTGTTTTTCTTGTGCAGGAGGCTGTGAGGGCTGCTGAAGATGTCCGATAGTCTGGATATTGAAGAGAAACCTCCAGCCCCACCGTTGAGAATGAACAGCAACAATCGCGATTCTTCAGCACTAAACCACAGTTCCAAACCGCTGCCCATGGCCCCTGAGGAGAAGAACAAGAAAGCCAGGCTTCGCTCCATCTTCCCGGGAGGAGGGGATAAAAGTAAAGTATCAGCAGTGGGAATGGCTGGCTGTGTCACTGTTTGCTTTATGTCGATTGTCTGTTGCCCTGTTCACTCTCTGCCGCTGTTTTCTTTCTGTTTCAGTCAAGCCTTTCCAGAGTCTTCCCTTCCAATTACTCTAGTAACAGGTTTCAAAAGGGGAGGAGGAGGAGGAGGTGTTCAGTCAGTCACTTGCTTGTCTTCGCAAAACCAGTAAACCCTCACACGTTGTGTGACTTGTCTTTTAAAAATAACTGTCGTGAAGCTGTGGAACCCTTTCCTGTAGGTTTTGCTGTGCATGTGCCCTAAAAGCAGATGAGGTTGTGTACTTACACAAATGCGTTTGCAGAAGTGAGGGGCAATGCACCTGACCCTTCTGGGGGTCTTTTTAATGCATGTACATTCCAAGGCTCTTCCTCCTCGTTGCTTTTTCAGTGAGAGTGGACACAGAATGGCTTGGTTTAGAACCTGCTAGATATGGTTACAGCAAGGGAGCCTTTTAAACATGCAGGAAACAGCGTTTCAGTTGCAGTCTTTGAAATGCTTTTGCAGAAAGGAATGTTTTGAGTTAGTGTATTTACAGTATTAAGGGATGGGGGTTTGGTTTTTTTTTAAATAATGCCACTGGAACTCATGAGCTGCACCCACAGGAGCTGAGGGAGCTGGTTGATGTCACTGCAAGGCCACTCTGTTATCTTTGAGAGGATCTTCACAGTCCTGATTGTGTAAAAGCAAATGCTGCTTCTATCTTTAAGTAGGAGGATCTGGGGAACTGTGGGCTGGTCAGTCTCCCCTGGTCCCTGGGAAGCTAGTAGACCAAATCCTCCTGGAAACCATTTCCACACAAACAAAGGATAAGAATGTCATTGGGAATAGAAATACATGCAGGAACAGGGAAATCCAGAAACAACTCCTCTTGGAATTGACTGGTGACATTAAAAATAGAAATAATTAAGCACCAGTCAGAGCAGTTCTAGGAAGCATGCAGGTATCACAGTTTAAAATGTGACCATGAGGGAAAGTAAGCTTAAGATTTATAGCTTAATTTTGTTGGGTGAAATAATAAATGGAGGATATTTAGCTTGGTTGGCCAAGTCCCTTGAGGTGGTTTCATCTCAGGACTGGTTTATGAGTCAGGGCATCAGCTGGCCTGTGTTTGCTTCACAGACTCAGTGACACATTTTTGAGAGTCCTGCTTATAAAACAGAAGGTGTGTGATATGACTGCTCTCATTTAATCCAGTGCTTTGCAGCATCACAGCTTTACCTGAATAGTCCACTGCTGGTACAAGCAAACAGAAGTGAAAAATCAACCATGTCAGGGTGTTTCTGCTGGAACCTACAGGAACACTGTTGTCTTTCCTTCGCTTGTCAGACAGGAGGGATGCAAGGATGAGTAAGCTGTGGTGCATCCTCTCCAAGGCAATGGTGCATGCAAGGATTGCTGTCAAGGACCAGGAATCTTTGGCAGTCTCTGCCCTGTTGGAATGTAGACTTTTCAGTTAGGGTTTGAGCACTTGTGTGTTTAAAAACCTTGTTTTGGCAAGCCACTGATGGCTCTGTGAGCCCACGGTGCTTCTGCAGTTGAAACAAGCCACTTGGTCATTAGCATCCTGCACCTTCTCATAGCTCCTGACCCCCTTACAGTCCTTGGTATAGATTCTCTTGGTACCCCATGCATTGGGGCTGGGAGCCAAGGCAGACAACTGAAGTATGTTTCCAGTGTGACGTAACAATCTGTGTGGAACAGGGAGCTGAACCTGTTCACAAACAGCCCCTGATGAAGCTGTGAAATGGGCCTGCCTTCCTCAGAGGTAGTGGTGGTGATGGGAGACACAGTGGAGTTCATAGCATTAGTGTTTCCTGTCAGCAGAGTGCTGTTACCTCAGGAGAATCGAGAGCAGAGAGAAGTGACTTGTATTCTTCCAGCTGTTTGATGCAGCCTTACTCTTTCATTAAGCCACCCGTAATTGCTACACTATGAAATAAATTAATACTGTGTGAACTGGTGGGTCTGTGAAAGTGCTGTAGAGCATTCAACCTAAAGAGATGAGAGGGGAGTGGGTCCACCACAGGTCAGGTGCCCCATTCACCTGGAGAGGTATCTCTGTGTTAAGCTTACTGGGTTAATAATATCACTTCCATCAAAACTGCTTTAGACTTAGCAGGAGATGGGAGCAGAGTCTGACCTTCAGTCATCCGGTTTCTTCCTGTACAGAAGAACAAGGAAAGAGGGAAGGAGAAACACCCAGAGAGGTTAAGATTGATGGAGGAAAAAGAAAAGGACAAGGCTGCTGGGGTGGGACGGGAGGAGCGGAGCAGGAGGGAGGGTGGGAGGACAGTGTGAGTGACAGCGGAAGGGAAGAGCGGAGTGAGATGAAGATGAGCTCAAAAGTGTGAGGTCAGACCTTCTTCTCTCCCTGGAGCAAAGTGCCACTAAGCTGACTCACATTTTTCTGCCAGTGGGCTGCTCTTCTACCACAGTAATGATGATGATGATGCAGAGTGTGGAAGTTGGCGTGGGTGGCCCAAATGGCTAACTGCTGAGGGGCATTCAGAAAATCAAGTGGGAATGTCCAGTATAAACCCTGTGAATCTGGTCAGTCCTTCAAAGTCCTGCCTTTCCATCACGCTTCAGCAGCTGAGGTAAAACAGTCGTGATTTCAGTTGCAGGGCACAGATAGAAGCAGTGAAGTCTTTTGTCTGCAGAGGGGTAGAGGATGTTGCAAGGAGGTGTTTAGTTCTGTGTTTAATGTATAGTTTATCAGCATTTAGACCATAGGTGTTACGTCCACAGCCTGGTAGACAGTGATGTATGAAGCAGAAGAGGCAAATGGGGGATTGAGGCTTTTGATTGAAGAGACTCTTGGGAATGAGCTGGAAGGCTTCACCCCACCAGCGCGGCCTGGAATGGACAAGTGCTGCTTTTGATAGAGTGTTTTCTGTAATGCCTTGTTTAGCTTCCAGACTTGACTATTGCATTGAACTGAATTTGATGATCTTTTAAATCTAATTTTCACTGCATTCATTTGCAAATGATGAGGTAGGAGAAGCCAGTTTTGTTATCTACAATAAAAAGTTACATATGCTTAATGGAGATGGCATCTTGCAACTGGCAACATCTATCCTGAAAATTAAACTACATCATCTTGGAGATAAAAGAAAGAGGAAAGCCTTTGCATATGTATTTGATAAATTGCTGCCATCTTTACTGGAGGCTAAATAAAAATAATTCATCAATTAATGTTGTGTAAGGGTGTGCAGTACAGACAAAAGGTGACAGTTAATTATTTAATGAGGATAAAACAGCAACACAGAAAAAGGATTAGAAACATCCAAAACACTCTAGACTATAATTATGAAGTGCAGATCATCCTCCAGCTAAAGGAGGCTGTAAGGCAGAGTAAGGAAGATGTGCAGAGAGGCCAGTTGGAGCTGCTCTGTGTGAGCAAAGACAGAGCCAGGCAGGGAGCAGTGCCTTTGGATGAGACCCCTAGGTAAACCTAGGGAGCTGGCAGGGATCATACTAAAGCACTGAAGGAAAATGTTAATTAAAAGTCCATGAGCATAGTGATGCTTTATAAGATTGATGTGCCAGAAAATAGATTTCTCAAAGCTTGTTGATACTGGTCAAAGGGGATGCTTGCTTTTGGAATGAGACACACTCAAGATTGTTTTCATCCAGCTGGTTTTGGTGTGTGTAGATAGCGTGGCTGTCACTGGTGCTGCATTGAGGGAGTATGGAAGGCATGGACAGGACCCGAACGACTGCTTCTTTCTCTCCTGCTAATGTAACTATGGCATGTGTATTCTTTTGTGTATTATCATTCATAAATGATGAGGCAGTAGCCTTGAGAGATCCTGATACAGAGTCCTGTTGTGATAGGCACCGTATGAACCTCTCATGTATCTCTGGGTGCCTCACAACTGTTAATGTGACGTCATGTCACACTGGATCTGTAGAGCAAGGCTCCCGAGGACCACGATGCCACAGAGAAGAGCAGCAGAGGAGAGGTGTGATCCTGGCTGCAGAGTGCTTTCTTTAAAAACATGAGAGGATGTGACTCCCTTGTGTTCTACACAAACACTTAATTCACATCTTCTTCTGGGCACAGCAGTATTTGTTCTGTTGCAGTCATTAGCATGTCATTTTTCCACTGGAATGACAAATGTACGAAGTTGTTAGAATGGCAGTTCCCCTCAGCTCTTAAAGATACACCACTGGCACTAAGAAGATCCCACACACAGCTCTCTTCTGTATTAATCAGCCAAGTAGTAGTAGTTAATCTCTGAGCATGCTGCTTCTCCAGGGAAGCCAAATATTTTAGGTACCTGCCAGGAGGATATAATGTGGGTTTGTGCTCTGTTTATCTGGGTGTTTGGGAACCATCCAGAACAGGCTTTATTGTCACCATTTTTCAGAGAAGACTTTGTTGAACATGGATTCTTGATGCATCAAAGTGAAGGTAGCTTCTCTCAGCCCTTGTTCCACTCATTCTTTGTCAGGGTCAGTAAAACTGGGCTGAAATGAGGTTTGTCAGTCGTAAAAAGGGCAGGAGATGGATGACCACAATGGATGTTACTTTCAAAGTGTTAAAATAGGGATATAAGAAACATGTGCAGACTTCCAAGTCTGTCTCCTCCATCAAGATACTTCACACTGTGAGTACTGGTAGAGTGGTTTAAAAAGAAGGGTTTCCTGGAGACTAGTAAAGCCTAGGTTTTCTGGTTATACATCTTAGTTAACTGAGAGCTCAAATGAAGCTCTTCCACTGGAATTTATGGGATCTTGTTGCTGTGCAGATTCTATGGTTTCTAATACAGAGCTGCTACTTCAGCCTTTTACTCAGAGAGGAGGCAAAAATAGGATCTTTGTCTTCTCCAGAGCTGCCTGTTCTCACAGAATTTGTAGGAAACCTGGTTGTTTTTAAAAAACAACAACAAACCAACCAAGAAACCCCCCAACCCCAACAAAACCGTCTTCTCTCTGATTTGGCTGAGTTTGCAAGAGATTCAAAGCACGTTGGAGCAGAGAGACACATGCAAACAGGCATGCACACATGTGTCCTGGGTGCTTTGCTTCTGCAGGAACCCACAGAGCAAAGTCAAAGTGGACTTAGTTGCTATATGTGAAAACTCCATGGAAATAGAAGAACTGATGATCAAAATTATACTGGTTAGAGACAGTCTATAAGGCTACTTCCTGAACAGCTTGCTGTGTCACTGTTTGGAAGAAAACCAATAGGAAGCACTGCCTTTGAGACCTTTCTAGACAGGGCTTGACAGGCTGATGGTGAATTACCTTGGCTCGGTTTGTCAATGTTGTGGGTTTTCCCCAGCCAGCAGCTGAGGACAGTGCAACCACTCCCCAAGGGGATAGGAAGGAGAATGGAAAAAAACCTCATGGGTTGAGATCAAGACATTTTAATAGGTCAACAAAGAGAGTAAGAATAATAGTAATAATAGCTATGATAAGAAACAAGTGATATGCAGATGAATCTGCTCACTCTATATAGAAGGAAAACAAACCAACAACCCAATGCCCAGTCTTTTTCTGAGCAGCAGTCCCACCTTCCAGGTTGCTTCCCAGGTTCTGCACTGATCATGACATTCCATGGTGGGGAATATCCCTTTGGCCAGTCTGGGTCACCTGTCATGGCCATGCTGTCGCAGCTTCTTGGGCACCTGTCAGGGCATGAGAAGCTGAAAAGTCCTTGACTTCATGTAGATACTACAGCTACCCAGCAACAACTAAAACCAGCGGTGTGTTATCAACAGTATTCTTATACTAAATCCAAAACACAGCACTATCCTGGCTACTAGAGAGAAAATTAACTCTTAGCTGAAACCAGGACAGTGAAGTCAGGTGGATGTTAATCGACTTGCTTTCCAATTTTAAAATACTGGACCACGCTTGATTGTGATTTTTTTTTTTATGAAAAACTGTGCAGAAAATAAGTGTGTGTTAATATTTTTCCTCTAGCCAACAAGAAGAAAGAGAAGGAGCGTCCTGAGATCTCTCTTCCTTCAGACTTTGAACATACCATTCATGTGGGATTTGATGCCGTCACTGGAGAATTCACAGTAAGTAACCACTGTATTTGCATGCTTACCAGAGCTTCTAGTTTCTTGATGATAAAAAACCTCCTCTTGCCAGAAATGTCAGACAACAGCAACCAGGCTGTGAAGAAAAAGACTTTTTTATTTTTTGGGCTTAGGGTTTGGAGTGTTTTACTCAGACTGCTTTTTTTTTCCTCCAAGGATTGTCAGCAGTGTGTCTGTGGAAAATGAAAACTAGGAAGAACATAGGTGTATGCTATTATCAGTCCCACAAGCTGCTTCAGGGTGTCTTTGGAAAAGCATGGAAAGCCCCTACACGTATGCATAGTGTATGTCTTGCTGTAGACAATCAGCCCCAAAGTTCAGCTGCTCTCCAGACAGCCTTTGGAGATGCCCAGAAAGGACAGCATTGTGGACATCCATTCATTTTAATTTAATATCCTTCAAAATTGTCCATGAACTAGGTGATCAGACACGTTTCTAGCCTTCATGTATTTTCATCATAAAATAGCAGTCAGCTTTTTCTACTTAGGCCATGACAAATGTATGAAGTCTTGGAAAAGATGAGTCTGATGAATGCTCCTTGTAGTCTGAGGGGGCTTCGGAGCTTTTTCTCTCAGGCTACTAATTAGGTGCAGAAACCACTAATCATTAAAGCTAAGATGGCAGTAAGCTTACATTTGATTAAACTGTGGAGGTGAGAGAGGAAACATTAGCAACTTTCTGTACCATCTGTAGTAACCTGTGAGCTAAGTGGTCAGACTGTGTTACCACTGTGCATCAAATTGTAAAGTGTGTTAGTGCTGACTGGCTGCATACACCAAACAGGATGGGACAAATCGTTTGCCTAGATAAAAGATGGTTAGTTTTCAAACCCTGAATGTGATTTCTTTGTAATTTTTTACGTTGATTACTACTTTTGTTTCTCAAAAATGTTTCAAAAAGCTGGAAACTGTGTGCTGCAGTAGCAGTAATAACAGCAACAATAGGAGAAAAAAAAAAGACACATTTAGTGACAACATGTCTTCAAAGGAGTAGTGGAATTGAATTATCCTCAGTAATTAGGAAATACAGCTACATTTAAAATATGTGGACTAGTTAATTAGCCTTCTTAAAATAGATGTCACTTACAAAATCTTACTTCAGAATTCTGTGCCGCACCCTAGGTCTTAATTAAATGCTCATTTAAATAGACCAGGTGTGGTCACTGTTGATCAGAGACTTAGAATAAAGTTCTTAAAATTGTGTTTATCTACCTATCTATCTACCCATCTACCTACCCATCTAATCTAATCTAATCTGTCTATCTATCTATCTATCTATCCTGGTTTGCATAATTTTCTCTTTCCTCTGTATCTCTCCATGTAGGCACTTTGTTCTTTGTTGTTCATGTCAATCTTCAGAGCCATTTTCTTGGTATCTTATTAGATATTCTGTTACTTTGCAGTTTAGTTTTCTCCCTTTTGTGTTGGCATCCCTTCTTCCGATCTTGTCTTTTCCTTTCTTCCCCATTTCACTCCTTTTCCTATATTTGTTCTTCTTTCAGCCTTCTGCCTTTATTTCTACCCTGTGCTTCAGGCTTTTCCCTTCTGGCTCTGTGTGAACACTATGGGTCACAATCGTGTTCTCTCCTAGACTGGCTGGTGGTAAGGATTCCAGTTAGCTTCCTGTCCCTGCTAGTTGGAGCAAAAAAGGAAGGACATTGAGGTTTACACACTTCCTTTCTAAGCCCAAGCCCCCTCTATCAGTACTGCAGAGACCACAGTTTGCATCAGTTTGATTATTGTTACTGTTATCCAGTGTGTCAAAACAGTCTCCAGTAGTAGAGATTTTAATTATTTTTTTGGTGTCAAATGCCACCAGCACAGTCCTGGCCTTTCATAGAGTAAAGCGATTGTGCGTGGCTGAGTACGTCCAGCTCCGTTGCTGTAGCACCATTTCTTTTTAATATCTTTTCCCCTTCCAACACAGTAGATGTTAAATGGCTGTTGTTTTACAATGACACAATATTTCTACAATACTTGTTCCTCAAGCGTGGAAGTGCAGTACTGCGGTTTGAGAAGGCTCTGACAAATTCAAAACAAACCAAAGAGACAAATCACTTCCCCTGAGCAGCTTGTCAGCATGGGACTTGACTCTGCAGTCATTAGTGGAGCAAAATGTCACTCAAAGCAGGGGGATTTTTGCATTAAAAACTAGCTCTCAGCTTCCAGCTAGCCCCAGAGGCACTCACTGTGTTACACATGGCGTTAGGAGTGTTTGATTTGTCCCAACCTGGATACGACCCGTGTATCAGCTGGGTAGTCAGGTGGTAAGTACATCCTGCTGGAGGGACCACTACTAGCCATATCATGTACAGATATTCCCACTGTCTAGTGCTCACA
Source organism: Heliornis fulica (assembly GCA_013399135.1). Taxonomy (NCBI): domain Eukaryota; kingdom Metazoa; phylum Chordata; class Aves; order Gruiformes; family Heliornithidae; genus Heliornis; species Heliornis fulica. The sequence goes on along the minus strand of VXBZ01001812.1, from coordinate 342,137 downwards.
CTGTCTGTCTCCCAAAAGTTTGGAAGTGCCATGGGAATGTCCAATAAATGTGCAGATATGTGTGGGGTTTTGTTTTGAATTATTACAGTTGCCATGCCAATAGCATCTGCTGTACTGGTTATGTGCAATGCATCGGTCCATCCTCTGATGCCTCCCAGTCGCCCCCCAGCTGCATTACCTCATGCTGTTAGCTGCATCACAAATTCAGGTTGCATGGGCTCCTCAGTTTCGGCTTTCAGGCTTGAGCACCACGCTGTGTTGTTGCTCATGAGCGTGTATTTCCATTTCACTGTGCTTGGAGCAACTACATTTGCTAAGACATAGGGCTTTTAAAGCTCAGAATAAAATTGGTTGGAAACTCTTGGTTGGGAGCATGCTGCTAGAGCTTTATGTTGATTTATTTTGAAGAAACCTGCATTTTCTGAATGGAGGAAAAAGCATGGTTTGCAGGGCTTTGGGAGTGCATTTTGGAGACACTTTCCTGATCTCCAGTCCAGAATAAAATGTGGTCACTCACCCAAGCTTTACAGTTTCAAGATTATGACATTAGCAAGTGGGGAAAAGTCGTGGCTATAGATCCAAAGAAGTTCCAAGTTACTGATCTAGTCAAGCTTTTCTTTTGAATTGTCCTGACTTTGATGTGCATAGATTATATGAGTTACAGCAATGCACAACCTCCTAGTCTGACCAGCTGCTTTCTCCACTGCACTTTGACTCATGCAATGGCCAATTGTGATCTTGGGGCTGGAAAACCGCTGGAAAACAACTTATGTAGAGCCATTCAGAAATACTAATCTGGCTTTCAAAACTAAACAAATGGCAAAAGCCTGAATCTTTCTTTATCATTTTTATTTTTTAACTAAAAAAAAAGAAAAGACATAACAGGTAATTTTTGCAGTCACTTGCTGTTAATCCTCTGTACTATATTTTTATGAGGGAGAAAAAAAAATGTTGTAAAAAAGAGAGGAGGGGGAAATGATGCTTCCAAACTTTGGAACAGTTGTGACTTCTGTTTTCCTAAGCCTGCCTTCCTGTAGTCTGTCCACCACCTGACCTATTTGGTGTCTACCTCCTAACTCCCACTTTAGATGGGACTTCCCCATTTTGGCCCATTGGTTTCCTCCTACCACCTTCTAAGTTGTCCCACATTCTGTTTTAACTTTCTTTTCTTTCTTTATTTACGTCCATTACAGCCAGATCTCTATGGCTCACAGATGTGCACAGGGAAGCTCCCAGAGGTGCGTCACAGGCCCAAAAGAATCTTGCATCAAAATGCTTCTTTGAGATGTCATAGCACTGCAGCAGCAGGTTGATGTGTGTGCAGTAGATTTGTTGCTTGGCTTATCCCACTTTTTTTTTCATTAATCCTAAATTTTGGAGGCCCATGTCACACATTGTTTTGTGGAGAACTTCTTAGGAAGAAGCTATATTGAAGTGTTTACCTAGGTTGGGGTGGCACCGAGGTGAAGTTTAAATGTACTTCAGGTATAATTCTTCATTCAGTAAGCCCTACAGTTTGCTGGTAGATGTTGGCTGTGCAGTGAATGAGGAAAAATACAGGCTTTTAAATTTAGGAAATTATACTGGATATTTAAAGCAATTTTTCATCAATATTTCAATGAAGAGCTGCGGCTTTCAGCGATTGGATCAAGTTTCAAATGCCACCCTCACTCGTAAAGATGTCTGAGAATTCCTGCAAGGCTTTGGCATGCTCAGCCTGTTTTCTGAGTATTTACAGTAGAGAACCTACAGAGCTACAGGACCTCGAAAAAGAGACATCCGTAGCAGTAGCGGTACAACTTGGTGTGACAATGTTGAGAATTTCAATGCAGGTTCTTAATCCCGCAGTGTTCCCTGGTATGCTGAACAATGATTGTACTGGGGTGGGGTTTCTCTTTCAATCAGGCAGCAGAAATTATTTCAGCAAAATGTGTTTGCAGTATTAAGCATTTAAAAATCCAGTGTAAAGCTCCTAAAATGAACTGTGTTGTCCACGAATCTAGAGTAGTCTTTTATGTCTGCACTGAATCACGAGGAGAACAAGCTAAGTCTTAAGTCATTATTCCATGGAAGAGCAGAGTTGATTTAAAGATGAGTTTCATGCACTTTTTTTCCTATCACAGTCATAACTTTCTTTTCTTTTTAAAGTTGGATCCTGGTTTTAGCTCTATATTTTGATAGAGAAGAGAATGATTGCATCTAATGTATAAGCTGCTAATTTTAATTGTAAGGTGTCAATCAAAATTTCTGAAAGTAATCTTCCAGGTAGCATGGGATCTTGGTAAAGATCTGAGTCAGCAGCTGTTAAATATTCTAAATCTTTCCACTTGACATCTACAGGGCATTCCAGAGCAGTGGGCCAGGCTACTACAGACCTCCAACATAACAAAACTGGAGCAGAAGAAGAACCCACAAGCTGTTCTAGATGTTCTCAAATTTTATGATTCCAAAGAAACAGTTAACAACCAGAAATACATGAGCTTTACGTCAGGAGGTAAGTTGTCATCTTGCTGCAAAAAAGGGATTGTTGAGCCCCAGAATGAGGCTGGTGGAAGCTCAACGTTCAAGAGGTCAAAAGCAACCATAAAAAAAATTACTTGTTAAAATGCTCCTGAAACAAATCATATTTCTCATTCTGTCCCCTAAATGCCATTGAAACTGTGACTTTTCTTTGTTGACTGCTTTTAGAGGTAAGATACTACGTGGAACAATCGTTGCCATCTTTAGTCAGAAACATCAGTGGCCAAAGATCATGTTTACTTTTGTCTCTTTGCATCCTTGTTCCTTTGTGTTCAGAGTGGGCTATAGGGGACACTAATTTCATGCATCTTATGAGTTACTCTTGGATCCTTTGAACAGTAGGTTGGGGACTGTGAGGATTTTCTGTGAGACATTGTGATAGAGGAGCATTTTCAAGGATTTTTTTTTTTTTTTGCATTAGTTACAGAAAAGACGATGTTGCTATGCATAAATTCACAAACAAACCTAGAATAGCTGCTGTTGAGATGTAAAAGGAATGTTTCCACTGAGGATGAGAGAGAAGGCATCAGTGTCCAGAGCAATCCCTGTAGCATGCTCATTCCAGGAAGACCCTTGTGATGTGGACGCCTTACCATCCATCTACAACTTGCAAAAGTAAATGTGATGGGGGTGTCCTTTTTTCCCTTAGTAGTAGACAGTCTGGAAAATTGTAGTGTAGCATTGCAAAAATGATAGAGCAAGTCTGTGCTGCAGTTTGCTTTAATATTATTATATTTGTTTTAACCTTTGGCCCATTCTTGCTTTTTAGCTAGACAGACTGGCTGGTGGCACATCCAGCAAATAACCTGGGGTTGTAACTGGGTGCAGCACATCTGGCTTTTGTATGGATGTGTTCTTTGCTATTCCTTAGTATTTGAGTTGATTTGTAAACAAAAATACCATTAAGATGCTGTTACTCAGGTAAAGGTCATGTCAGTAGCTTCAGCTAGTAAGGGGGTATCTCTCTCCCAAGAGGGTGTGGACAGCATTTGTAATTTAACTCACAGTGGTTCAGTTCCCCACACATCATAGTCTGTGGCAGTAGAGTCTGGAATTTTCTCAGTCTGCTGGTTCAACCAATAGAACTCCAAAATGCAGACTGGGAGTGCTTCTCAGAAGTCCTAAAAACTGGGCAGTTAACTCCAGAATTTACTAACATTTCTCTTCTTTTGAGGGAAAGCATTTTTCCCCACTGAAACTCCATAAGTAAAGTTTTGACTGTCTAAATGTTTGCTAAAAAAGCAGTTGCTTCTGTGCTGAAATGCAGAATTCAGAGCGGTGTGTGCTCCTGAGCTCAGGAGTTGTCGCTGTGCTGTGTCAGAATGGAACTGCCAGGGCTGAGGGGGATTTGGGGAAGATTTTATGGGGAAGCATTTTCAGCAAGCTAAAGAGAATCAATGCATGTAATTTATGTAGTAAAAAAAAAAAAAAAAAGGAAAAAACTGCTTTAGCTCTTGGGCAGAACAGAAGCATTGACTGTTAAAGAACAATTTGCATTTACTGGTTTTATATATATATTATATATATATAAAAGGTTTTTATTTTTTGAAACATATAGTATTTTTTAATGTTTTACATGTTTTATTTACTGACAAAACAGGGAAAAATAGACACAAGAAGCTGTAGAAAATGAATAATCTAGTGTATTGTCCTGTCACCTTGCCTGCTATGTAAAATAACTGTTGCTGCTGGAGGCATGTTGGGAAGACAAATGCTGTCTATTTGGATTTACTTGTTCTGTGGGATTCTCCACAACAGGCAGTTTTCTAACAGCACCTGGATAACTTTCCCTTGCACCTTGCAGATAAAAGCGCCCATGGATACATAGAAGCCCATCCTTCGGTGAGTGAAAGGAACCTTTTACTTTCGTAGCGTTTAAGAATGGTGGAGCAAGCTGTGAGCTTTGCTTTTTGTGACAGAGTGTCAGCCTTGTAGGCTGAAAGTACATACCTTTTGGTGTCTTTGTGGCAGCAGAAAGGGATCACTGGCTGTTTTCTAATTTGCTCTTCTAGAACTTCTGAACAGATGGAAGTCTGGTTTTGGAGATAGATGATTGTTTGCTGTTCTTCACCATGGTGGAATATATAATTTACAACAATATGCATTACTGTCTAATTAGCCCATTTTAATTTAGTTTTAACAACTTAAGAGTCTATTTCTATTAAATTTTATGATTTATCCTTAGTACAGCCTGATATGGAGCTGAATATAAATAAGGTTATAATTGATATGTAACTCGCTGGAACCCTTGAAAGAAAGTTTTAAATAATCATCCACTCTAATTAATGCTGGATTGCCATAGAAATCCCAGAGATACAGTCATGACATCCACATTAATATTGACCAGACTTATTAGTGTTAATGTTAGTGTGTTAAATATCAAATGGCTGAATGGGGATTTGGCCTTTATTTTCAGGTGTTAAGGAACTTAATTTTAGGTTTGTGATTACACAGTAGAATGTGTATAATGAAATGAAAATCACTTTTGCACATTCAGATTTTCCATTGATGCCACTTTCCTTGTCTTTAATAAAACATGCTTCTGGAAGGAAGCTTGGGCTTCACCGGAGCCATCCCAACAGCTTTTCCAGAGGGTATGGACACTGGCAAATGCTGTGCTGTTTTGTTCCAGCAGACACAGAGGGTGGTGAGACAGCCAAGATGTCAGCTTTCAAAAGTTACTGACTTTAAGGCTGCTGGTTGAATGTTACAGTCCAGGGAAAACAACTCTCTGACAGGATCGAGTAGTCATTGGAATTACTTTAATTTCATTTCAGTCCATAATGGGAGTCTGGCACTAAATAATATGACATTGTATATGTTCTAGCTGCACAATTTAGTACTGTCAGACCAAGCATGGAGCCCAGTTGAAAAAATAGTTCTAAGAATTTGACATAACAGAAATACAATTAGTCCTTTCTTTATTTTTTCCCTTAACCAGTCTCTGTCCCCATGTAAACCAGTGCTAATGGTGAATAGAAAGCTGTATGCTGATCTAACGTATGGCAGAGTAACATTTGCCTTGCCATTAGGGCACCCCTTGCCTGGCAGACTCGGCCCTCAGACTGGTGGTTAGGATGTCTGATGGATCATTCACTGGTTTGGGCCAGATAAATGGCCTGTTCCACCATTTCCCTGCAGAAGGTGGGTAGTGGAGCTGTGTCTCACAGAACATCCAGTACTCGTGTGTTTGAGCACAGGTCATTTACGGTCATCAATAAAGATTAGGTCTCCCCGCTTCCTGCGGGCTGTCCGTTACTGGTATTTATACTGGACCAATTTGATGCTGTTTTAAAGATAACACAAACAAGATGTGAGTATTTAGAATAGCACCTTTGATTTGCTTTGATTCTACATGTTACCTGTCCTAGCAAACCTTAAAGCAGTTGAGAACCACTTAAGAAGGCACCTTCACAGTTTCACCAGCAAATTTGTGCCACCATGATCTAAGCCCCTGCCTCTGGGTAGCACCTGGGACTGGTGCAGAGGGGTTTCAACTCGCCTAATGTTAAATACCTGCACTGTAGGCTTTGGTTTATGTGTAGACAGCTGATCAGCCAGACTTCCCTTTTCTGCCCAGTATTCAGAGTCTCCCTGAAGGTCGACTGCACCCCAGTAGTGCCTTTTATTGTATTTCTTTTGTGTAAAGGGAGCCCAGGTGAGCAGTTGCTGCCTGGCAGCCCTGGGCAGGTCGGCGGGATGCACCTTGCTGCCAGGGGGGCTGCGTTCCTCTGGGTAATTGTTGCAGTAAGAAGCAGGTAAACAGTGTAAAGATCGGTAATGATGAGGTAAAGAGGAGGATGGTGCTGAAAAAGAAGTTACTAAGCAGGGAAATTCAGCACTGTGGAAACAGTGTGATCACCCCATGGGTAACCTAGTAAAAAAACAAATAGCCTTTCTCTCAAAAACCGAAGCCCCAAGAAGACAACGGTGGAGGTTTTGCACTTTAAAGTGTGCTAATTAACCTGGCTAGCAGACACCTTTTAGCTTAATCAACTGTTACTATTTCTGGAGCACGATGCCGCAGTAATTAACCAGCAGCTAGATGTGACTTCCAGTGATATATTCAGGCATTACATTTTGTGAAATTAGAATTTGACTTAGCATGGGAATGATTTAGTTGTTTTTAGCAAAAGTGAAAACCTCCAAGACAAATTAAGAAAGCAGTGGAGTAATTTGTAAGCTTTAAATTGCATTGTGCTGTCTGTAACATAGAGCTGAGGCCTGTGGGGCTGTGGGCTTGTCTGAGTTGGGTTCTGATGTGTAAGCAGACTGAAGTTGTGTGCAATTATCAGACCTCCCAAGTGACTATCACTCATGCTGCTGTTTGTCCACAGAGCACAAAAACAGCATCAGAACCTCCACTAGCTCCTTCTGTTTCTGAAGAAGAGGATGAAGATGATGAAGAGGAGGAAGATGACAATGAACCACCACCTGTTATCGCACCACGGCCTGAACATACGAAATCAGTAAGTCCCAGCTTTGTTTAGCACTGTATTTGGTGTGACTCAGAGCTACATGTTTCTGGTCAGACAGCACTTGCAGATGGAGACTGGGGGTGGAGTCCTTCACCTTCACCCACCCACTCACCTACCAGTGAGAAGTCAGTTCAACAGTTACAGTCAGAAAAGGGAAATGCTCCCTGCTTCCATTCAGACACTACGTACCAACTAAAGAGCTACCCATGAAAACACATGAGCATCAAGGAACAAGGCTCTGGGGCCATAACAGATCTCTTTCTGTATCCTTGTGACACAGTACATCCATTGTTTCAGTCATCTTCCAGAAAATCATTGAAAATTGAAAATTAAAATGGCTGTGAACTTGTGTAAAACTAGCCTTTCCTTTTTGCCCAGTCAGTTTGAGAAATGGGCAGCAAAGCCAGATGTTTGAAGAACCCTGGATGTGTCAGACAGCATCTTCCGAAGGGTTTGCATTTGATGTAGAGGGCATCTCTGCAAGCCACCTTTCTTGACCCTAAATAATTTCTCGTCACAGATCTACACACGCTCTGTAATTGAACCTGCCGCTGCACCAGCACCAGCTAAAGAAGCCACCACTCCCCAGCCCGAGAACTCAAACACAAACACTTTGTACAGAAACACAGACCGGCAGCGAAAAAAATCCAAGATGACAGATGAGGAGATCCTAGAGAAACTGAGTATGTATTCTGTACTGCTTGTCTGAGAAATCAGTGGACTGCATGTGTGTGTCGGGATCAGATGTAACAAATGTTCATCCTCACTTTAGTGTCACAGGGTCACTTACGACTCCCTACACAAGCTAACAGCACTTGGAAGAAGCGAGAGTGCGCTCTGGCTGTTCCTTGTGTCTGGGCTGGGTTTGCCTGGGCTTCCTTCTGTGCTAAAGGCAAAACCAGAGGTTATTTCTGCTTGAGCAGAAGGTTGTGACCTAGTGAGTGACCTAGTGAACTCCTGTGTGCCGATGGCCAAACTGAATACACTCTTTGGGTTCCTAAATTCTCTTTAGACTCCTGACTTCTCACTGAGCGTCAGAGCCAAAATACTTTGTAGAAGTCTGTTGGGTGGTGGGGTTGTCTGTTTGCTTTACAAGCAGACAACTACAGCACTAAGCTGATTCCTTCAGCTTCAGGGAGCTCTCCTGTCCCAGATATTGTATCAGTGCCATTTCAGTGATTGTTGATGATACTGTTTCAGAGTTCATTTTTATAAGAATTAAATGTTTTTGTTAGAGCAAACTCCTTGGAAAGAATGTGCATGAGTTGACACCATGGATAGAGAGGAAGAGGTGTTTGCAATGTGGCTCCAACGAACAAAAAACCCACACTCTTACTCCTTATTTCTTAGCTTTATGCTTACAGAGATGTATTGGAGACACATCTGTGTGGCATAATCAGGTAAAACCACGCTGCAAGCATTTCTCAGGAGCCAGCCTCCAGCACATCCACTGTGTACTACCCAGATATGTGGCACTTTGTCAAAGCTAATTCCCAGCCAGTTAATACTATTAGAATCCTGACAATTGGCCCCAAACCCCTGTGCAGATCATACTCCAGGAAAACACATCAAGCCCTTCATGATTCTGCAGTACAACCATTTAATCTGCTTCATGCACATAATAGCTGCCAGTGCTACATTCTCAGCTAACAAATTGTTGGATTTATAGCATAGCCTGGTTTATTTGATGTCTACCATTAACTGTTAGGACAAAAAGTAGATTTATCTGCACCTGTCTTGCATACCCACCTTGCCAGTGATTGCTGGTGTGACTGGGGGGGCTTGAGCCTTCCTTAGCTGTGGGATTTCAGCTGCTCGTGTAGAGTTTTCTGCACCCTTAGTAGGTTGATAAGACTATGGAGAACTGAATCTGTGAGCCATTAGGAGGTATGCAAAGGGTAAGGTCAGAAACTTTATCTGAGGACACAGCCAAATAAATGACCTGCAGGTATGTTAGCTTATAAAGTGAGGAATTAGAGCTGCTTCAGCAGAGGCTAAATGTCTGAGGCAGGCTCTCACCATGAGATCCACAGGTAGCCATGTGTGCGGATCGTTTATCCAGGCGTCAGGATATGCCACATTAGCATCGAGCCCTTGAGTTATCGTGGGTTATATCTTTGAGATGGTGTCTGCTTTCATGCTTTTTATTTCTTAAGAATCTGATACCGAGTGAGCAAGGTCTGCAGGTTTGCCTTGGGCAAATTGTGATGTGGACAATGAAGATCTATTTGTGCTTTCACGAAGCTCTCTGAAAGCGGGTGTGATGCTTTTTTGTTACAGTCCTGGGTTAATTGTATTTTAACTGTGTGTGGTGATTGGGTTCTTTTCTGTTTTGTTTTGGTTTCACATGTATGACTTCTCCAGTTTCCCTATTTCCCCCACAACTTATTTTATGCTGCTTTTAGGAAGATGTCCCCTGCCCTCTTTTATCTTAAATTGCTTTCGTAATTCTTTTCTGCTGGAAATAACTTGGAGTTTTTTTAGAGCCACTTTCATTACAAGTCTTACTAGTGAGTAAAGCCTGTAATATTGAGATAAGATCAAACAAAATTCTGTCTGTAATGAAATCATGAATGTGTTCTGCTGTAATTACGAAACAGAAGTGGCCCAGTTCTGCTTTCTTATCCACTTCATTTAGGACTTGATAAAGGAAAGTGCTTAAAGCCATCAAAATAGCTGATGTGTTTATCTTTTGTCCGGAGTTGGGAGTGCTGCTCTGAACTGGAGCCATGTACCAGTACCTTTGTTGACTTCAGCACTGTCATATTTGATGTGCATTGGCTTAAACTCAGGAAACCAGACACAAATAACCAGCTTGTGAAAGCAGCTACTTGGAGTTTGAAGGCAAAGCTCCAGAAATTTGAAATGCAAAATCCGTGGCAAACTTGGAAAATTTTTTTTCAGAATATTTCAGAATAATTCTGTAGTCCTTTTCTCTCTTTCTCTCCTAACATGGACTTCCATGAACTCCTGTTCTGGTAGATGCACTGTTCCATCAACGAGCTGAAGGTAGCACGTAGCCAGGCAGTGGTTTTCCCACACAGAGGTTTTCCCGTTGCCCAGCACAGGGTTATGGACAAGCTTGGTTTAGGCATTTCCCAGCGTCCCTGTCCCGCTGGGCGCTTGAGCGAGTGCCGCAGGGCAAAGGAAACCTCTTCTCCTGCACCTCACATTAGCGATGCTGTCCAGGCCAGCAAAACCGTGTCAGCATGGAGCGTACCAGATGGTGTTGATGCCCCATCTCCTCGCCGTGCTGGCAGGCAGGATTCCTGGCTAGGCACACAGTCAGATGCCCATTTGGATGCTGCAGCCCTCTGCTGCAGGGAAACGGCCTCGGACAGCAAGAGAGGTGTTTGATACTGCTCACAGGGAATGGCACATCTGCTGGTTTTGGTTTGCATGCACAGGTGAACAAACAACTTGTGTTTGTGATACGGGAGTATCGCCAGGTTGCTGCGACACAGGGCTGTGGCTCGATGTCTTTCCTGCTGAACTGATCTTTGTAAAGTATTTCAGTGATGTACGTTCCAGGGTAAATCTTTAGAAGTCGTTTGTGCTGAGCCATCACCTTAGACTTCATTGTTTGTATTTTATCTAGGAAACTATTGGACCAGAAAAACCAATGTATTGCTTCAGATCAACACAAACACAGTATCCCAACTGCTGCTTGCTTTCCTCCCTGCTCAGTCTGCCCACACCTCTGAGTGGGCAAGAAGCCATCCAGCAGCATGTGTGTTAATTTTACCTTTCAGTGCCCCGTGAGCTCCACAAGGGCCAGTGGATCCGAACTGCTGGGAGCCGGACAGGCTGGCCCTGCTCTCCCTCCCCACCGCTGCAGTGTAGAGCTGCCGGGAGGCGGCAGCACCCAGGCTGGCCTGGCTTCCCATCGCATCCCCTGTGCTCAGGAAACTCAGCATCTCGTCAGTGCAGCTGTCTGTGTAGCACTAGTGCCCGAGGAGTGCTGCTGTGCTTGTTATATCCATCACGGCGCTGCTTGTTTGTGAGGCCCAGCGTGCATGTGGTGTGGGGAGCATGAGACAAAGGCTAATTACCGGTCTGAGTCAGGCTGAGGACAAGGAACAGGGTCCTTAACATGGCACAAGCAAAGTCATCTTCAGAACTCAGCCTGGCAATGAATTATGAGGGTCATAGTTCTTAAAGCCCCATAATTATAGATCGTGACGCAAGATGCCGCCCTTCAAAAACATAAGGGCATTCTCTTGGCAAACTGCTGAAAGGTGGAGAGGACCCCCTCTGGGAAACACTTTGCATTATTCTTCCTGTTCTGAAAATGGCACCTGTCCATAAAAATTGATTTCAGAACCCAAGGTGCATTTAGTCTTTGGAAGTATTAAATGTTCTGTTGAATCACAGAGTATGTATTCCTAAGAAAATAAAGGCTCTGTTGTTCCAGCTCTCATTAATGTTTGTAGAAAACAAATACTTGCTTATTCTTTTCTGTCTCATGTGAACGTTTCTCCATGTTCTTAGCTTCCTGTCAAGGTAACTCTCCAAAGGACTGTAGAAAATGAGTCTTGGTGGAGGCCCTCAGTGCTGCAGAGCTGCCTGTGTTGTTGTTTCTGTTACCCAACTGATGACAAACAGCTGACAACCCCAGTCAGCGGGGCTGCAGTTCTGATGGGCTGGAAGGTGGCACCTCCATCTTTAAGTGACCACCTTTAATTTTGTGTCTTTCAGGGAGCATTGTGAGCGTGGGAGATCCGAAGAAGAAATACACTCGGTTTGAAAAAATTGGCCAAGGGTAAGTCCAGTCACAACAACATACACAAAAACACAGGCTGGGTGTTTTACTGGTGTAATAATGTGAAGTGTGAAATCAGGCAAGCTCCAAACCTGTTCAGACACTGGGCTCAGAATTTCCAACTGTGGTCAGAAGGCGTCATCAAAGACAGCTTGATACTGGCAGTGTCTTGTTTGCAACAAGGAGCAGGACCTGGGTAATCTGCTGTCCCTCAAGTGGGGCAGCTGTTGGCTTATTTTCTTAGGAGAAATCATTTCTGGATGTCTCAAAATGATATGGCCCCACTAAAGAAAGGAGGAAAAACTTCATTGCCTAGTGAACAACATTGATAGTTGTCAGATAAATAATAGTTTCTAATAACATTTCTTTCAAATATTTTGCATTAAAAAGTATTTAGTGATTGGGATTATAAACACATAATTTAGAATTTGAATCCAGAGATGAAGTAATAAGCTGTATTTTCTAACAGAGGCATTAAAAAACAAAAATTAAGTAATAATCAAGGCATGATCTGCCTGACTGTAAACTGCTTGTGGATCCTGCAGGTTTTAGGAGTTTACTCAAAGTAATCAACCCGGTAATCAATCAACCCTTTAGAAACCCAACTTTGCTTGCTATAGACCATTCCTGTGATGAAAAGGCAAGAAAAAATGAAATTACATCAAAATTAAATGACTTGCATTTTATATATGGACAGGCTCCACACAGTTTCCTTGGCTGCGTTGTAATTCCAAGTGGGCTCACGCCATTTGTGTCACACCAGGATCCTGCTGCTGTCAGTGTGTGACAGAAGCTGTTTGCTGCCATCAGGAGATAGATAGTTTTTCTTTCTTAATTGTTTGTGAAGTTTGAACTCGGAGGAGCACGTTGCTGCTCTAGAACTGATGGATACCTCAGAAAACGAGACACTCGTGCTCTTTCTCTGGCAGGGTTTATCATGGATACACCTTGTTTGGTAGGGCACTTGTGGGAAGGTGTTTCAGCTCCACTCACTGCATAAGAACCTTTCTTGGGTTCCAGCTTGCTTTCTCCCCAGGTTTTTGTTCCTACTGTCATTTGTAAAATCCCAGGGGACACTTAGAGCTGCATCAGTCTCTCAAAAGATTGTCACCTGAAGAAGCGAGAGTCAGAATTAACACGTGTGTGTAGCAGATTATTGGTGTCACCATGAGAATATGACCATCACCCTCATAATCTTTTATTTTGTCAGTCCTAGGAGTGAGCTTGTACAAAGGTGCCTTCTTAACAACTGGTGGAAAGACAAGTGGCTAATATCTGGCCCAAAATAATTGATTTCCTCCAGCTTTTAGTACAGCCTGAAGATCGCATGCCCTTCTCATGGAGGAGTGTGCTGCTGTAACCAGCTCATGCCTGTAATGCCACAGGTCAATTTACAGTGATGGGGAAAAGATCCTAAAGACAAAAAATCATCACAAAGGTAATCAGAGTGGTCAGGAGGGACCGGACTGCTGCATGGCTGGGGTTAGTGTGTCTGTCTGCAGCAGGGCTGGGATGCACTACTGCCTCAGATGGTGCTGCTGTGCTTAGGTGATGCAGGGGCCAGTTCCCGAGCTGCCAGCCTTTGCAGTGAGTCGGGGTGGTTAAACCAAAGGCACTAGTAGTGTTGGGAGTGAGTAGTTTTTTAGTAGCTGTTAATGAGAACACTGCAAGGCAGCCAGAGAAGTGCAGGTAGAGAGTGATTTCTTAGACAAGGAAAAGCAACTTGACCGGCTCATAGCACTCCATGGCTTCATACGGCTGGTATGTGAATAAACAGTGTGATGGTTTTGTGGCTGCGATGCCGTGAACGGTCATCGGCAGCCCTGTGCTGCTGAGTCTCTGGTTTGTCATCTGTCTCACACTGAGGGCTGGAGATGCTGCTGACACTGGAGAAGGCTTGGTTCACTAGTGCTTGATAAAGAAGCTGTGTTTGCTCAAGCAGTGTTAGCTCTTGCTAGAAAGACAAATTAGTATGGAGCCATGAGCAGCCTGGGTTCAGGTTGGTTTTTTTGACTTGTACTGCACTGCATCACAGTGACACAGATCTAATTGTGGCCCTGGTACTTGCCTAACTGCATTAAACCCAAGGTATTACAGAAGTGTTTAAAAGTTAGATACAGATCAGAAATCACAGTTGCTTAGAAGTAAAAGTTGATAATGCAGAATCACAGAGCCCTTGCAATTAATTCACAGCTTTACTTAAATTACTCACCTTTATCTAAACTCCTCGCAGATGGCCTGGAGCATACCAAAAGCATCCTAATTTAAATAGCTGTTTTTAAATAAACCCTGACAGGACTTTCCTCAGGAGGTGCATCACAGTGTTAGCAAGTCTGAATAAATGGTGTTGGCTTTTTATGAAAACAAATTGGATTAATCTCGACAATTAGTCACGGGAAAATGCATTTGCATTTATATTAAAAGAATACATAGCATGCCCAATGAGAGCATTGTTCTCAGCACAGACACACAGTCTGTGGTGCCTGTTGAATTAAAATGCTTTAGAAATATTTCAGCCTGCAGGTAAACAACAAGCAGAGGGATCGCGTATAAATGAATAAACTGATTTTTTGGACCCTTGTGTTCCTGCCTCTCAGGGTTCCTGCCCTGGCTCTCGCTGGCCTCACAGCCCATGCAGACACAGACTTCTTGAACAACAGCAGTGTAAACCTGTGCTTTAGCTTGGAACAAATCCCCATTAGGGTTTACAAGCCCAGAATTACTTTTAAACCCAAAGGGATTTCTTCTGATTGTGGTGTTTCCAGCCCTTCACATCATTACAGGGGAAGAATCTCTTTTAACGAGAGGCAGATGGCAAACAAACCCCACGCTGTCTAGTGTGCAGGCAAGCATGCTGTTTATTTCTCATGACCCTACAACACAACTAGTGTGTCTGCCACGGAGGGAAGACACAGATGCCATGAGGAGTCCTTCACATGTCTGGTGCACCTAACAGAAGCAGCTGCTGATGGCTCTTGACACACAGAAGCTGTCTAAGGATCCTATGTTTTGAGTAGTTCTCCATTTGTGTGTGAAACAATATATGCCTTAACCTGCTCTGGCTGCGACCTTGCAGGATGGTTGGAGAACTGTTTCCTGCATGCTGGAGAAAGCTGGTCTAGATCCTGTCCTCAGATGGCTGTCTGGTGTTTTCAGGGCTCTCAGAAGGACTGCATGGTGCTGCCTGAATTTTGCAGATAGATTCAAATAAGAGATCTGAGAAGGCATAGCCAGAATATTTGTTACATTCCCTGGGAACAAACACACACATATAAAGAAGGAAAAAAAACCAGCAAAGCTTAAAAAAAAGGAAAACAAAAAAGGGAGATAATTGAATATATTGTTTTACAGCGATTTTAGACCATCCCCTGTAAGTTTTGCACTAATATAATTTAGTGTGTTTGAAATTTGCACCAGCCCCTACGTATTCATCATGTTGGACTTAAATTTTACCTTGGATACTGTGCATGGCAGAGGGCTGGTGGGCTTCTGGCTGAAGGAGTGGATGGACAAAGGGGATTTATAAGCACTACTGCAGCAGAGATGAGCTCTCGGGGTTTGCTTTCACTCACAGGCACTAAACAGCACCTGCTTTCTTCTCATGTCCAGGGCCTCGGGAACTGTTTACACAGCAATCGACATCGCCACAGGACAGGAGGTCAGTGTGGATGGTCCCAGCAGACACTGCTGGTATTTGGGGCTTTCCCCTCTGGTGCAAACTGTGGGTGGAAGTTTTGGGTCATCAGTACACCTTCACTGCAAAGGCTGTTCCTCCTGAGCACGGACTGGTGTCAGCAGGGAAAAGGCATCATCTGCTCTCTGCAGCTTCTCAGTGAGAGCACTTTAAGGGTGTTGTGGTTCTGTGCCTCCATAACTGAACACTTACTGTGGCCACCCACTTTACAGCATCCCATAATGCTGAGGTGGTGATTGATGCCTGAAGAGGTGTCTGTGAGTTCCAGGGGTGGGAGGGTGTTTCCTGCTCCCCCTGGAGTCAGCAGGAGCCTTGGTGCTCTCTGTGCTTGGACTGCTGCTTCACCTGTAGCTTTTAAGGCCAATTGTAAGAGAATTTTTATTTTTCACATACTCTGTCCTTGGAACAGGTCAGTGCTCCCCACAGTCCAGCCCAGTACCATGTTACACCATCCCTGAATGGGTACTTAATGGAAAGAAATGAGTAAAGAAATCGCAGTAAGCTTTTTTTGCCTGATAAGACCTATTGCAATTTTTATTGCCAGTGTAAATGTATTGGTTTAGAAATTGTTCAATCTCTGTTCCCCAGTGTGCATGAGGCTGTACTATTACAGAGAGTGTTGGTCTGTATACACAGTTTAACTGTGCATTTATAGTACACAGTCTGTCTGTGTACCCAGCAGTAGCCCAGTTAGCAATACAACTTGCAGAATGTAAAGATCTTTTGTAATGAGAGGCCTTGAGAGAAGCCACGGGGTGGTCACAGATTCTCCTGTTGCTGAGAGGGAGGCACAACTTCAGTACAGCTTCGCTTCAGGCAGACTTTGTTCTTATTAACTCCCGGAAAGAATGCAGGAGGGTAGTAGTGTCTTTCAGAGCAGGACACACTATCTCCCTGTTAATTACTAAATATATTAATGCATCAACCAGCTGATGGAGGCTGCTGTCATTCAGTCCTTGTTTATCTTAATCACAGGTTCAGACAGTAATACTAGTTAGCATTTTCTCCATCATGTGTTTCATCTTCAAAGCATAATGCAAGACCTAATCAAGGAGAGATCATGTTTAGGGTGTGGTTTTGTGGTTTAGTCATACTGACGCTGGGTGACACACACTGACGGGTGAGAGGACGTGTATCAAGCAAAGAGTTGCTCTCCTAAGCAATACAGATGCATTTAGGTCCAGAGTCAGGGACAGCCCATTACAGCCTGTGAGCTGGTCACAGGGAAGTGGTGGCCAGGGAGTGAGAAAGAAATCTTGAAGGAAAGCAGTTTGGATGCTGATGGTCCCTGCTCCAGTGTGGTCTTCCCATGGGGTCAAGGTCTCCTTTGGGGCATCCCCCTGCTCCAGTGTGGGGTCTTCTGTGGGCTGCAGGTGGATATGTGCTCCACCACCATTCTTTGTGGGCTGCAGGGGGACAGCCTGCCTCACCATGGTCTTCTGCAGGAGAATCTGCTCTGGCACCTAGAGCATCTCCTCCCCTCCTCCTGCTCTGACCATGGTGTCAGCAGAGTCATTCCTCTCACATTCTCAGTCCTCTCTCCTGGCTGCTGTTGTGCAGCAGTTGTTTCTCTCCTCCTACCTCTGTTGTCCCAGCACTACCACTGATGAGCTCAGCCTTGGCCAGCAGTAGGTCCATCTTGGAGCCGGCTGGCACTGGCTCTGTTGGACCTGAGGGAATCTTCTGGCAGCTTCACACAGCAGCCCCCGCTACCAAAACTTGGCCACACAAACCAAATAAACTGATTGCAAAATGTCCATGAATACTAGTGGTGATAAACTAGGGACATTTGAGAAGATTGGAGGTCCAGAGAGTGTTGTTAGAGATTTGTGGTTGATGGTGTAAAGACCATCCTTGTAGATTTTACAAGGCAAAAAGGTTTCTGGCCAGAAGTCCTGTAACTAGCACTCAAGCTACCAGAGGAGTAGAGTGTGGGAGGTTATGGGGCTCTTCTGTGTTTGGCACAGCTATGCTGCATCATTCCAAAACCGCTCACCCTGTGTTCCTCCTGATCTCATGCAACAGACTACTTCAGTTACTGGTTTTCAATGTCATTCTAGGTGGCCATAAAGCAAATGAATCTCCAACAACAGCCCAAAAAGGAACTAATTATTAATGAAATCCTGGTCATGAGGGAAAATAAGAACCCCAATATTGTTAACTATTTAGACAGGTGAGTAGTTCTGGTAGTATCACATTTCCATGCTGCACTTTTTTTCTTTTTTTTTAGAACCTTTGGTCACTGGCAGAAAATTGTCCTGT
This sequence comes from Heliornis fulica, assembly GCA_013399135.1. Classification (NCBI taxonomy): domain Eukaryota; kingdom Metazoa; phylum Chordata; class Aves; order Gruiformes; family Heliornithidae; genus Heliornis; species Heliornis fulica. Next base: position 324,421 of record VXBZ01001812.1, on the reverse strand, counting down.
GTTATTTATCTACTCACATACAGTGTATGGGAGGAGATTGCATTCTGTCTGCATTAATTGTTTCTCGTATCTATCATTTGAACAGTTTTCAAAAACCTGGCTCAGTCATATCTTACTAACCAGCCTGTAAGGTCACCTCTGGGCTGCTCTGTTGGTGGTTTTGTGTTTGGGGTTTTCTTATGTTGATCACATTTTCTGTGTTTCATGGTAAGTGTTGATAAATCATCGTAGAAATGATTTCCCTTGGGCTGTTCCCCCTATTTTCCATTGCTGTGGATGCCAGGAAGACTAAGTACATGTTTCTGGAAACAAGAAATTTGCCTGGTTTAAAATTGTTTTTCCTGCTTCTGAATGCATTTATGTAAGGTTTTCCAAACTGTTGACCAATTTCTGTCCTCAGTGGTTCACACCCTCTTACCATAAACATCTATAAAAGCTGTGGTGTCTTGTTCCTGGAGTTAATCATGGAATTTGTGCGTTAAGATGATGAACTAGATGATGTGATATGTCCTGGATGAAAATTTATCTTTGCTATTACTGAACTGCAATTTTGCTTGTTTGCCATCTAAGACATCTAATTGCTCACTTAGGTGCCTTTCTCCTTCGGCCTGCCTGGATTCCAGTACTGTGTGGCCTGCAAGAAATGTCTGTTCATTTTATTGTGTCTTCATTTTAAATTACACAGGAACAAAAACCAGCTCTAGTTTTTTTCAAAAGACAGTTTAGCTGTGAGGATCCATCTCAACACCAGTGCTTGCTTCTTGCAGCTACCTAGTCGGAGATGAGCTCTGGGTGGTTATGGAGTACTTGGCTGGAGGCTCTCTAACCGATGTTGTCACAGAGACATGCATGGATGAGGGCCAGATAGCAGCCGTCTGCAGGGAGGTAAGGGATCCTGCGTGTCCCTCCGAGTGCGTGGCCAGGGTGGTGTTTCTCAGCAGGTGCCATGAACATGAGTGGCTTCATGTTCAGAGCTTTGTAGAAACAAAGCTCTGAACATGAAGCCACTCATGGTCATGCTTATATTTTAAAAAAGAATGTCTGAAGTGAACTGCCTACCAGTATCACTGCACTTACTCTGTGTTACTCTTACATACTGTTACTGTACTATCTCCTTTTTTTTCCCCAATTTTACTATTCTTAGCTTAAGTATTTGCTCTGAGCATGTCTCTCTGCGTTCCTTGGCTGTAAAAGCAAACATAAAATTTTAAAATAACAGCAAAGAAAAACAGAAGTTCATTTATCACTGTAAATGAATGTAAAGAACAGCATTCCACCCAAAGCAGCTTCTGAAAAATGACTAACACGCTATTTCCAAATGTGCTGCACAGCCTAACAATAAACCCCTGGCCATGCACCCAGAAGTGATCCCCTTCATACCACAGGAAAGGACTCTTTTTTTTGGCAAGCCATGGTTTGTCATATGGATGGAGATAGCACGTGCGTTGCAGCAGTCATCTTTCTGTCTGCGCTTCTGGGGCTGGTCTGTAACAGTTATTTGGCATCTCTCAAGGCTGCTCTGCCTTCATTTAGAAAGTTATTACACTAACAGTGTTGAAGCAGCAAGCTATTTCTCTTGACAGCACAATACTCTGCCATTACTCACACTTCATCTAGAAATTAAATCACCATTTCCTTTCTTGGGTGATGAAACCAGGTCATTAATTTTTACCCTCTTTTTTTATCTACCAGTGCCTGCAAGCGCTGGATTTCCTTCATTCAAACCAAGTGATTCACAGAGACATCAAAAGCGACAATATTCTTCTCGGAATGGACGGATCTGTCAAATTGAGTACGTACTCTTGGTGAGGCTGGGTGTGGGGCTGCTCCTGACTGACTGCCAGTTACCCAGAGGCGATGCCTGTGCTGGTGCACTGGCCACTGCTGCAAGCTGAGAGCACGATTCCGGCGTGCAGAGAGGTCTAGAGAGGAAAATGTTGTTGAGAATGGCTTTGGTTTGTGTATGTCCCTTCCAGAGGGAGAGAGTTGCAGTCCAAAGCTTCAGGTGAATAAAACCCACCACATGAAACTTGAGGGTCGGGTTTTTCTAAGTAGCTGATTCAGTTATTTCCTTGGCTGCAGCACTGTGTATCAGCATGGCCGCTTTTGCAGCTAGATTCAGCAGTGCATTCTCGGGCCTGTAGCGGTGGTTTCTTTTCTTTGGTTCTGTCATTCAGGCTGGCTTTAACAATACTTGGTTTTCTCCTCAGCTGATTTTGGCTTCTGTGCTCAGATCACCCCTGAGCAGAGTAAACGGAGCACAATGGTTGGGACTCCTTACTGGATGGCACCAGAAGTGGTGACGAGAAAAGCATACGGCCCCAAAGTGGACATCTGGTCGCTTGGGATCATGGCAATAGAAATGGTGGAAGGAGAACCTCCCTACCTTAATGAAAATCCTCTCAGGGTAAGGTGCACATAAAATCAGATACCTCTTTCCTCTGAATCAGTCCCATGTTGTCTCCCATGAGAAAAATCCCAGTCGGCTTGAAGTGGCGCCACCGAGACCTGCTTTGAAAAATGCCTGTGGAGCGTGTCAGCCTGTTCTGTAGGTGGGGTTAGTTGGTGGGAGAACCTCAGAAGTGATGGATATTGGCCTTCTATGCCTTCAGCAGCGCTTGAAATGTCCTGCCCTGAGCTGAAGAACAAGAACTTTTCAGCAGCACTCAGGGAATCTCTCTGAAAAGCGTTTGGGTTGCATGCCCGTACCTGTGGGCAGAGGAGTCTCTTCAAACTCTGATGGGTGCCCATTGCTCTCCTGAGCCTTTCAGGAAGTGGCATTAGAACAATGCCATCATTATTACCAAACACATTGCTTAAAGTATTTTTAGCACAGGTACTTGTAGTAAACTAATGTAGTGTTAATGCTTTGATGCTTTCAGTTTTATTCTAATTGCTTAAAATGAAATGTTAGGGCTGGAAGTAAAATACTGCATGACTTTTAACTTCTCTCATCGCAGTAAGGCTGCACTCTCTGGTCTGTGACACCCAGAATCTGTGCTGCAGACTGAAAGGACAAACACCAGAATGGTCAGGAAATACCCCCAGCTGTGAGGCATAGGAAAGGAACACTGCAGTTATCCAAATGTCTCTCTTCTGCTGACTCAGGTTCCTGAGGTTTCTTGGAAAGCTTCTCTGGGTTTGGGGATTTTGGTTCCAGCTCAGCTATTCCTGCCCTTACCCCTTTTCTCCATATATGCCTCATCTCCTGAGGGAGTTAAGATCAATGTGGACACTTAAAACCTCAAGGCATCTTCACGTGTCTGAGTAAAATTGTGGCAGATTAAAATCAGGCACCTGAAGTTGGCACCACCTGCATTAGCTTCCTGGACTCTTTGCAGAGGTCCTTTCCCCTGAGCTAAGAACTGAACAGCTTGTGGTGGACAGCCTAAAGTTCCCCAGTTACCAGCTGGTTTTATTAAGGTAAATCAGCCCCAACAGGGACAGGATCCATTGGCTGCTGAATGTGGGATCAGAGACTTCAGTGAGAGGTTTTAGCTGCATCCAGACAGGAGAGCTTCTAAGCAAGACCTCATTTTACAGCTAAGTTGTGGGGTTTTCTGGCTGATGGCTTGCAGTAGTTGACTGGTTTAACAGTCACATTTAGACCACATCCAGGGAATTCAGCAAAGCCTGGAAACAGAGGGATGATCTTTAATTTGTATGAATGCCTGCTTTAAGAATGGCAGGCACGCAGGAGCTACAGCTACCGACACTAATTTACATACACAAACTCTAAGGGCCTTAAAGGATCATTAATCATAGAACTAGCAGCAGTCTTAAAGTCGATGTGTTTGTTGTTTTCTGCATGTAGAGCAAAGACATCCCTTGTTGCTCAGGTTCTTACCAGCTTATGCAGAACTCAGAGGAATGAACCATTTTCCAGCCACGAGTGTCCTGGATATTTCTGTGATGATATTTGTTTTCTCTCACTGGGATTTCCTTCCATCAGCATATGCCTGGGGCCTGAGGGACAAACATCGATGTGATAAATATCCTTTGAAATGCAGGTTGGACCTCCCTGGTTTCAGTTTAAAAAAAAAAACAAACCCAAACCAAAACCCAAACCCTAAGCATTTCAGATTGCTTTTTCATTTAATAAGCACAGCACATCAATTTTCCTCAAAACTGTAACGTACTTACCAAATGCCGTGGATCTTCTACAGTTTCAGGCTTCTGAATCATCTGTATATTGTTCTGTTGTGTGTCTGTGTGGCCCAGATAACTTCAGGGTCTTGTTTTCACAGACTGCAGCTGTAACTCCATGCCAATCCTTTCTTCTTTCTGGGTATGTTAAACAAATTAATGAGCTATTGCCCCATTGCAGCCACTCGTTTCCTTCGCACTGTACATGTTTGCCAGCGGTATCATAGGAAACCAAAAGACACATGATGAGAAGGTACTCCAGCTTCTCGGAGACCCTGTTCTGTGGTAGAAGTAGTTAAGAGGTGCAGCACCTACCTAAAGATGACTCTTCCTCACAATTCATCTTCTGTGAAAAAACAAGCAACTGCAAGAGCTCCGTTTGTCCCAATGTTCCTGTTTCACCGGCAGGTGAATGGAGCTGGAATACAATTTCCAAGGTTGACATCAGTGCTGGATTGTTTTGTATATTTTAGACAAATTCCACAAGTTTAAGTTTGAACAGTTGAAAATGTTTCTCTTGTGTTTCTAAATAACATCTCCCAAAAGCACAACGTCATCTCCAGTTTCTCAGCGCGTTAGACCAAGTGATCCACGTGGGGTAGCGCTCGCTCTGTGTTTTGCAAAATGGCAAAATTAATTCCTTGGCCTGAGGAATATCAGGAAGAGTTGGTAGGCTGCATGGATATGGCTTCACTTAAGAAACCAACTCCTTTTCTAAAACACTGGGAAGCCTGTCTGAAACACGAAGGTTATGGTTTGAAGGCGACATCCTTCTTGTCCATTTGCTGAAGTGAACATAATTCTTTCACAGTCCAAGCTGGTTTCTCCATGTCACCAAGCCTGCACTTTCAATAACCCCGCTGCCAGAACCTCACATTTCTGCCCTGGCAGTTTATGGGATGGGGCATGTATGTATCTGAGTAGCAGATCATTAACACAGGGTTAATTAAGGGAATTAATATATAATAATGTATAATATATATAATAATTAATAAGAGGGAATTACTCATTTTTTTCTGATTAGACCATTAAATGTTTTGTAGACTGATGAAAGACATAGTTGCATGTGGCTCCTGTCTGCCCAATTACATGTTTTCTTCTTAATATATTTGTGAGTGCAACTTACGTGTCTGTGTGGAAAATGAGGTTCCAAATGTTGTGGTGACTTTATCCAAGGAATAAGCTGATGGATTTAATTTTTTTCATCCAGTTACTATTTTTAGCGAGAAGGGAGCAAAAAATTGGACTAGTGTTGTTTTATGGAAGCTGTACTTCAGAGCACTGCAGAGATGTGGTTTATGTAATAATCGTTTGAAATAATATAGTTTGAGCAAATTCACCCCTTAAAATAGCCTGTAAAGTCAATACTTAGAGCAGCAAAATATGCTTTTGCTGATGTAGTTCATACTAACTAGGTCAGCCAATGGAATCAGCTGTCAAGGCAAGATCATTTTGATCATCATAGCTGTGGCTGCATCAGTGTTTTGGGGTTTGTTTGTTGGTATAGAAAAATCCTCTCTAACCCTCTACCAGGGGAGAAACTTCCACTGGAGCTGAGCCTTAACAAAGATGGGGCCTGGCTGAGCAGTTTGGGGTGTGAGAGGACCAGGTGTACTCCCATGCTCCCTCTCTCTGTAGGCGCTGTATCTGATAGCGACGAACGGGACACCGGAGCTGCAGAACCCCGAGCGACTCTCCGCTGTGTTCCGTGACTTCCTCAACTGCTGCCTGGAGATGGATGTGGACCGGCGAGGCTCTGCCAAGGAGCTGCTGCAGGTACAGTGCGAGGCGGCTCGACGTGACGGAGCCGCACTGCGTCACGGGTCTCTCATCAGCTAACCTCGGAGGCGTCAGAGGGAACCCCTCGTGTTGGGCCCCGGTCTTGGTGCTTTTCAAACAAAAATTAAGTAAAATCATAGAATGGTTTGGGTTGGACCTTTAAAAGTCATCTAGTTCCAACACCCCTGCAGAGGGACATCTTCAGCTAGATCAGGTTGCTCAGAGCCCTGTCCCTTCTGACTTTGAGTATTTCCAGGGATGGGCCCTCTGCCACCTCTCTGGGTAACCTCAGCATAACAAATACCTTCCTCCCATCTAGCCTGACTACACTTGTTACCTCTCCTCCAGCTGCAAGAGGCCCTGCTAAGAAGCTGGTCCTCATCTTTCTTGTAAGCCCATTTAAGTGTTGAAACGTCTCCCTGGAGCCTTCTCCAGGCTGAATAAGCCCAACTCTCCCAGCCAGTCTTAACAGCAGAGGTGCTCCAGCCCCTTGGATCATCTCTGGGGCCCTGTTTTGGTAGAATATTTGGGTTTACATGGTGGCAAAACAGCTGAAGTGGAATGTGCCAGGTGCAGAGGCCTGTAGTGGTGTTGGTGAGCATTGTACACAGAGACCTGGCCAGGGAGGAACCCAATGAAACTGTCACAGCCACATCAGAGATTTGGGTGCGGGGGCTCACTGTGAGTGTCCAAGGGGCCCTGGCTTGTCTGTCTTGACCCATGGTTTCTGCCACTGAGCCCATCTTCAAGAGGTTTCTGCCACCAAAACAGGGACAGCTGAGCAGTGCTTGTCACAGCTCCACTTGCTGCCTGGCACAGCTGAGTAGATGAGAACTGCTACAGGTCTGCCCCTTGGTTTTGTGGCAGAGGAGGGTGCAGCACGTGCGCTTGGCTGTCCCTGCTGTGCAGGTGCCAGCCAGCACAGGACGGGCAGGAGAGGGGATGGCAGAGTTCTCACTGCAACCAGAGCTCTGGCCATCAGCACCCTGCCACTTGTCCCCATGCTCTGGTTGTGAGCTGAAAACACGAGTCTTGCTGCCTTTCAGGCGTAAATATTACTGGCATAAACCTTTCCTGGCAGTATTGGAGTTCCCTGAGGAATGCCTTATGCCCCTTGTCTTTTTTGTCAACTAAAATAGCCCCAGGCTTTAGAAAACAGGAACCAAAGTATTTTGAGTTTTCTGAAGGGCCTAGGAGAGGCCTTAGAAGAACAAGCAGCATTCCCAGAGTGCTGGCAGGGCAAAACTCCCAGCAAGCTGAGGACACCTCGATAAATGGATTAATAGGATTATGGGCCATGTTTGCCTGTGATAGTGAGGTAGGGCCATGAAGATGCAGGTGCAGATGGTCCCCTCAGTCCTATTTCTGCATGTTCTGGTAATCAGAAGAATGCTGCTTGAGCCTGTGAGTAACAGTGTTTGGAAAGTAATGGTTCATTTCTTCTCTTATTCTTTTTCCTTTGGGCAGCATCCGTTTTTAAAATTAGCCAAGCCTCTCTCCAGCCTGACTCCTCTGATCATTGCAGCAAAGGAAGCGATTAAGAACAGCAGCCGCTAGCGCTTCAGGCCGGCTTTCTCCCATGCCAGCTCAGAGCAGGACTGAGAACAAAAACTCTATAGAACCTCAACTCTCGTGCTGCAGGACAGATGATGGATGGATGGACGGATGGATGGATGGACAAACCAACGGTCACAGTCATGGTGGTAGGAGGGAGAACAACTCAGTCCCTCGAGGAGTAAAAAAATTACCATTTGTCTTCTTCCTGTTTTCTGGCTCCTTAATTTATTTTTAAGATGAAACAGGGCTTAAGACAGAGAGGTAATGACCGAAAATGCTTTGCTGCCTCAGCCATTTCCAAGGTAAAGCAAATTCAGTTGGAAGATTCCCTTCCTTCTCACCCTGTGAATAGGCTGTACATTCACTTTTAAATCGTCAGTTGTTTCTTAAAGATGGAAAGTCCCTTTTATGGTTTGGGGTTTTTGTATGGTTTGGAATTGGAGAAGGTTTCTCCTTCATTCATAGATGCCAGACTGCACTGCCTTCTGAACACAGCCCCCTCGCTGGTGTTTGCCCGGTCACGGTACTTGTAGGTGAGGAAAAGTGAAATTGCATTTCCAACCAAAAACGAATCCAGAGTGGGGCAGACAAAATATCCTGTCGAGATACAGGCTTTCAACTGTGAATATATAGTGTTTTGGTTCTTGACAATTGATTTGTATAATTAATTGTAATCTCTTTGCCTGGATGCGAGTCTTGCTCAAGTGAAAAAGCAGGAAGATGCACCAGTCAGTGTGCTCACAAGGGGCTCATCTGAAGCAAAGCTGTAAGAGAAATGTCAAGTGAGAGCAGGCCCAGCCTTGCCTGGTGCTGAGCCCCCACAGACCCCTTGCAGAGCACAGAGCAGCCTCAGCATCCGCAGGCCCAGGCTGGAAGACGGCACTTGCAGCAGATCTGCAGTGGGTGCTTGCCGCTGCCTGGGACCGCACTGCCCTTCCCATACCAGAGCCACACTGGCAGCGGGCTGCTCCCGAGGAGAATGGCGGCCGTGCAGGGCGCTGCACAGTAGGTGAGATTAGACGTCTTGAGCCTGTGCAGGAGCAGAGAAGGGCAAAGCAGAGCTTGAGGAGTTGGCACTTCCGAGGGTGCCTGCGGTCCTGGTCATCCTGTAGCGCTCGGGAGGGTTAATAGTGTCCGTGCTGCTCTGCAGGCTGGTGCGCAGGTGAGTGGCCTTCGGGCGTGCCAGTTCTGCCGTGGAGACCGAGGCTGACACAAGCCAGCCACAGTTTCCACAGTTTAGATCCGCATGAGCCGGTGCAGCCGACAGCTCTGGAAGGAAGTGCATTAAAACCTGGAGCTCTGCTGTGAGCCAGAGCAGATGTGTGAAGGGCAGAGTGGATCGCAGAAATACCGAGAGGCATCGAGCCAGGCTGCTCTCTGCTGGCCCACGCACAGCAGTCACTGCTGAACGCGGCTCTCGGGTGCTGGGAGGGAGGGAGGGAATCTGGGGTGTGCCAGGGGATTGTGCTCGGCTCAGCTGACTGTAAGGGAGCAGAATAGTTTGAGTACACAGTTTGTGGTTTATTTGTTAATGTCTGAAAGGAAGATGCAGCATGGCTTCACTAAGAGAAAAACACCAGTTTGGAGAATCTGTTGCTGTATTTTTGCAGTTCAACTAATCAAAGACCTTCAAAACAGCAATTAAAGCAACACCCACCCAGTGAGCCGAAAAACCCGAAGTAAAGCAGCTTTCTGCTACAGATCTGCGTGCTCAGCCTGGTCCTGAGAAGGGCTCTGTAGCCTGTAAGGTACCAACCAGTCGGAATGAAGGATGCTTGGGCAGCTCCTCAGTTCAGCCATGAGCTTGTTTGGCTTTGGCTGCTCGTTTAGTTACAGTCTTTGTCTCGCAGCTGTCACTAATAGTGCCACCTAACCTACCCTTGCTTGTGCTGTCTGTCCCAGTGTCCTTGGCTGAGGTGTTGGAGAGACAGTGCTCGTTGAGTTACCACAGCTGAGTTATGAAGTAACCTCTCCTGATTTCCTGGGGACCACAGCACATCTGATTTGGTGACCAGTGTCAGGCTGCAGGCTGTGTCCCGCTCTCACACCACCATGGACAGCAGCGGGGAGCACTCCCCAGGGAGCTGTGCACAGGTAGGGGAGCTCATCTGCTCCAGAAGGAGGATCCAGGGAATCAGGAGTTGTGCAGGAGTGTGTGTCTGCTGGAGGGTCAGCTGGGCCAGGGCTGACCGAAGTTCAACAAGGCTCGGGGCTGGTACTGCACATGGGTCACCACGAGCCCAGGCAACACTACAGGCTTGGGGCAGAGGGGCTGGAAACTGCCCATCGGAAAAGCACCTGGGGGTGTTGGGCGGCAGCGGCTGAACATGAGGGATTCAAAGCTATGGAGATGTGGTGCTTGGGAACATGGTTTAGTTGTGGGCTTGGCAGTGCTGGGTTAACTGTTGGACTCTGTGGTCTTAAAGGTGTTTTCCAACGTGTTTCTTCAGTGAGTCCCATTTTTCTCTGTGCTCAAGCTGTCTGTCTGGGGGAGAGACTTGCTTGTCACTTGGGGTTGAGATGGGCACTTCATGATGGCATTCATCTGAACAAAACCTGTTTGTGCTCCACGTAAGAAGTGAAGAAACAAATTGGGTTTCTGTTTCCTGCATAGCTTTTATTTTTTCCTACCCACAAAGGAACAGAGAGACATCCTTTAAAAGGAAAGCACTTTTTTATGGCATGTGTTTTCTGGACATCTGATATAAATACCCATGTCAACGGGTGATATTATTTGATTGGGTCTTTTCATATTTATTTTCTTTACCTGTACGTATTTTTGTCTCTACTTAAAAAACCCAACCAGTACCACCACACCATCCCCAAAGAAAACGAGACAAGTAGGAAAATCAGATGGTATCATTATTTTAATTTTCATTTTTTAAAAATCTGTGTATGTCCCAGCAAACAGAATATTGTTGGCACTGGCCTTTTAAAAACAACTGCTGTAATAAGCGGCCTTTTTATTTCATTAAATACTATTTTTATTTTTCTTTGCATCAGCAAACGTAGAGATTTTTTTTCTTCCATAAAGAACTCCTGGGAGGCAGTCAGGTTTCAGCAGAAATAGTCTCTGCTGGTGGCTGTTTCAGCACAGGCTGTAACTGCCCAGCTGAGGACACCTGCAGGGACACTCACCCCTCGCACCCCTATGGCGCTGCGCCCGAGACAGTCCAGTGCGGAATTCCCAGTCACAGGGACTGGGAGATGGCAGCTGCATCTTCCCAACGCTGGAGTGGGGAAGAGGCATAACAATGTATTGGAAGCCGAGCAGGCAGAACCCCGGTTCTGAGAGGGGCAGGTCTTGTCCATCAGTTACGGGCTCACATAGTGTGTTAGGGCTGACAGTACCAGCAGCCTGGCAGGAAGGAGCCATCTCTGGAACCATCCCGGGTTTTCTGACTGCCAGCCTCAGATTAACCAGTTAGTTACACATATATTTTGGAAGCAGTAGAAGTAGGCTGTTCCTGTTATGAAATGCACAAGTAAATAGGTTTCAAACACTTTAATTCCAGGTTTTAAAAGACTGGTTAATTGTCATCATTTTTTATTTCATTATGGGGTAAAAATACTTAACCAGAGCTTGACAGTGACTCCCATCCCTGCAGTGGTGATGTTGAGAATGAGCTGGTAGCTCACGGTGGTTTTAATGTGTTTGGGACGGCAGCAGGACAGCAGTGGAGTCAGGGAAGTTTGAGAAGCACAGAAAAGTTTCTTTATGTAAGAAAAAAGGGGGAAAATAACCATACCTATGTACCTATGTGAAATTCCACAGAGTCCCTGTGTGCACTCGTGGGAGCCTGCATGGAGTGGATCTTCTAGCGATCACAAGCTCAGGGTGGGGTTGCATCCCCACGTGTTGTCCCCAGGTGTGTGTCTGTTCTCCATCTTTGGCTACTGGTTGGCCAGGTGGCACCGCACACAAATGAACTCGAGTGTTTGGTTTTTGAGCCGTACACACTGAGTTTCTTTGAGCCCAGTGGCTGCACCTCTCCAGGTCATGCAGGCAGTGTCCCCTTGTGTCCTGACACCGAAAATGAAGCACATTCCAGCCCAAGAAGGGAAGTAAACCCTTGGCTCCCTCCTCTAGCTGTAGGAAATGCCACCATACCCTGATGTCTGTATCACAGTTATTTTCAGGGGATAGTTGTTGGTGTGGCTGCTGAATGTTCCTTGCACTGAGCATGTGAACACGTGTATTTATTAGTGAGCAGACTGCCTTGCCGTTGCAGCCAGCCTGGCTTGGCTCAGCACCCAGGACACGCGCGGGGCGTCAGCTGCCTGGCTAAACCTTACCGTGTTAGTGGGCCACACGCCTCCCGCTGGCCTGTTGCTCATCGTGTGCAGAGGCACAGTGACAGCTCATGGGGAAAGATGATGAAAAGCCAGAGGTGTCCTGTCCCCCACCTCTCCCCCAACCAGGTAAATGTCTTTGATTTCAGCCCCCGGTTCCCGGGAAGCAGAGGTCAGACTTCGTGTTTCAGCAGAAACCATCCAGGGTTTCCTTGAGTGTGTGTTGGAATTTAGAGCTCTTTAAACCTCCTCTTTGCTTGTGCCTGCCCTCGAGCTGGCAGGACAGTGGCTTTTTCTGGCTGAAGCTTGCAGGCTCTTGCTTACACCCCTTCTCCTTGGATATGGTTTAGGCCATTGCTGTAATCCCTGGCGTGTGTCGTGCCTAGAAACCATCACTGGCCTGAGCTTGCCAGTAGTTGTTGTGTGCATCTTTGCTGACAAGAGCTGTCTCAGAAGAAGAAATGCTGTTATAGGACAGAGGAAGAGGTTGCTTACATCTCTTCAGGGTGCCTTGTGGGTAAGCACTGCGTTCTGCTGGAATCCGACCCGGGCTGAGGAAACTGGGAGCAGTATCAGAGTTAAAGTTGGCAACATGGAACATTGTTCTTTGTTTCAGTAACCTGTGAGCGCAGTGGCTTTGCACCACATGCTTTTCCAGCAGCTCACACATCAGCTTCAGCTGCCCCTGTACCACCCATCGCCTGTCCCTAAGTCTGGTCACAGGTCTTAATTTTGCTCTCTGTTTCTTACTGGTTTTCACTGGACTGGCCTTCTGAAGTTACTTCATTCTGTGACATTGGCTTCTCAGTCTTTCTTCGTTCCACTTGCATCTGGCAGAAAAGGACTTGGGGCTGTTGGGTCAACAGCCAGCTTAATATGAACCAGCAGTGTGTCCAGGTGGCCGAGGCCAAGAGCATCCTGGCCTGGCTCAGAAGTAGTGTGGCCATCAGAACCAGGGGAGTGATCCCCCTGTACGCTGCACCTCAAGTACCGTGTTCAGTTTTGGGCCTCTCACGGCCTCTCTAGACACTGAGGTGCTGGAGTGCATCCAAAGGGCAGCGAAGCTGGGGAAGGGACTGGAAGGGACAGTCTGATGAGCAGCTGCTGAGGGACCTGGTGGTGTTTAACCTGGAGAAGGAGGCTGAGGGGAGACCTGATCGCTCTCTACAACTACCTGAAAGGAGGTTGGAGGGGCAGGAGTCAGTCTCTTCCCCCAAGTAACAAGCAATACAAAAAGAAATGGCCTCAAGGTGTGACAGGGGAGGTTTAGATTGGATGTTGGGAACATTCCTTCACCCAAAGGGTTGTCAAGCAAGGGAAGTGGTGGAGTCACCATCCCTGGAAGGATTTCAAAGACGTGTAGCTGTGGTGCTTGGGGACATGGTTTAGTGGTGGGCTCGGCAGTGCTGGGTTAATGGGCTTAAAGGTCTTTTCCAGCTAGTTCTGTGTTAGCAGTATTTCATTTTTAACAATCTGTATCAAAAAGGTTTTATCAAAATCTTTGCTCTCAGTCAGCTCTTGCAGCCTAAGGCTACAACAACTTTAGCTACTAACAGTGTTAAGCTGCTAATGCTAAACGAGACTGTTCAAAAATACAGCTAATCAGATGACTTCTCTAACACTGAGGGAGGAAGTGTGTGAGTGGGAGTTGGCTGTGAGCCACCTCCCCCTGTCCTTCACTCCTTTCAGGGGCTTGAAACAGAGAAGAGTTGTTTGGGTTGGCTTTAAGAGAGAGAAGTGAAACAAGCATGTTACCTCTCAGAGGTCTTGCTCTTTCCAGCCTCATGCTTGTCCCTCTTTCTGTGTCCTCTGTTCTTCCTGTGCTCGGTGGCTGCTAACCCAGACTATAACTGGCTCAGAGCGCTTGAGCTCCTCATTTCTCTGCGCCCCCGAACCTACAGCCTTGTGTCTCTGTAAGCTTGGGCTGGAGCAGGAGCGACCACCTCTGGTTTGTGCCTGACTTCCACGAGCCCAGGGCCTGGCAGCAGCAGCCCCTGCTGCACTGGGGGCTCCCAGCTGCCACAGGCTGGTGTGATGCTTCAGAGCCTTCTGCTGCTTCAGAGCCTTCTGCTGCTGCAGGCTGGCTGTGTCCTCTGCCCAGTGCAGCTGTAGACAGGGGGGTTCATGTACCAGCACTGGAGGTTCTCCCGCTGAACAGGGTGGTTGGCTTCAGCGACAGCAGAGCTGGGCGCTTCCTTAAGCAAGTGCTTATTAAGGCCCTGGGGACAGGGGGCCAGAGGTGTCCCTCGGGTGAGTGGGTGCAACAGCTGCCTGTTGTTCTCATTCGCCACCACGCACAGCTGTCCAGGTCAGCAGTGAGTGGCACAGCAACCACGAAGCAGGCAAGTCTGTCACATCCACGTCCACTGAGGTGACTTGTGAGCTCCAGGTGTACACAGCCAATTGCTTTTTGTCACGCTCTTTGTATTAGTGGTAAGCAACGCTGCTAAGTCAGGCTGTAGCACAGCAACGGGAAAGACAGGCCTCTTGGCTCTTCGGTGCGGCTCCGACACGCTCCGGGTGTCTGCCCCAGCAGGAAGGGAAGTGGGAGCTGCTCTAGCTGGGAACTAGGAGCAAAGGACTGCACACCCAGTAGCCCCCAGTGAAGAGAACACCTCCTTGGGCAGAGCCCATGTCCAGTGGCCACCCTGGGAGCGATTCTGGCGCACTGGTGCTGCGTCTGCACTGCAGATGCTGTGCGTACAGACGCACGTCCCAGGGACATCTGCAAAAGAATTCTGCAACTCTTGACTGGATCAGGATGTAACCGATGCTAAACTCCAGTTTAGTCTGAAGCACCAGTTTACACCTACGCTGGTGTCTGCTAGATTTTTTTTTTTTTTAATTACTTTTTTTTCCTTCAGGGTATCCTGACAAAAGTAAACAGAGGAGGAGCCTACATTTTCATTGTTTATCGGAAATGTATCTCATTTTGCTGTACATTCCTTTTTTAGGATGTGTTATCTGTTTAAAAAAAAAAGAAAAAGAAAAACAGAAAAAAAGAAAAATGATAAAAGATAGAAACAAAAAACAAATGTGTAGTGAAAAATCTTCTGTAACTTTGGATTAAGAGGTAACTGATCTTTTTAAAGAGAACTAAGTTATTTACTTTGTAAATGTGCTGATGGCATGGATCCATCTTACTGACCTCAGCATCCTTTTTTTTTTAAGATTTTTTTTGGGTTTTGTTTCCAATATTAAGTTATTCTAAATTGTGGTTGAAGCAATAGAAAATTGAAATATGGATTGTGCATGACTGTGTCTTGAGTGTAAAAATATTGCAGTTTGAAACTTGGACCTAAAGTATTGCAAATAAAAGTTATAAATACCAAGGGCGTGTGTGAGTGCAGCTTTTCCCGTGGGATTGGCTGGTGCTGTTTGACGAAATAGCACCAGGGCTGGCTGAAGATACACCAGCCTTGATGGGCTGTTGCATCATCTGTATGTGTGCTTGTAGCTTTGTCCTGCGTCACTAGCCTATGATGTCATGAAAGGGGACTTAGCTGCCACATCCCAATGCATCATGTCCCCATTGTTCTGTGTTTGTGAAGAGCCAATACAGGGCTTTAGACAGCGATTTGTCATAAATCTTTACAGCTGCTTTCTGAACACTGTCACTTCAGTGCTTGTTCTGCAGCACACAAAAAGCTGGGGGAAAAAAACCCACCTTGCCCCTTGCTGTAACATGAAGGGATGCTGGAGTTGGCAGAGGCTGTCTGTCCTCACCTGCCATGCTGTCTGCGAAGCCACAGTCCTGGTAGCTGCTCTATGTGGTGGGTGGTGGAAGGAGGCCGGGCTTGGCCATGCCCCTGCACTGCTGGGGTGATGCGGTGGGACAGGCCAGGCACGGAGCAGGTGAAGGGCTGTACCTTGGCCACAGGTGAGACAAAACAGATGTGTGCATACAGGAAAGCTGATGCAGCTCTCTAGCCCTCAGGCTCCCCAGCTAGCTTTATGCCAGTCACATATATATGTATACCTGCACACCCTCCTCCCGGCAGTCATGTATCCAGCAGCTGTACGTAGCGATAGATGCCATAGTAGACTGAATTTTGTAACTGCATTAAAATATGTATATACACCTAAACCCATATATTAAAAAAATTAATCTGTTTAAATGGCAAGAGAGTGGTGTCACAATGTAAGGGTGTTTGGAGCGTGTGTATAAAATTAATAACCCTGTAACATTCATACAAGTAGGGAGAGAAAGAGCATTATGTGGTTATAAAAGGGTCCCAGAGAGACACCCTTGTACAATGAACATGCTAGCCTGTTCCATATACAGTCCATGCATAATGTAAATATAAATCTGTCTGTATATATTTATAGCAAGAGCAGGCCTTAAATGACTACATAATGCAACTTCAGCCCTATACATCTATATACACAGACATAGAGAGACCTTCATAGAGCTCATCAGTCTCACTCTAGCTATAATATAGCAGAGAGATAATTTTTGTAGACTTTTATATAACCCTATATGTGACACCCTTAATACTCTCTCCCTCATGATCTATACATACATTTTATATGTACAGATACAAATACAGTGAGACCCTCAATACTCTACAGTACTCTCTTGCTAACTATATGTATCATATATAGCATATACCATAATTTACATTTATATTATAGCTATGTATTTATGCATATATACTGCTATATATAGCCATACATATTAATATATGCACCTACCTACATATAAATATACAGTATAGTGTATAGGCAGACTTGGGTTTTTTTTTTTATACATATATATCACTCTGTATATCTATAAAAAAGCATATATTTGTAGACTAGATATATATATACACACACACAGAGACTCTTGTATAACTATATATATATATATCAATGTATTTGTATGTATTATATGTACATACACAGAGTCATATATATATATGCAGAGATGGTATTATAGACAATGTGCAATAGCTCTACAGCCGTACATATAGTTTATGTAGGCGGGGGAGGGTGTTCAAGCACACATACACGAGTGTGCACACACATGCACAAGCAGGCAGCGAGCGTGAAAGTGTTCTGTAACTATGGAAGGGGCTTGACCTGTGTAAGTGCGTACATACTACCTGGAGGGGAGGGAATGGGGATGTGTGAGACCCTGTACTAACCACGGCTATATGCACTGTGTGTCTCATTAGCCATATGCATGACAGTATGTGTATGAATGTACCTGCCCACTCCAGACAAGACAGATACACACCAGGTTCTGCACACTCCCTGGTGAGACAGAATATCAGTTACTTAGGCTGTACATTGTGTGTGTGTGTGTGTGTGTGTGTGTGTGCGTACACATGCGCATGCATAACCTCGCATATAACTATGGAGCCACAGCCCCTTACGTAATGCTTCCTTCTCAGCCATATATAGATACAGATACCTATATAAAGATATACAGCATGCATTTATATAGGTGTGTGTATATACACACACACATATATACACATATATATGTGCACAGAAGCCCTCTTATAAATGTTACACACTTTATATAATGTAGCCTCTATAAATTATATTAAAAATATATTTTAGACACACCCACATGTGGCAGCAGGGGTTTGTGTGCAGAGTCCTTTATATAATTCCATCTAGCCATATGTAAATAAATGTAATATGCAAATGACATATATTAAAAATTATTTAATATATAAATATATATATACACACACAGGGCAGAAATACACTTCTATAACTGTGAAGCTCTTCATTTTATACACAGGTTTAGATATGTATTTGGAACTATTGAATACATACATATATATATACACACACAGACAGTCCTACAAAAACCTACCTCTCTGTAGTCTAACATAAGCATATAGAGGCCCTTAAAAACACTCTCCATCCATGTATATATATATATATATGTTGTGTGCGTGTCTGCAATATATATATGTTGTGTGCGTGTGTCTGCACCTATGTTACATATTTTTCATACATAGAAAAGGGTGTGCAAACAACTGACAGACCTTTGTAATACTTTATCTGTCACTGTCCAGGCATGTTACATTTATGGACCCACAAAGAGACACAGAAGAGCTAGACTGTTACCTACCCAGACCCGTGTAACACCCAAGGGCCTTAAGAGTGCTGGTTGTCACTGTAAGGATGCTCACCTTAACCTTTGAGACATAGAGATGGGGAATGTCCTAGAAGACTGGAAGAAGACTGATGTCACAGAACTCCCCCCACCACACACCCCACACACCCACACCCCAGGACAAGGGCTTAAAGGAGGAGCTAGAAAAATGACAGCCCCATCAGTGGTACTTCAGCTCCTGGCAGAGCTTTGGAAGGACTCCTGGGGGCGGTACCACGAGTCAAATGAAGTACATGGTTGGGAAAGCCAGCATAGGTTCAGCAAAAATTGTGCTTAACAAACCAAATCATCGTCTATGACAAAATAACATGCTCAGATAATGTGGGAGCAAGCAGGGGCATTGGCAACTTGGGATTTCTCCAAGTCTCTCAATACAGCTCCCCACAGCTGCCTCCAGAACAGGATGGGTTCATGTCCACACGAGTGGAAATGGGCCATGCAGTTGAGGGCGGGGGGTAGCTGAGAGGCTGCACCTAGCAGGTGATGATAAACAGCCCTTTCCAACCTGCCAGTGGTGGGGTCTGAGGGATCGATTCTGGGCCCAATGCTGCTGAGTATCACCATGGTCTAGGAGATGGGAGCAAGTGCACTCTGATGAAGTGTGCGGCTGATACCAGAGCAGGGCAGTGGACACTTTGGAAGGCAGAGGCCCACCGCAGGAAGGCCTGGATAGGCTGGGGGAGCTGGCTGGCTCCTTATGGAGTTCAATGAGGCCAAGTGCAAGGTCTTGCACCTGGGAAGACATAATCCAGGCATGTCCCACAGGCTAGGCTGTGCCCAGCTGGGCGGTGGCTCGGTGGAACGGCCCCACCCACCTCAAAACGAGCGGGCAAAGCAAGCCATCAGGATGCCGGGCAGCATCTGCAAGGGCATCACGGGCAGGCAGAAGCCATTATCCCGCCCAGCTCGGCATTATAACAGTATTTTTACACGTTTTATACACAGAGACTCTCCTCTAAACACTGTGCTCCGATACCTGCAGCAGGACGAGCCCGCGGTGCCTCGCCACACTGTGCGAACAGGTCCCTCGCCGCTG
>VXBZ01001812.1:72386-305487 GCA_013399135.1 Heliornis fulica | reverse complement strand
CACGGCGGCGGGCGCGGGCTGCCGGTGACCGGCTGAGGTGTATTCGGGGCGAACTGACCGAAACTCGTCCCCTGCGGCCACGCCAGCGGCGTTCCCTTGTCTGACGCCAGCCGGGCCAGGCGTTACTGGCCACGTTCCGCTCTTTGTTAACCTCATCCCACGGCCGGCCGCAGGCTGTCAGAGGGACAGGAGGGGAAGGAGGGAGGGGCTGCCCTCCACACCAGGTGTGAAGAGATGACTGGGAGGAGACACCACAGGCAGGTCGAATGCTTATGGTAAGAATTAAAAGACTGCGGCAACAAAGGCAATTTGGCTGTGCGGGAGGACATGGATAATAGCTTCCTATGCCAGGTAACAGACAGCCCTACCTGGGGACACAGTGCTGGGCATGACGGTCGCCAGTGCAAATGAGATAATACATGAAGGAGAAGCCTCTGTACACCAGCACAGCCAGTCCTGTTACCCAGCTCCTGCCTGCTCCAGCTACTTCCAAAGGGTAATAAATGCAGAAGTACATTCTGCTTGGTCTCAGCATGCCTGAGCCTCCCACAGTTACCTGCACTGGAGTGTGATACCCTCAGGACAGCACTGAGAGGGCAACAGAGCTCCACTTCCAGCCTGGCCAGCACTTGGTGTTGAATGGCTCCCAGCCACACACCACAGGGACAAACCTCATGAATGTCTTGAGCTGACATTATTATCAAGGCCTAAAAATCATCACTTTTACCCTCTTCATCTGGCTGTACACAACAAAGAACTGCTGGTCAAGCTCTCTCTACCCTACTGACACTGGGGAGGGCCCTACACAGATGCTGAAATGGGCTGTGCTCAGAGTTGGAGACCAGGGCAGCAGGGTTCAGAGGGAACAGCCAAGGCCCCAACTCTCCCAACTATGATGTGAGATGATGGCACTGTGACCTTGATTTGCTCAGGCGAGCCCTTAGATCAGGCAAACACTAGGGCAGGGAGACACAAGCCTCTGGTTTCCTGCCAGCTGCCTCAGTCTGCAGAAGGGAAAGCAGGGTGCTGTCTCCAAGAGGAACTTCTTCAGGCTAAACACTGACCCAAATCAATCAGCTGGCCAAGCCAACCCCTCCTTACTGCACCCATCTCATACGGAACAGGCCCTGGAGAAAAGTCTGTCTGAAGCAGGGGTTATATGACATGACCTATTCTGCTCTGCCTCAGCGTGCTCTCCTGCACACTTTGCTGCCCTACAAATCGCAGTGTGGGGCTTTAACCACGCTGGAACACACACACAGTGCTCTCCACCCATATGGCAAAGGTGTGTAATGGGTTGCAGTGGTCACACAGCATGTCACACTGCTAAGAAACAGCTATCGTGGCATAAAACAGCACGCAAGGAAAAGGCAAGCAAAAAGGTTTTAGTGCAGGGCTAGGACAGCTCAGCATGAACTGCAGTTCCCTCTGTGGCTTGCCCAAGATCTGGTCTCTATGAGAAAGTTCATGATTTTTTAAAAAATTAACTCTGCAGTTTACAAACATATGAGAGAGTAACCAAGTCTGAAGCTACGAGTTTACAGAAAAGAATTATGCTTGCCCGTGGGGCAGTCGACCACACATCGTTCACATCTGACAAATGCTTGTGTGAAAAATGGCTGGAGACCAAGCTATTTAAAAAGAGAGCTGGATTTAGGTACTGGTACATGTGAGCTGATGGCAGTGTAATATCATTCAGAGCCTTGCATTCCATCTCCAACATGTCAGAGAAAGCATTTTCCTGCCACAGCAATAATCCTTTTGGAGCCCCAAGAAGATTTCAAAACCTTTTGTGAAAACACTAACTCTACTGAGGGACATTTTATAAATTATAAAAATTGCACAAAAGGCTGCAGTGGTTACGAGATACACAGAAATCCAAATTTCCTGGCTATACCAAAGGCAGAACCATCATCCTTTAGCATTGCTTTCAAGACCAGAATTTGCAACCATTTAAAATCTATTTTTGTGAGGTCCATCTCAGCGAGCCTCTTATACTGCCAGAATCACCACTCAGCTTGACTACATAGAAATACCTGCCATGAAGAAACACCACCACTGGGCTATATGCAAAAGTTAAAAGAAAGTTCACACCAGAACCCTTCTCTAAAGGAAATGTAAAACAATACCTGTCCTCCAATAAAACCCAAGTTAAACTTCATGAAAAACATCAGCTCTTTCCATGATAAACCCATGCAAAATTTTGAGAGTGAAACCTGATACTTGTCAGGGCACGGCAGATTTGTTTTCCCAACCCATCCTTGTCCTAATTTTGTCCTCTTTCAGTCTGGTGCTACCCATCACATCTAATGAAGCAAAGGGAGTGTTATTCCATTTTTAGCATCATGTGGATTAAACAAAGCCTCCTTAGCAAGGAGGCTCCCATTACTGAATTTGTCCTCTGAGCAAAACCACAGTTGAATTGTGAGGTGCCCTTCTCTCCTGACAGAGATATCAACTTGTGAATCATCAGCTTGAGGTAGAAAATAGAGGAAGAATTCAATCTGAGAGCCTTTATGTGGACACAGCTCTTATTTGCTGTGATGTTCAAATAGGCACTGCAAGACCTGCCCTTCAATTTCAGTGTTGCCCTAGCATGCCCAGTCTTAAGGCCATGCCTTATGACTGAACTTCTTGAGTAATGACATTTTTGCCAGGAAACAGGGACATTCATCAAGAAGTTTATATCTCTATACGGGGGGAATATAATCCAATCAAAGCTTTAAAAAAAATTTAAAATCCCTCTCCCAAATACAGCCTGGCAGTGAACGAGGACACTGAGCAGTGCAAATCCACCCTGTGCTTGACACCCCACTGACCTGCTGGTAGATGACTGTGGAGACACAGCCATTCCTGCCCGCATCCAGTCCCACTGCTGAGAACAGATGATGATGTGCTGGGAACCTGTGAGAATAGGCACATGTGCTTCCAGTTTATGTGCTGAGAGGTGCTGCTGGGGAAGATGGTCACACATCTTAATGAGCTTTTCTGCTACCACTTAGTTTGGGCCCTCTTCTACTGTATTTGCTGTATCGTGAACATATATAAGTATAAATGTGTATTTTTCCCCTCTCTAATAGCCTCTTTCCCCATTATCCATGATAATACAGAGAGTTAGAGGGCTTTTTCTTTTTAAAGCGATTATGATTATGTGCAACCTTTGCTCCCGAGTCATTCACACAGAAAGCACAGACAAGCCCCCCTGCTGCGAGGTGACAGCTCTGTCTGACTCTGCGGGGCTTTGGTATTCATAGCTCCACGAGGTCATCGCTGGAAAAAACCTTGACGGTGATGTGACCTGGCACCTCGGCTGCTTCTTGACTGCCTCTCCCTTGGAGCTGCAGAGTCTGCAGTTCTCTGGGGTCACTGGGTAAAGCTGCCAGCACCGCCTGTCCGAGGAACTGGTCACACAAGATGTTGCTGTTCCAGACCTAGAGACAAGGGAACAGAAATAAACCTGGCTGAAGCAGCGCTTCTCTCACACTTCACCTGAAAGAGTTGTGTGGAGGATGGGGGGGTCAACCCCAATTAACCCCTTGAAAAAGCAGTGAGGAGGAGGTGTACATCTAAATTTAGCTAATTGTCTAGAGAGCATGTGGGAGATTCTGGATTTGCATGCTCATTTACATACACTATGCAAATAAGGAGCTAAATGCAGCTTTTTACTTTCTAGGTCACAGCCTGCCTATAAGAGGAATAAAAATTACCTGGTTTGAGCTCATCATCAGTAAAAACCTACATGCAATCAGCTGCCTGTGCCACTGCCTGTGCCACTGCCTGCTTGCTCTTACCTCTGCAGCGCCTGGTCCTGTTCTGTTACAGCCAGGCCGGCACTGCTAGAGCAAGGGACAGCAGTGGGTTTGCATACAGCAAGCAGTGACTGAATGGTGTTAACAGGGGGGTTTGCTGCTAGCTTCACACGCCAGTTTTGTCTGTAAAATTCATTAGTATCTAACTTCCAGAGATCCTGGAAAAAGTGTTTGAGCTGCATACTGTAGAGAGATGGGGTGAGGTCCTATGGCTATACTGAATCTTTACTAAGGATTAGGCAAGCCTGCACATGCCAAGAACACAGACCATGTTCCATCTGCTATTTTATTGGTACTCTGTAATCCATTCCTACAGTCTGTGGCTTAGGAGATAACACCCTCCTTCTATTCATAGTAGAGTGTAACTATTATTCATTTGTAGAGTATATCTATTAGCTCAGATGAGTACTAGGGCACGGGAGTACTACGCACCAGGGCTGCGTTAGGCAGTGAAAAGACAGAAATGTATCTCTTCTTGCAGCAGTGCTATAAAGCTATTTCAATTTCTGGCACTTATATGCCACAGTGAATCGACTCACAGATCTCCCTCTTGCTGATGGGGAAGACAAGAGTCCTTTGCACTTGTCTAATACTAAACTGCATGTATCAAACTGAACTCCCATTCCACTCTCCTGAATATTTCCTGGACTGCCTCACTTAAATGCCAAGCTCTGTTTCTCCAGGTAGTGCTGAGGTAAAATGGTGGGATCTGGTGCCCACAGGACTAGAAGTAGAAGTAAAAACATCCTTAATAGTAGCCTTAACTTTGTTTTTTACTTCAAACACTGATTCAAGAAAACCAAGGACAAGACTTGGCTTTTCTTTGTCTCTGTTTTGACAGGTACCAAATGAGACAAAAGGTAACCCTGTAAACTCCTTCAAAGCCTAGGAGTGAAATACGTCTTCTGATCCCTAAGTGTTATCAGTTGCTGTTTTATGGAAGAAACCTAGACTGGTGTTTTATGGAAGAAACCTAGAAACCATCAGAACAGCTGAATAGCTCCAGGCATGGACCAGTAAGGGGAGCAGAGGTTCAACATGTCTATCCTGAGCTTCAGTCATACAAAGGAAGAGTTAGCACATGTCAAGCCCAGTGATGCTGTTGTGCTCCCCTGCCTGCCTTTAGCAGCCCAACCTGTGTGGCTTAACTCACCTGGACAATGATAGGACTGTCAATGTTTCTTCTGTAGAAAATCGCTTGTGTGTCGAAGATGGCACTGGTCACATCATGTTGCACAGAGGAGCGCACACTTTGGTTCTCACACTTGATAAGCACATAAGGATCTGCTCCTGAAACACAATCAGCACAGAATGGCAACTGAGATCTGCCCAGAAATCATCAGAAGCAATCCCCTCCTATGCCTGGCAGCCCCAGAGCGCCTGGTCCTGTAGCTGCCCATCTCCAGCAGAGGTGGATTACCTCATTATTGTAACGACTAGATGCTTGCAACTGGACACCAAGCACGATTTGCTGTGAAACCAGCTCACTTCTAGGCTGGGATTGGGATTTTTTTTTTTTTTGCATATTTCCCTGACGTGCATCCTCCTTGCTCCTCTAACTGCAAGTCTTCAAAGTGAAACTCCAAGCTGCCTGACACTGCTCCAGATGTAAGAGCCAAAATGCATCTGTGCATATGCAATCTGATACACAGTTCTGGGTGCCTGGGCCAAAACAGGACGTGAGAACTGTACATCATCCATAAGTCCTGTGGAGGGCAAGGGCAGGAACTGCACAGACCTGCTCTGAGATCACCCAATGCACATCTCAGTGCCCTCCTCCTTCAAACAAGTGCCATCTACTGTATTCTGTTATGAGTATTAGTGTTAATAGGTCATTTCAAGCCGTTTATCTTCCAGAAAGTAAAATATTGTCAAAATGCATGAGGAATTTGTGGGAGTGCACTGGTTTCAACAGTTTTCTGTGGGAAAGTGTCAAAGCAAATCCTCCTCAGTCTCTCATTTCATTCCCATGAACCTGAGACAATCTCTTCCATTTGGATCGATGTGATTTTAAAGTTTCTCATCACAACATGTTGGTATCTACTGTAGGTCCCAGACAATGTTTTAAATTACACTTTAGTCATATGTACCCTACTGAAAACATGCAACATTCTAGAAACACTTTGCTGTTTTTATACAGAACATTTTTACTTTGTTGTAACTGTTGATATTCTCCATTTCAACAGGGAGCAAGAACCAAATCCTAAACACCTGTCTTTATCCTCAAGTAGAATGGCAATTCCCTTTCTCAATTAACTGTTAATTCCACACAGGCACTATGAATTTTTTCATATTTCAAGACAATCTTTTCCTTTCATTCCTGTTTTTAATGACAGCATATCTTTTTCCACACTTTGCTACTTTTTAGATATGGATTTTAAACAAACCCAGTGAACGTGTGGAAGTGCAAGTCAGCCTGGTGATCGTCTCTTACATACATTTCATCACCATTAACTTGAAAACACCACTATTGGAATGACTGCCTTAAGGCTGCACAATTTTAATCAACTTTCATATTTTAACAACTCATACCCATGATGATTTTCCTCAAATATGTCACTCATTTGCAGGAACAGATACCAACATCTCACATAAACAAACCTCCTAACAGCTGCACCCAAGACAGAAGGAGATACAAGAAAGGAACAGATTGTTCCAGATCCTGTGGTTACACCTGGCCAGACAGCTACAGGCCTGTTACCCTGACAACATCTCACACTTTCTATAGCAGGTAGCAGTATATTGGCCTCTCTGATAGGCAATTACTTTCTGTGTCACTGAATGTGTGGATTTAGCTCTGGGGCATGGAGTGGCACCATGCTGTGTAATCAGTGATGGAAAAGCTCCCCCCTTTGCAAAGAGATTTGGAAAATGGATCTGAATAAAATGGGGTCTTGCATGAAATGGTGTCAACTACTTTGGCCGAAGGCAGAGAGCAAAGCAATGTCTGATCATTAACAGTAATTAAGAGATAAAGGGCATAAGAAGGGGTGGGGAAAGGACACAGAACTTAGAAAGATAGCAGGCATATCTGCTGGAGGAGGGAACTGTAAGTGAAAGGACTGCAAAGTGAAAGGGAAAGGAAAGCTAATGTCTGAAGAAACAGATTCAAACTTTCAGAAAGAGCTATGAAAAAAAAAGGGGGGAGGGGGGAAGAAAGAGGGATGTATAAGAGTAATGTGAAAGGTGGTCAGTTATATTAGGAGGACTGACTCCAATTCCAGAACAAAAGACAGATGTGAGAGAGCTGCATGCGTAAGATGAGACAAAGGGTGCTCCCAGTGACAGTCAGACCAGTTCTCTGTAGGTCTGGGCCTGGTTTATGTACAGCACAAAGACAACATAGTGAGAGCTCCTAACGTGGAAAAGCAACATCCTAATCTTTGTCAGGTATGAAAACAGAAGCTGCTGTGTTGGCAACTGCTCAGGCAGTGGACAGAGGTCTGGATTCTGTTGTCAGACACACAGATCACTCGAGCTATGCCTCGAACACTGTGTAAAAACAGCTGTTTCATCTCAGTCCTGTGGCCATGCTGCTGAATTGGGAAGTTGTACAAAAGAACAGTGAAAAGAACAGAAAAAGTTGAAAACCATAAAAGAAACACTTGACCAGTAATGACATTTCTAAATATTAAAGAATTTTATGCAGTCTCCTAAGGCAATTTTTTTTTTTTTTTTTTAAATGTCTGGACTGAGGATGTAACATCCACATCCTTCAGCACTGTACCAATCACAAAGAGCTTTCTAGAAAACATTCTTGAGAAAAAGTTCTCAGAGACATTCCTGCTGTTCTCGAGCTAGACCACTCTTACAGGTATATGAAAAGCTACGATTAACTCAGTCACAGGCAAAAGGCACAGGCCAAACACAGCAGACACCATGCTGAGACACAAGCACTGCTCTGGGAATTACAGCAGGTTGGTTGGCCTTTTGCAGTAGTGTCTTTTCTCATGTGATACCTCTTAGCTTCTCCTGCAATAGAAAAGATAAAAGGAAGTCTTCCCACTGGTATCAGTAAATCCTTCCCCCATCTCTGCTCCATTTTCTTTCCCTCTGCTTCCCTTCTTATGCTTTCACTGGATATTTACCAGCTGCTTTTTGTCTTCTCCCATTCCTATTTCTCAGACTGCTCCCAAAGCAACTGCCATTAAAGGGACCAGATGGACTACTTACGAGGTATGTCTCATACTGGGAATCATAATACCTAGTTTAGAAAAGTGGAAAAAGGCAATAAAGCATGCAAATTCAACATGGAATTTCAGTGGGAAGACTTAAAAATGCAAAAGGTGATTTGTTCTGAGAGAGAAACTCTTGGGGAAAAAGGCATGACAGACAGTAGTGAGAGCAATTCTTAAAACAGACTTGGGAATGAGAGAGAAAATCTTCAAGCACATGAGTGTTTCCTCATCTTGCAAACCTGCCACTCTTCTTGGCTCACACACAGTTGGATCATCAGAACAAGCTAGCTCAGAGAGGTACTTCCAAGAGATGCAGCCTATATGCATTCAGAACTGAGTCTTGGCAGCTAGATTCATCTAGCTCTTGACAACAGCAAATCATCCATTATTCTTTTCCTGGCAGGACAATGGATAGAAGACAACGGCAGCAAGGAGGAAAATTAAAATAGAGATTAAACAGCCTTTTTCTGGCAGGGAGCAGGGTTCTGATGGCACCCAGCTTGTGAACCAGGCTGGGTGTGCACTTGCTATGCAATCTTCATTCTCTTGTTTTGTTTAAGTAGTTGCTCAGAAATTTGTGCTAAGCACAACTCCCAGATGACAGTGATAGGCTTATGTGAAGAACAGTGTATTCATGTTTAAAATCCCTCTATCCTAGTTATGTTGAAAAAAGGGTATCTCTGTTCAGGCTGTTCTTACTTTCCACTCTGCATACCCCAGGATCTGAGTATAGACACATCCTGATGTTTTCATGAGATAGTCACAGAGATGTAATGTGGTGTCTCAGTTCTCAGAAGCTTCAGAATCACAACCTCTTCCTTCATCCTCAAGTTTTGTCTTCTCTCTATGCTGAGGGATGATAGTGACAAACCAGATGTGGCTGGAGAAGGCAGAATACAGCTGGAACATTGAAAAGACTGAGCATAAGAAATAGGGCAGCTTGAGAGCTGCAGATCAGAAGGTGAAGCTGTCAGGAAACCCTTGTGAAGTGCAGAGGGGCTAATCAGACACAGCAGTTCACACACAAACAAGTTGCCAACAACCTTCACAACGGAAAATGAGTAACCTTTGTGTGAGGTCCTCTTAGCAGCAGGCAAACACAACCACTTAATATACCTATTTTCTACTTGAATAAACATATTGACTGTGCCTAACCTGAAAGAAACCTCTACTTGACACTCCCAACAGCAATTGCTGTGTGGCCTCTTGCCTTGTCACATAGTACTGATTAGACAGGAGGCTGCCATTGACTTTTAAATCTAGTTGACATCAAGAAATGCTCCAGGATGATATTTTGGCCAATTTACTTCTGAGAAAGCTGGCCTTTTTCAAAAGCCTGGCTGCTGTTTCTCCTAGAGACAAGCATGGGAGAGGGTCCAGATGTAGATCCAGAGAAGCCAGAGAGGAGACAAGAGATGACAAGGAGTTGCATTCTTTTGTGGCAGTATTAGGAAGCAATCTTAGAATACAGTATTGAATGTTCCTGGGCACATGACTTTCTAGTCTAAATTTACAATCCAGCCAGAAAGTGTGCTTCAAGAAATTTCTGTATCTATCCACACATGAGAAACATGTGCCATATCCAGCTTTTTATGTTATCAAAAATGGACTCTCTTATCAGCTGGGAGCTTTGCCAAATTTCCCAGCAAAGTGCCCTTAAAAGCAGACTGCCAGTTACGAGCATTATCATTGCAGAGCTTAATTTTATTGTGTAGCACAAATGTCAGCAGTGCACATTTGGGTTAATTTATTTATTTTATTTATTTACACAGCCTACCTGCTTAATTTATCTGAGGCTGCTGTAAACTATGGCATTCAGGAAGACAGTCTATGAATGTACTCTGTGAACTGGAGATACTTTACACAAAACTAATGAAAAGAGATTTAAGCAGGGATTTAACATCAGAATTTAAGATAATGGGGAAGCTACTAAAGTGAAGTAACTGAGCTCTCCTTCAGTGCCCCCTGAGCGGATGAGATTTGGAACTGCAGGCTGAAAAGAGAAAGGCTTTTACTGAAAGCTTTATGTTGATACAAAAGGAAAATATTTTAACTTTTTGGGTGAAGTTTTATTCAAAGTCAAACAGTAAGATTCATTTAGGTTTTGTGTTCAAATCACCCTTGTTTTGATGAATTTAAAAATGGCACTTGTTTCACACAGAGACATGGAAGCACTTCAGAAGAAAATTTACAATGGCAGACTGTTTTCTTTATATAGCCACTTGAAAACTCAATATGAATCCACACATAATATCACTTGCCCAATTATGTATTTTTTTTAGCAGACAAAATAATCAAGCAGAAGTTTTGCTTAGGTTTAAACAGAAAATCTCTATTTCCTACAGACAGTTCTTCCCAAAATATGTTACCTTTTCAGTTCTGTCAGGGTAATTCTTAGCCCAACACTGGATACTGAAGTCAAAGCAGAAGAAGATGCTTCAACTCGCCCTGACCGTGTGTGGTAGTACTGGGTCCTAAAGGTATTAGGGCTACGCAGTAGTTAGGGTATTTATTATGTATTGGTTGTAAATCTAGTTTGTATATTCCTGAGATCACGTGTCACAACACACAAAATACAACACTCTCAGAGCTCAAGTCTGGTCTTTGGCAGCCACAGGCAATACTTTTAATGATATTGTCGAGACTGTATTTGTGCTAAGGAGTGTGAAACACTAAGGATGAAGAATTAGCTTTTATTGCTTTGCTTCAGGGAATATTAGAGAAAAATGTTTAAGGAATTTTAAAAGCAAAACCAACCCAAACAACTCACCCTTAAAAATTAAAACGTCCTTCACAGGGCAAAACCAAGAACACACTGCCTCTTTTCAACACACTGCTCTGCTGCTGTCACATATAGACCCTTCAGACTCACCCACCCATTTTGCCTTGCTGAGAGTGTAGAGCCATACTGTTTGGCTGGGGTGTTTGTAGCTCCCATTTGCCAAGAAAAGTACCAAGAAAAATTAATTGAATCAATCTTCTACATCTCTTTCGTCCAACATTCCTGTCCCACAAAGAGACAACCAGACTTACATAGAAAGTGGCTTTCACAGTGAAAAGTACATTCCAGTCACCACTCAGTTGGTGCCAGGAATAACTATGAAAAGGGGACTGGAATAAAATTGTAGCCAGCTGGTGGAAGAAATTTTACAGCTGCTTTGAGACACTGAAGATGAACTGTACTGTGTCTCTGCTCTTTTGCTTTCTACCTACCAACCAACCACTCAGTGCCGGATGTGTCTACTGTTTTCTATTGCATTGGTCATGGAAAATGAAGGCTGACAGATGGAGAGTGGGAGTAGAAAATGAGGAAGCAAAAGACAACTGGACAAGTCTCCTAATTAACTGTCAACATTATGTGTCAGAAAGACATTTTAGCACCCTTCAGGACACTTCCTTTCACGTGTAGGTACACACACAATTCCTGTACAAGTCATTTAACCTCTCTCTGCCCTAGTTCACCCAACTGAAAATGGTTGCTTGAAAGCCATACCCTCCTTGAAGTGCTATTAAGCTTGTGGTGATAGAGAACAAAGTGCTTTGAAGGCTTTGAATGACATTCCTGAGGTAAGTGTAACACACCACATGAGCCTATGAGAGTTGAATATCTCTCTGGATAATTTCCCTTTATAAAACATAACCTTGAAAGGTGAATTTCTTATGAATCCCCACAAAAAGCTTCTCAGGAGGGTCTGGCTACTATTGTCCATCTGGACCAGCAGAGATCACACATAACTTCCTGGTTTGCACCATCTTAGTTATCTGATCTCTCCCTTTGAACAGATGGCAAAAAAAAATCCAGTGAATATTTAATTTGTTTGGTTTCCAATTGCTTATGTATCAACTCAAATCATCTTTAGAGGACTGAAGAAGCTGATTCTACTCTTCCAGGCTCACTTTACACTTACCACCTGATCTGTCTTGCTTCTGTAAACCCTCTGCAGAGTGAACTTTGATTTGGGTGACTCTGCGTGGATAGCCGCAAAGAAGACTCCAACATGTCATTTTAGGCTTATCTGCCTTCAGTTCCCTGAAAAATCACAGGAAAAACAATTGAAGCAAAAAAATGTCAAGCAAATGATCAACAGTTGTGGAAATTTGGCATTTTGAGAACATGAGAGTTGTACTTTTCCCTCCGCTGTTTTGGAAGTTTGTGGTACAGAAATGACAGACTTAAATAAAAACAGAGCAAAGCAAATCAAACAAATTTATTTTATCTTTCACATGGCAGCAGAAGTAGTGGGAAAAAACCCCACCTAAAACTTTTGATCATGGAAAACAATATCAAAGCAACAAAAAAAGAATTCAGCAGACCTGATTTAATGAAATACTGGTTTTGCCCTCACAGATAACCACTGTTTTCAAAGGAGATGGCCAAAGAAATAAACAGTATCAACTGTAATTGCAAGCATCCATGCCCAGTACTCTGATCTAGAACAGGAGGCACCTACAAAAGCCAAACTAAAAGGTCAAAAAAATGTCATGACCATGCACAAATTCTTAGTGTGCCATCTGGAGGTGACCCTGACCACCTCAAGGGCCTAAATCCAGAGTGATATGGGCTTGTGAGTCAGAGATACTTGAGGGCAAACCAGACAACCATTTCCAAGAAGCTGGAGCCAATGTGGGCAAGGAAAGATCTCACATAGCTGTGAGTGCAACTTACCTGAGTTTTGATGGTACGTCTGTGAAGAGTCTCAGGATGAACTTTGTAGTGATGCCAGGATGATATGTAGTCGGGATAAGGATGTAGCGGCCTTGCTTAAGGATCCTCTTCAAGAACACAGTGCGTGTGTTTATGTACAGAGATGTGGCCACTCTCTCTTGCACAGTGAGCTTGTGTAGTCGAAAGCTTCTGTTATCCTCCACCTACAGCCACACACCAGTATAGGCTTTAATCACGGAATCACAGGATTGGTTAGGTAGAAAAGAATGTTAAGATCATCAAGTCAACTGTTACCCTGACAAGTTCAGCACTAAGCCATGTCCCTAAGCACTACATCTACTCATAATGCAAGGAGGGATCTCAGTGCAAACAGGCTTTCAAAAGGCAGAAAATACAATGTGCAATAAAGGTAAAAGCTTTGGCAAATAGTCTTTCACCCACTAAAGCTGTGGTTGAGATAGTCCTGATGGGCAACCAGTGCCCCAAGCGCTACCACACAGGCTTCCAAGCAGTGCTGTTCTGCACTTCACTGCATTGGTATTGACATGTATATCCCTAAGTAAAAGGCAAAATCTGGGACTGGCAAAGACATGCATCCACTAGCAGCCACAATGCTATTGCATAGTTTCCAGTTATACTTTCAGAGATGCATAAACACTCCAAGAACAAACTCAGCTATATACTACCATCTTAGATGAAGCTGAGATTCATCTGCCTCTTTTCTTTAGCATGCAGAGAGAGCATTCCAGCCCTTTACAGCAGGCTCTGAATCCAGATGCACACAGTTGTATTTTCATTGCCCTTTCCTGAATTCAAAAGCTACAGAATAACCATTTATGTTTTATTCTAAGCCTTGAAGCTGTGCTTAACTATTACCATCTTCTTCAGGAAACTGATACTTGCCACAACACATTTAAAATATAAACTATATTCTTCCTCT
Organism: Heliornis fulica; assembly: GCA_013399135.1. Taxonomy (NCBI): domain Eukaryota; kingdom Metazoa; phylum Chordata; class Aves; order Gruiformes; family Heliornithidae; genus Heliornis; species Heliornis fulica. Next base: position 291,894 of record VXBZ01001812.1, on the reverse strand, counting down.
TTCGGTTCTCTTTGGCTTCAGATAATTTAGGCCATGGTCTTCCAAAGGCCTTTAATCATGATAATGAGCCTGGTCTGTTAGAAAAAATACTGAACAGAAATAAAGATAGACCACTGACACTTTTCTGGAGGTGTGATTTGCTTTTCCAAGCCTTTCCAAGTTAGATATATGGACATGAACAAGGCAAGATAAATTACACTCCTTTCTGTAATGACACTTTGCAATACATGTGGTTAACAGGTGATTATCAAATAAATGTGATACAGATGTCAGCAGCTCTACCTGACTGTTGAAAACTATTTTTTTAAGGTAGGGACATAGACTCAGTATAGTCCAATTAGCTATAGTAACAGCTGATAAAGTAATGCTGAACCTCAGTGAAAAAGCACAAGCATAGCTCTTTCTCTTGCTTTTCTCCTCCTTTCAGTTTGCATGTTTTCATTTTATTTAATTTGCCCTGGGAGTGCAATTAAATTACCGTTTGGGATCCCTTTGGTTCCTTTTCACATCTGCTCATTTCCTACTCACTACTCCCTCCAGCTCTTGAAAACACTTTTGACTCTTTTTTTCTAAGTGGTGAAAGAAAAACCACAGATTTTCCAAACTCATTCGCTTGGCTGTATTTGCTGATGAAATGGAGGCAGAAGTCTCCAGTGAGGAGGAGGAAAAAAACCCTCCATGTTTCAAAAACATTACTTTTTTTTTCTGGTCTTTTTCTTCAAGGCCTGGGATAGAAAAAACACTTAAAATTCTTTTGCAATAGAGAAAAATTACTTAAGTTCCTTTAGCTCAAATAGAGTTTGAATTGAACTAAATTCAACTGAGTTCAAATAGTCTGTCTAATGTCAGCTCTGACATTAACTGAGTGCAGTAAACACACAAAGGTCACGTTGAGAGGAGACCCAGACCCCACCATGCCTCTCACTGCCAGCATGAAGCAAGACTGCTGAACAAACTCTGAGCCAGGAGTGCCGATGACTGCCTACCCTGAATATCTCAAAGCCAATTGGGATGCTGTCACCCTTCCCTTCTTTCTTGTATTTGCGGCGATCCTCCTGTTGTAATGAGACCAACACTTTGTCCTCAGTCTTCTTAACATCAAAGACATACTAATACAAGAGAGAAGAGGGGAAGCTGTTAGAATTAGGATACTGAGGAGAAAATCATCAGAAAATATGTACATACAAAGGAGGCAAAAGAAAATACATTTGAGGTGGGGCCATTCTCCATATAGAATCCCAGACTACTTTGGGTTGGAAGGGTCCTCAAATCCCATCTAGTTGCAACCTACTGCTGTGAGCAGGGGCCCTCCCAAATTCCCATCCAATCTGGCCTTGAACACTGCCAGAGAGGGGGTGTGTCCACAACTTCTCTGGGCAACCTGCTCCAGCACCTCGTGACCACCACAGGGAAGAATTTCCCAGCAATTCACAGCTAAAAAAAATTATGCTAATTAAAAGGATCTTTAAACCAAAAGCTTCAGAGACAATGCAACAGGTAAGTCACATAAAGGACACCATGAGACAGTATTACAAAATAAGGGCTGAGGCAGCAGAAAATAACATCTCTGAAAGCAAAAGACAAAAGATTATTTTAAACATACATATATATATAAAATCAGGAGTGAAATTAAACAAAACAAAAAAACAACCAAACAAAAAACCCCCACACACCATACTCAAAAACCAAACAGACTCCATACAGGTTCTTTGATAATTTTAATTCTTCTTTGAAGCAGAATATCTAACTAGGACCCATAAATATCAAACATCTCTATACAGGACCTGCAAATGAAGGAATCTTCCAAATCTTAGTTAAAACCAAAACACTGCAACTTTATTCTGCACCTACATTTTCTATTTAATATAAGAATGTCAAGAATGCTAATTTTGAACTTTCTCAGTTTTCCCTAAAGTCTTAAGAATACCAATGGTTAAGGGCTAAAGAGGGCTAAGGAGGACTCTTGCATCTTTAACATGCAAATCCTTTATCCAAACTGTTTATAGTAAACTTGAATCAACTTGGGTTAAAGATCAATCAAAGGAACTGACTGCAAGTTTAGACAGCAGTTCCCATGTCAGTAAATCAGACTTGAATCACTTACATTATTGGGTATCACTGCCAGGCCAGTTCACAAGTAAATATGTACCCCTTTCACTAGACAAAAAAGGTCAGATAGGTGTTTCTTTATATGACAAAGAATTAAACACTCAAATTCACTACTAGATACTCCTTTGTTTCTTTTGTGCATCCAAAGGTCAAATCTGAATTGTCAGAACCAGTGGAGGGGAAGAGGACACTATTTATACTAAGTTTAGACAGATGCTGTATTCTTCCTTTCTCAAAGGCCTTTAAATGTGAAGCAAACAAATAAAACCATAAAACTGCAGGAGTGGATAGCTGGCTACTGCGTGCACCACGCATTCCGATTTCAGCTGAAAATCTCTTTGCAGCACATAGAATAGCATGAGTGGTTAAATTCCTCCCTCCCTGCTCCCCCAAGAGCTCCTAAAAAGCCAATCCTCATTGAACCTTGCTCTGAAGTAAATACTGTGACTGCCTTGGTTATTGCTGTTGAATGATTCCCTGTAATGACTTCTCATCACTCTGTGGAAGAAGGCACCATCCCATTTCCCATCCCTGACCATCGCTGAGGGAATGTCACACTCACATGGAGGAAACACCAACCTCTAGCAGAGCTCACTGAGGCAGAGCAGTATTGAGGAGAAAAATCAATACCATCCCAAGCCTCTGGGCTTCATTAGTTGTTCATGGTATTTACAGACCAGATTTGTCTCCTATTGCCTGCTGTTCTGGGCTGGTGGGTTTTCAGTACAAATTCAATGCTTTTTTGTACTCTTATTTGTGTGCTATACCAACATGGTGGCAGAGAAAGCACAGGATCCTGAAGTGAATCCTGGGGGTTGTAAAGAGCCTTCACAGAGAGAATCTAAAAAGTGAGATATAAACATGCAGTAAGGCACATTTTAACTCTTGTCCCTGCATATGCCCTCTTGTCAGTGGGCCTAGAGCATTCTAGAGCGAATAGAGCTATGGAAGGGTAACTGTTAGAATGCTAGAGAGCTCTCTTGCTCTGATGAGAAGTATGCCACTGTGACAATCTTTGTTCTGATGATATTTCAGCTCTCCTAATGGGTAACAATCTAGAAATCAGCAGGTGACTGTAAGAATCCATTTGTACTTGGTTTAAAATCCCTTATTTTAAAGAGATTGGAAATGTCAATCCTTCTCTATACAGATAAACTTCACAGGAAATCTGTGTCAGGCGTTTCACTCCAGAAGAACAGAGATTATTTCTAGACTATGGTAGCATGTGCCACCGTAACATATAACAGCCCTCAGATAACATAAATGTGTTCCAGCACTGCTATTAGGAGCCTTTTAATCAACTAGCCTAGAGATAAAACTAAAATAAAATGAACTTCCATTGCATCAAGCATTGCACTCAACCATAACATGTATATTCTGTTCTCTGTTGCAGCTAGACACTTACAAATGAGACTCAGACAAGCACTTGGAATACATCCAGAGACATACAGGGGTATATCTGAATAATATCACCTTCTGGAAATGAGGCACTAAAAGAAGACAGAGCAGTTAAGAACTGTTTCTCCATTTCCACCTGTATGACAAGATGAGCTGGGAGTCTGACATTCAGTCCCTGTCTGAACAGCAAAGGCTCCAATATCCTGCTATGAAAATGAGGGACACAGACAGCCACCTCCTGTACAAATGCAGCGAAGCAGACACAAGAACATCTTTGATTAATCCAAAGTGTGTGTTGAATTAGAAAAGATCAGAAAGGTCAATTTTCAAACTATTAACTAATAGTAGGTGCCCAGGTCTCATTGACAGTAATGGAAGTTTTGTGCCTGAACTGGCAGGAACTGGGATGAAAATGTACAACTCTGAGAAGGGCACAAATGTGAGAACTGGAGAAAGAATGAACAGATAACCCCAGTGGCTTGAAAGCTACCAGGTGGCATGAGACAAGGAAAATTCCACAATGCTGATCAGAGGGTGAGCTTGGAGAAGAGACTAGATATTTTCTGAATCTTAGATTAATGCAAAGGGACACCAACTAAATACATGCAAAGGGATGCTGACTAAACACAGTGGGCCAAATCCTCAGCCTGTTCAAGGGTGTTAAATGAATGGAGTTCTGGAAAACTGGAAAATGGAAAGAAATCTAGTCAGGGCTTCACTTATCCTGGGGTTTCTGAATCATCAGCCTCAAACATGATTAGTTGTAAACAAAGATTTAAACACTTCTGAGAGATTTCACAAAAACTGATGAAACTTGCAATGAACCAACATTCTCCCAGGGACACTGGCAGTGAGATTTATGTCAAGTAGTCAGTGCCAGCTCCTAAATAGGGCAGACACTTCAAAAGCCCTAGCTCAAGTGGAAACACTTCAATAGCTCTCAAAATAAAGGGATTCCCACCTGAGGATTCTGAAGGAAGGTTTCTTTGTTATCAAAGCATCCACCAGAGCGATTGAGCAGGGGGTCTGAATTCTTTGCCCAAACCCCCTGCATCATTTTCTTCTCCCAGGTCTTGTGGATACTCAAGTAGGAGGTATTGACAATCCGGCAGATGTCCACATCAGTGAAATTCTTACACCAGTCCTCAAATGTCATCCTATTTCATGAGACACCAAAGAAGTAATTTTTTTTCTTTTTAAAAGCAAACAGTGATACTCACCAAAATGCCAAAATATAAACCAAAATCTTCCAGGAATTTAAGCCAAGGTATTGCTCAGCTGTCCAGAGGACAAAGTGATTCACTGGAAAGCTCTCCATGTGGAAATACTTGTGAAGCCACAGGCACACTATTTTAGAACTTAGTTTAGAGAAATATCACCTCAATATGTTTGGTCAGCTCTAGATTTGTTCAATTGCAGTACCTAAGCCTAACGGATAGGTTGGTATCAACCAAGTTGGATTTAACAGCATGTTTTGCAAAGGCAAAAGATATTGCTGACAACCAAAGCACGATCCACTCTTCATTATTATGATTCTTATTGTTATATCTGTCCCTGAACATGACTCAAACCCCTGTCGTACTGGACCCAGCTTTTATTTAGCATCATCTCAATGCCGTAACCTGTGCCTCCTAGTGACAAACTGGACTGCAGAGCAGTTGAAAAACATTCACCCATTTTAACAGCTTGGTATCTCTGAACTACCCTCTTGTCCTGGCTTATTAATGGTCTAGAACCAGCTGGCTTCCAGTTGCCAATTCTGACAAAGCCAAAAAATGGAAGACTTTTCAAACTGCACACTACCAGAACACTTGATGTATGTAATATTGATGATCTACCGAAAAAGTTGCTGGATTGCCTCAGTTTACCTAAGCTGTAAGCAGACTCAAGATTATCTAGACATTCTTTAGAGAATAACAAGTAATGAACATTTCTTGTGCCCATGGTGGAAAACACAGAGTAACATAAAAATTCATTGGTTGTGACTGTATTTACAGATACTTCAGCCATGGATGACTTAGAAATCCTACAGACAGATACAGTAGTCAGTAAATTAGATTGATGGTGTGTTAAATGTTTGGAATTCTGACATGTAAACCAGTACATGTGTTGACTTGGATTATGAGTTAATGTCCTAAATATAGATAATAGATTCTGAGTGTGTTTGAAATTTATATTTACTAAGAGCTTTTGAATAGTTCTAAATCAAATTTTTCTGTTTTTCTCTGTTATCCACTGAGAGTTTATAAGAAACAGACCTTGTGTCAGGACTGGGTGATGTTATCCATCTGAGTTGATTTTGAAGGTGTTAAATGCCAGGATTAATGACAATTACTTATGGCAGCCAGTATCTCCAAACCATTAGCATGATTCCTACTCACCAGAACTCTCCATCATTCTCAAGGGTGAGTCCCAAGCTCTTACGTTCTGAACTGCTGACTTTCTTCCACTCCTCAGAACTAAGCACCACAAAAAAGAGAGGAAAAAAAAAACAAAACAGAAGAAGATAACAAAAATAGTAACTAATCCTTTCACTTGGAAAAAAAATGCAAGTAAAATTCTCTCAGGATCCCTTTTTCTAAAGGTAACAATGGAGTACTGAAAGGACGTGATATTCAGGAAGAAAGTGTGGGGCTTACAAGAGGAGTTTTAAAGTATTAATTCATTTGAAAGCAACTGAAAAGAAACAGATGAATGGGAAATTGGCACAACTAAGGCAGAACCTTATTGATTTCGTCTGTCACATCCTCCCTTAAGACTCTTAAACAGCTGTTTTGGAAGGTCATATGAGATTGACTCCAGTCCCTAAAGGCCCTTCAAAAGAAACCTGGGTTTCCTCCTCAGCTTATTGAGCACTTAGACTAGAGTATTCTCTTAGTCTTTCAAACTCCCTAAATAAAACAGGCTCGAGGGCTGAGATTTCCCTAGAGAGCCTTTGAGAAGAAACTTGCAGCAGGAGCTACTGTCCAGTTTCCAGAGTAACACTACACTGCACAGACACTTCACTGGCTGCATTAACATATAACTGTAGGTGCTCTGCATTGCTCCCTGGAGGCACCTGCCTCTTACTCCTGTCTGCAGGGGAGCACAGGGTCCTAAATGCAAGCAGTCTGAAGCTGAAATGAGGAAACACAACAGAAGAGAGCATGAGCCCCTTCCCTAATGCGTTTAGGTTAGACAGAGCCCAGATTCCTTACTCCCTTTCCAAAGTACTTGGAGAGTGGAAACTGAAGGTGGCTGGCAGGAGGGAAGAAAGGTTGCTTGCCATAGCAAACATTTTCTTAACCTATTTGGAAATTCTCAATTTAACCCTGCTAGGCCAAAAGCTATGGGCCAGTTCTCAGTGCTTCCACTGGAATGAGTGGGAGCTGTGCCAAAACAGGGGCTAGCAAGGAACCACGGGGACTTAAGTTAAACAAGACACAGTAGATCTTGTGCACAATTTTTTTGTTTGTTTGTTTTGCATTTTACCTGAACCAAACTCTGAAAGTAATAAATTCTTGCAAGCTAACATATGGAAGATATGAACTTAATATGCTGTCATTAGGAACACTGCATCATTAGATGCTAACAGAAGCTGGTAAGAAGAGTGTTGAACTGTAACATCCTAGTTAGAAGTTTTTCATGTGTAAATTGCCAGTGATGGAATACATCCCCTCCAGCAATCGTTTCTGTCTCTGCAGGGGTTCCTGCTGAGCTCATGGCCCACATTAAATTTCATTAGAAGATAACTCAATAAATCACAAAAGTGGCAATTTTGCAGCATTTTTCACCAATCACTTAAATAATCTAAGAATAAAATACTTATACTGTCTCCAGCAGATAGCAATTACAAGTGAGAAACTGAGTCACAGACAAACTCAGTAGTAAAGCTGGGAACAACCCTCATGTTCTTGACTCATCACCTTATTCATAGGTCATTTTTCTACTCATGCTCCAGTGTGCCAGAATAATGACATATGCAGTAAACAAAGGTCCAGGAGGCCATAACTTCCTGGGTCCTTCAAGATGTGTTCCTTTGGGCAAAGAATGCTATACTTGGAAAGAGATGGCACAGTGGTTCAGTCATCACCGAGTATTGCAGACTGATGTGTCTCAACAGTGTTTAACCACACATCAAGCACCCAGTGGCCCTAATCAAAGTTTCATCCCTTTGACAGTGGATTTGCAGCACTTACTTGTCACTCCAGGCACCATTCCACTCTCTTTTCCCCCAGGGATTTCTCAGCCTGATCATGAACAGCTTTTCTGCCTTAAAAGAGAATATGAGTCTGTCTCCAAGGCGCAGCTTCCGAATCGCAGTCACTGAGTAGGCATGGCCGATGACAAGACCCATCTCTGTCTCCACTTCACTGGCACTACCAGAAGAGGCCTTTCACACCAAAAATAGCAATAATAAAAAAAAGAACTCACATCACTGAGAACACTTGTATAAGGGGGAACATGGGGAAAGTCTAGTTTCTTTCACACATACATTCCCGCCCCAAGTGATTTGAATATGCAGGAAGACAACAGCAAAACAGCTAAAAATTAGTACCTCACTAGTCTTTTGCAGGATAGTGCCACACACAACCTAGCAGACAGAAGCCCAGAGCACAGGAGAACACTGCCTGCTATAGCCACTCTGTCTCCTCCTGGCCTCTTACAACTCTTACCAGCCCTTCAAAATATTGTCATTTTTACAGAAGGGCTCTTCTGGTAATTGATGACTGTGCTCAGACACAGCAAGCACTGTGTGGTGGTGTTCTCAACTGGACTCTTCATGGAGCGCAAGGATGTAGCCAATGTGTCCAATGCCTGTTTCTGTGTTGGGGTAAATTTAATACTCAGGAAGAACTACTGGAAGTAGCTAAAAAAAAATAAATTAAAAGAGAGGGCACAGGCATGGAAATTTTCTAGCCATTTGTCAAACATATCCTGTACCTCATTTGCAACCTGGCAGGCCTCTCTGTGACAAAGTGGCAGATCTGCAGGCTTAGGAACTGGGTTTTCTCCTCACAGACTTCACATAAGAAGTCTATTTTGCAGCTGTGATCAGGAAGTAAACTGTCCTGCTGGATGACCTAGGCCTGATCAGGTGCTGATCTAGGAACACATAAAAGTTTTCAAGCTCTGAAAAAGACCACAATTTCATGCAATGCATACAGATCAAAATCTCTTAAGTACATCTAAAATCAGAAAAGCAGTATCATATAAAGATGATGGAGTCTCTTGGAATGACCAGCCCTTTACAGAGCCAGTACAGTGATGCTTCTGAGCAACACATACCAGCCAGGACAGTGGAAAAAGCAGAGCTGTGTCAGTGCTGTAACACGTCTTCTGAGCCAGAAACAATCCAAATGGTCAAGCCTTCAGATTCACCATGACCTTGCTGGAGCCAGTATGGGCATCTTTGTTCTGAGGTCTCCCTCACCTATACTAGGCTATAACCCCTTGGGCCTTAAGGCACTCACTCCCTTGGGCAGCAAGGAAGGAAGATATGACTCAGTGCAGATCCCTGCATAATCTAATTAAGAGCTCATTGATTAAGCAAGCCTTTGCTCTGATGGAGATGGACTTCTTAAAAATATGAAATGCAGATAGTACTTTCTCAGATATTTTTACCCATTTCAAAATTTCTCTGGTCTAAATGGACAAAGTCCTTCTCCTAAGGCAGGTGTTGCACTGATACAACAGAATTCAGTCCCCAAAGATAAGAAATTAATAAAAAAAAAAAAGAAAGATACAATTATATCAAATTGGAACTGACAGATGGTCTGGCAACAGTGAGACTCTTGCCAAGACCTCTTTGCCTTTCATCAACAACAGCTCCTAAAGAATTAGCATATGTGTTACACCGAGACTGGCTGACATTTACAATGGGCTTGGGCTTTCTCCAATGTAACACTTTCACTTGCATTTTCACAACTAAAAGCAAACAAGAGTCCTTGACAGCATGGGAGTCTGTAACCTCTCCTGCTGCCTTTATTATACAACACCCACCCTCTTGCCCTACCCCCCGTGGGGCTGCCTTTCCCACTGCACTCTGAAGACATTCATTTACTTATTTGAGATATTTAAACATCTACTGTCTCCTCAAATTTCTAAATGGTGAAGCTCAGGATTATTTTGTAATCCAAAACCACCCAATGACATATCTGTAAATCAGTAATGAAGCCACCTGAGTATTAAATGTTCTATGTCTAGCAAGCTTCATCATGCAATTTTTTTTTTCAGAAAGTAATAAATGCATATGATTCAAGCCAAACCAATAGGAACAGCTTCTGTGTAATTAATGATTAGAAGCATCTGCATTTAACTTGACAGGCAGAAACACAATGCAAGAAGAAGTGAAAGCATTACAACTGTAATGAATTGCCTTTTAAAATACAACACCTTGTACTTAGCCTATCTCCTCATCAGATCCACATTAAGAAACTGATCTGCCTTAGCATTTGAGAGCAACCAAAACCAATGTTTACAACAACAATTCACACCAGGAAGTCTGGTCTGCCAGCCTGATCTCAGCAAACCAGATGGAATCCTTTCTAAATAAAAAAAAAACCAAAACCCAGACCTTGTGAAAAAGGTAAAACAAACATCAAAGACCTAGAATAATTTGTTTCTGAGTTGTTGCCTAATGTTGCTGGGAGGGACTGTTTATTCTAGCTGAGCTATCAGGTTCAAATTAATCTCCAAGAAGGTACCATGTGTTCCTCCCTGGTACCATGGCACTTGCATAGGGCACTGCATGGCTAGGGCCTGTTAAGATGATAATGGTCTCAGGCATCTCCAAACATGTTGGTCTTCTGTTGTTCTAGACAACTTCATAGCTACCATGATACTCGCAAGAGTTTCTGAACCAACCAATACTTGGGGGTCCACCAGTTTACTGGGGATTTAGCACTTAAACTACTAGGTATAAAATAGTTGGGTGCTACAGTAATATAATCTTTGTTTCACAGACAGGGAAGTTAAAGCAAAATGTTTAAGTGATTTAAATAAGTCCTCATAAAATTAGCCTTAGCTAAGGTCTTAAATTGGAAACAGAGGGCATGGAAGTAAGATGCTAAAGTGCACCTAAGATGCCCATCCTCTCTACTGACTGAGGGAACCATGGTGCCATGTCCTCCTAATGTAGGCACCTGAGTTAGCTGCCTCACATTAGCCAGCGTAGGTCATTCACTGGTTAATTCTAATGGGGAGTCTTATTAGTAAACAGTGCTACCTGAATAACCAAGCGAGCTCAGCCTTTCGGCTCAGCTCCAGCGTTACACTGAGGAGATGACTGCATCACAACCACAGCTAAGAAGTTTCAGCAGCTCAGTGCCAGCAGAACTGCTTTCTGCAAACGGATTTTCCTAAGAAATAAAGAAATTGAACGTTGCCATCTGGCCTGTAAATTAGGGCATTATAGGTGGATTAACCTGAGGTCAATACACAACTGTGACCCTTCAGAAAGAATAACATTTGAGATCCACAGTAAAGTAGCAGCACAAATGGCTTGGTGGTTTCTGCAACTGTATTTAGTGGCTCACAGTATTGTACTTGGCTGACAGCACCGCCAACTTGCTAGCTTTTTTCCATATGAAATTTTTCCAAAGCACACAAATGATGGATATACTCAATATACTAATAATGGTGCTTGTTCCAGGCCTTTTTCACTGAAAGTAACTGTTAAGAGCCAGCTCTCTATACATACCGTAATGGAACAGCTGATCAACCCGCCTCTTTTATGCACTTTCATCAAGTCTTCAAACAGCTTCATCTGCTCAGAAATAATCTCACCATATTTGCCCTGTACCAAATCAACAGATTCTGCCACTGCCCCAGTGAAATCCACAATTGCGTCCGCAGCATTGCCACCATCTAGGGCTTCATAAGATCCAGCCAGCCTGGAGGTAACACAGAACACTGTCACCAATTGCCTGTTAAAAGTGCTCTAATTTGGCTTGAATGTAGATAATATATTTATGTCTCACTGAGGAAAAAAAAACCAAACCAAAACAGAACAAAATTGCAGATTGCACATAAACTTTTGCTGTGTCTCTAAGAAAGGACTGTAATGATCCTTGAGGCTTTGGGCTGCTGAAGTAGAGTGAATTGTTTTTATGATTCATGCCCCCCCTGCCGATTAAGAGAGTTCTCTTTTTTTTTTTTCTTCTTAGGTTCTCTAATAGCAGCAAACCCAAAGCATATGGAAAATATGATGGAGTTGAAAGACAAAACAGATGGATAGAAGGATCAGCACTGAACACTAAAAGGACAATGAGTTAGCTCATACTTTGCATAAGCTTTCTCCAACAATGCACTCCAGAATTCATTTTTCACATTGGAATGGCAGTAGATCAACTTCCCATCCATTGTTGGCAACAGATCATCAACAACCACTTCTGTCCATTCTCCAAAGCACCAGAAACGGAAACGGAAAATCCCAGCATATTTCTGTGGGTTTTTAGGGTCCCATTCTTGTTCATTAAAGTCTGGAATCACCTGAGAAACCATGGAAAGGAAAGATCACCAAATGCACTATGTTAAGATTTATTCAGAGGGTAGACTGTCCTGGAGCATGCACCATATTGATATTCAGCTTCATGAGCAGTTGACTTTAAATATATAAAGCTGTAATAAAAGAGAGTGAATTTGGTACAAAATCAAATATAGTCCCACTTCAGATAATCTTTGAGGTAAGTAAAATTCAAATTGATCTCCAGAGAAAGACAAACAGAACATATTGCACTCTGGCTTTGTTGTATGTCTGCTGTGGTGCTCAATGGAACTGTGGAGTAGTGAGGTCTCATAATGTGAAAAAAGACCTTCTAAAGATAGGAAAAATTTGGTCCACCAAAATTCACCACTCATCAGAGGCACATTAGTCCCAGAGATAAAACATTGGCTAATAGGCAGGGAAACAACCAAGGTTTACTAACTTTATTTCATGCAATAAACATGTTGATCACCTACCTTCTGCCAGAGGGTATTCCTCAGAGCCAAGCAGGAGCAGGCAGCCACAAACCAGCAGTTCCCCAAAGTGCCTTGGTGTAAGTCATGGGAGCTGATTCCATTCACAAACAAGCGAGGGTCTTCACAGAGGTCCTAGTAAAGCAAATCAGAGATTACTGGAGACTCCACTCCAGAAATGATCACAGCATCTTTCCAGCTATTCCTCTCCACACTTGTTCTGCATATTCCCATTGAGGAGCAGAATTTCCAGATCAGGAAGTTCAAAAGCCCTTTGTCACTGAGTGTATGTTAAAGTCAGTGTATACAGGATCATTTCGGTTGTTACAAGTAGATTGTATTGCCTTATCAAAACACCAGGATTTGACAGTTATTCTGTGGAGCTCCTAGTTCTGCCCTCAGCTAAGTGATCTTTGAGGATTGGAATTAATTCAACATTTGGAAGATGTATTTAGCATTGTGGTGGTTAATGAATAGAAAATAAGTGAAAGGAGGAGGAGAAAGCATTGAAGAGAAAGGCTTGAAAAAAAAAAATGAAGAAAAGTGGCAGGAAACAATGCTACTGACAACAGAACTCTATGCTCCTCTTCCTTCATTGTCACTCTCTGCTGGCAGAGTATACCCATCTGTGAAACATGTTTCTCAATCTCTGGGGCTCATCTTTACCATTTCTCCGGTGCTTATTAGAATCACTTGTTTCTCCTTTGCCATTGCTTTCCTGGCTCCATCTACACGCAGATTTTCACCAAAGCACAGTTGGGTATTCCCATTGCTCCTCAGTAGCTTGCCTCTTGTTGTGTCCTTCCAAAGGGGTACAGTGATAGCCTGCACATGAAGGCACTAACAGAGCACCTCGAAGTATGAACATGGGAAAGCCACAGGTGCATTTTGCAGCAGCACTGAGCTTGTTACCAAGAAATGTTACCAAGACGGTGTCCTCCTGAACATATGTGGTCTCACAGCCCCAGAGAGAATCTCCCAAGCAACACTTAAGAGAAATCTGAATGTACAGACTAAGGGACAGGCTGCCCAGAGAGGTTGTGGAGTCTCCTTCTCTGTAGACACTCAAAACCCACCTGGATGTGTTCCTGTGTGATTTAATCTAGGTGATCCTGCTCAGACAGGGGGGTTGGACTAGATGATCTTGAGAGGTTCCTTCCAACTCCTGATGTTATGCAATTCTGTGAACAGGTAGTCTGACTGTGCTTTTATTGATATGGAGCCTACTGGTTTCAAACCAGTAACTGCTTATGACACTCTTGTGTGAATCATTGCTTTTCTTGACTGGTTGAGAGATGGAAGAACAGACAGTGGTAAGAAATTCTACTCTTTCTCAGTCTAAGAAGAACTCCAATTTTCAACACTGTAAGAAGGAAATTATCTTAGAGATGCAGAATAAATGACTCCTCCTCACCTCAAAATGGCAGGAGACTCCATATTTACTGTACTATTTCTGGGTTGTTATCATCAGCAGAATAAGCAGCTGTGTTCTTTACATCGTGGATTCTTACTGCCCTTTTATAATTATAGATGATGAACCCAAAATATCAAGATTGCAATCCAGGCCTGGCTACACACCACAGGGATGTCAAAACCTCTCAGGTCTTCCCTCTGATGGGACTGTGGCAAATCAATGCCAGATGAACTTCTTTTTCAGAGAAAAGAACCACCTCAGTGCTGAGCTGAAAGCCTATTTCTTGGGCTGGTTTAGCAGATGGCAGTCTGAAGTTAGTTCACAATATGTAACGCATGGAGCTGCTGTTTTCTTTAAGAAAATGCTATTTTTGGCATGAGACTTTCCTCATTAAATAACAATCAGTAGAAATTTTAAATGCCTCTTGTGAAACAAGTAACTGATCATTATATGACATTTGTTTTGTCAGTATTTCTCACATGTGTCTTCACTTAGAGAAATTTCAAAGCTTATTAACAGACCTTAATAAAATTTTGAGTAACAAAGTGGTGCCTACAAGGAAAAATGACCCTATACAATATATTCATTTGCATTACTGTCTGCTTAATTCAATCTGGATGATCTGATATAGGAATGCAACAGGAACTCCAGGCTAGCACTTCATCTGATGTAAATCAACCCAGATGTCTATTGCAGGGGTTGACACCAGCTGACTACTTGGTCTTCATGGTGGTAGCACACATTCCAAACCCAGCCTGGGTAGATTCAAGTTTCATATGCCATTTCCATGCATCTCAGGCAGTAATAATTTCTAGTTTGTTTTTAATTTAAAAAATGTGATTTCATAGTGTAATAAACGAGGGATAAAATGAACCTGCAGGTTTAAATTTTCCAAACTTTACTGTCACTAGAGGAAGCCAAAAGTTACATTAGTTCTGAAAGAAATTAAGCACTACTGTGTATTGCAAATACCTCTTATTTGGTTAGCTTTGCTAAAAACAACTGTATTAAATGGTAATTTTTTAACTGAGATGATTTTTTAATTGATATCTCACACAGTCCTCAGAGAAAAATTGTGGCATGCACCAGCTGCCAAAGTTTACAGATGGGATTAGCATTTGCTGACCGGTAGCATACAAAACAAACACCAAACAGCAGAGTTTAGAAGCAGCACCTCCCTGATTCTACCACAGTTACTTCAGGATCTTCCTTGATAAACCATTTCTTATTAAACTGCTAAGAGCCCTGGATGTCTGAGACTAAAGAAGAGTGGAAAAAAAAAGTTATGCTAGCTCTGCTTCTCTCGTCATTAATTACAGACATTAAAACAGCTTCTATGAGGACTGTCACTGTGTGGCTCAGATGATAAGCACAGTAACACCCTAGTGCAAGCTAATATAATTTCAGCTGTTTGCTCTCTTCTGGTTTTGGCTTTTGTTTTGTTTTTTTTTTTTTTCTTCCTTTCACCACTTACACAGTATAGTAAATTCTAAGGAATACTTTTGAGATGGAATTAGCTATTTAAGACACAATTCTCCCAACACATTTAGAAACGTGCTATTTAAATATATTTATCCTGCAGACCTTGGGAGGCTCTTTAAGCATTTGTGTTGCCCCAAGCATGTAAAAAATTATTAAAAACCTACTGCTTTTCCAATAATGATCCCAGCAGTGATAATTGAGGATAGCTAAGGACCAAGCCAACTACTAGAAGAGGAATTACAAGGAAGAGAGACTGAGGAGAGATGCGGTATGGCATTTCAGGTGACTTTTCTGAAAAGGCAGGTGACGCCTTTTCTTCCCTTGCAACCTAAGCACTTGGGTTCCAAGTTCCAGTACCTCCTTTGCAAACATTGTGGTTTAATCCTAATTCCTTTTCGCGGGATCACCCTGCATCATCGGTGCTGTAGAAAGGAAAAATAATTTCACATTTCCAAGAAAAGCTTTAAAGGTGGTTACTGGGTTATACATCATTAACACAGAATAGCCACACTATTTCTGATACAACCACCCCAATAAAAGCAGTTGTTGTATTATTTATGCCCACAGGGAGCATTCCACCATCCAAGACACAGAGCTCTCCCTTTACGCACGTGCATAATAAAATACACACCATCTGCAGAACTATAATTAGGCTGTACAGAGTTTGAAAGTGAGGTAAGAAGTTCCAGGGGCTCATGAGTCTGATGCTTGTGTTTTTATACCAGACTCTCATTTGCATGACAGCAGTCTATTTGTGCCATCTCCTATCCTAGCTGCACTACATAGGCTTGAAATAACTGACATTTCGTGTTAGCCAGCCACCGATGCTGTGAGAAATTAAGTGGCTCACCACCTCCTTTTTCTGATTTTAATTGGTTCATCTCTTTGTAACAGAGCAAGCAAATGAACCGGTTAATGAGCAGACTGGGCAGTCTGGAGATGAGAAACTCGGTTATGGTGGGATCACAGGAAATAACAGTGCGAGAGACCCTGACAGGTTAGTCAGTCCCAACACTTGCCTCATGTCCAAAACGGCTACCCCCTGAAGATCCTCTAGCCTGCATTAACACAGCCCACGAGGGAAAGTCCACATGCTTCTTCCACTGGTCATCTCTTGCTCACTGAAGCTGGGGTTCCATTTTTCTTTTTCACTTGAACTTCACAAATTTAGCTTGTGTCCAGACTGTGATCTACCCTCTGAACCCATTCTATGGACTTGCTGCCTAGTTATTCTTTCTCCCTAGTTATTCTTTCTCCCTAAGCCATGAAGCCATTTAATACCAAAGCACTGTACTTGACTGCACTGATGAAGCGATGCTGAATTCCATCCTATTTATTCCACACTATTTTCCCAAGGCATGAAGAGAAGTTTGACCATTCAACCCTGCTAAACTGCTTGCAATCCTATCCCAGTCTGTGTTCTACAGCATTCCTGTACATGCCTTTCTAGCCCCTCATCCAAGTAGTAATGAAAATACTGGAGAGTACCAGACTAAGGGAGATTTCTGTAGGATTTCATTGATAAAACACCAGATTGAGAATGCTCCTAATCATTTATTTCATCAGTTATGCAGCCCCATTACCCAAATTTGAATTAATCCAAATTTTCAAAACTTTGAAAAGACATATCAGATATTGCCAAAGTTTTATAAAAGTCAAAGTATATCAGATATCCTGCTCCTCTCCTAGTCACAAGATCTGTCCCACCATATACTGGAAGGAAATCAACCTGGTACATATTAGTGTATCTGACACAATACATTATTATATTTAATAATATATATTATTATACTACAGTCTATACCATAAGACTAACAGTCATCTGCTTAAGTCTGATAGCTGCAGTCAGTAATTTCACTGAGACAAAACAAATGTTTGGACTGTATCACAAATATGAAAGATGCCAATTAAGCTTTTCTTTGTTACAACATATTTTCCTAATTTCACACTAATGTGTACTATGGGAGATAACAGACACCTATTTCACTGGAGGTTTGTATGTTGCTCTGCCATGAGTCCTTTAATAAAAAAAAAAAAGATGGATTTTGTTTGAGAAAATGAAACACCACAGAATAGTACAGGAAATAACTGATTAACTATATGCATTCAGGTTGCTGTGGCTACTTTGAATCTTCAAGTAATTTAGCTAAAGGAAAACCTTCCCTTTACCTTTGAAGATGCATTTCTTTCCATAAGGATTACCAATAGCCATTAACTAAAATAATATGCAATATTGGTTATAAGTAGGGAGAAAGAAATTCAAAGGGTTAATTAAATATGTGTCTTCACAGGCACTAATTGAAGCTGCACTGTGAAATATTATGAGATCTCTGATGTCTGAGAAAAGGGAAAGATTATTTTTTTTTAATGGATTAGGGTCTGTCAGCTGGCTCAGAAAAAAAGGTTCAGGGAAAGAGAAGAAGAAAAAAAAAGGCAATAATGATGTTTGCAACTAAGATTTTTTCAAAGTATTCAGTAGCATTTAGGGCTTGCTCTCCCTTCAGAATCCCTAAAAGAATCCAGACCTAACATAAAAAATAATCTACCTTTACTCACACATAAGACACAGGCCCTTCCCTTGATCCCATCAAACTGATCTACTTAAGCGCAGTACACCGTTCCGCTGAGAATTCTTTCCATTTTCTTCTCCTCTCCTTTCCTTATATCATACTGAACCAAAAGAAGCAGATACCGAGGTCAGTGTAGGGAAGCAAGGCAATTCTTTCTCGATATGGATGCAAAAATTAAGCTTTGGCTACAGCTATGAGCCAACTTCATCTAAAGGTAGGTAGGAAAGACACCACTTATTTTGAGGTTGTGTTGCTGAAGAGGTAGAAGATATCATCTATGCCATAATAAATCCCAGCTGTGCTGGCATGTTTACAGAAACATCCTCCAGATCAGACTGTTTACTAAGGCAATTGCAGATAGCCCTGAAGAGAAAAATAACTTGAGTCCAACAGTGCTAGATACTTCAATGCATGCAAAAAGCCTTTTGCAACCTTGTGATGCCTGGCAAAACTCTGCCCGTGGAGTGAAAAAACAGTAGTCTTAAGTTGCAACTATGCCCTGTGCTATATAGCTCTAGCTCCAGAGAAGATGGTTCTCAGAGAAACCTCCATCAAAAGAAAGCTGGGGCCAGATACAACCCTAATTGAAACAGCCTTTGCTGAGATCAGCAAGCAACTTTATCATCAGTGCTGCTACACCAGACAAATCAAAAAAGGAACATTTAGCCCTCAGGTTTCTGTCCCAGGATATATAACTCCTCTGTAAACTTCATGCCCATTGTCCTGCAACACTAGTTACGGAGAGCAAGATAATGTACAATATTGCTTCAAAAAGAAACCTAACTTTACATAAACAAGGGGAAAATTAGGCCAGTTTGCTCCAGCCTTGCGTTAAAGAAAACTCCATTATTTTGGGAATGAGAAATGCTTCTTAACCATCCTCCCTCTCCAATAAATCCTGTTACAAAACCAAATGCATCACTGACATTTTTATAGGGTTTTCTTTTTTTTTTATTTCCCATTTTTGGTTTGGGGCTCTTGGTGACTAATACTCAGTGAAGGCCATGGGTTTCAGCCTTACCCTGCCTACGGGACAACACGTGTGTTTGGGGAGGATCTGCATCAATGTTTTGGAAGAAAAAAACTCCCAAACATTGGGCAACATTGTGTGTATCTTGGCTGCCTCTAGATTTCACCTGACCCTTGGAGCGCTAGAGCTGCTCTCGTCCAGAATGCTGACAGTTGCTGGAAGGGTATAAATGATGTGCCATAGGACTGACCTTTTCCTGAACCTCAGTAACAAAGTGTTTACTGAAGTCCTCTGCCTCTTCATCCCAGAAATCACTCAAGACTATGATGAAAGACTTTCTGTTCTCCCAGGACCCTCTCAGAAGTATATCATACCATCTCTTGTTGCACTGTCTTGGTTTGTGATGCTTTTTTTAGAGCAATGTTCTACAGAACTGCAGCACATTCATAATACTTTGTTTTTAGAGAAAAGCTGCCTTGTCTGAGGATAACATTTTTTCTCACTGAACTTACCCAACAACAGACTTTGTCTCCTGACTTATTCCCCTCACACCCATTCCCTTCTCTAAATTCAGTACCACAATTTGCATCACCTTTCCCCATGTCAGCAGAGATACCATTCTTGGGACCAGATTCACCTCGAGATACAGTCATGCTCTCTCAGGTAGGTGGGTGTCTGGTCTCCACTATAATCAGAACACAGGTTCTTTCAAAGGGCAATTCACAGTCATTTTCTTGCCACCTCTCATAGCATGATAACACTGGAGAGGGACCCATCTCCATCAATCATATAAACCAAGGTAATAGCTCAGAATGGGCCTACACCTTTTAAACAGCTGGGTATAAGAAATTCATCCAGAGTAGCATAGGTTAAAACATAGAACATAACTATTTTAGAGGTTATTTTATCTGAAGTTTTAAAAAGTTGTTAAATAGTGATCCAAAATTAAAGTCTCACAAAGATTATAATTGTTTTAGTGAACATGGATTCTGAGCATTCCAAGACCACTTTGGTTAATTAGCGTTACCACTTTTTCTGGAATATCTTGTTTCTTCCATGTCTTTCTCATTAGCAATTTCAATCTTTATGAAACTTCATTCTCTGCTATTCCAAAGCTACTAGAATTTTGACATAATTTGGGGAGAATAATTTAATCAAAGCATAATTTTACATGTGTAGAACTTTATATATTTCAATTTCTTGAAAAATGGAATTGTTTTCTCTCAGAAAAGACAAATTTTGGTCCACTAACACAAAGTTTGCTTGTAAAACACTTTTACGATAATTTATTGTGATTTTGGGATGCTTATGCTCCAAGAAAAGCAGGAAGATACAGTAGATATATTGCCCAAGGCTGGACATAATTCAACACTTATTACTTTGAGTGTAGGCATCAAATGAGCTTTTGTTGGATGAGCTGCCCCCCAACACAAATAAGGACATTATAATGTCTTCCTTAGTATTTAATAAAATCAATTATAACTATGTTCAAAATAATTATTAGAGATTAGAATGTGTGTGTCAGGTAAGGGATACGCAGCATACAGGGAAGGTCTCAGACGAGACCGAGTCATCACATATGAGCTATGTCATTAGTCTGCATGTGTGCTGTAACCATTTGTTTGGGCATGCTACAAGCAGGTTCCAGGGATCTCAGACCCTTTTTTTCTCTAGTGGAAAGGAAATAAATCAAGGTCATTTAAAAAAAAAAAATCAAACTGAACACACAGTTCTTTTAAGAAACAGGTGGATTAAGCCAGCCCAACTCTATTTCTG
The DNA here is from genome assembly GCA_013399135.1 of Heliornis fulica. NCBI lineage: Eukaryota > Metazoa > Chordata > Aves > Gruiformes > Heliornithidae > Heliornis > Heliornis fulica. The sequence goes on along the minus strand of VXBZ01001812.1, from coordinate 271,235 downwards.
CAAAGAGTAGCCTAGCAAAGCAGCGGATATGGTTCTGCATTAAATGCAAGTAACATAGGGATGGTCAAGTTCAAAGACAGACAGCTTAGAGCAACTCCCTGACATCACTTCCAGGCACCCACTAATGTGGCTGAGGTCAGACACGGGTTAAAAGTCCAGTCAAGGTTCATCAGACTAAAAGGCCACCCACCATCTAGCTATGTCTTTTTACTCCTTCCCTAAAACATGTTTTTCAATCAAGTTCTTGCTCTATTTTCCTAAGATGGAAATAAAAACAATAAGAAAGAAGGTTGGAAAACTTCATGCACAATTTGCACAATGCTGAACTAATTCAGCCCTGGACAAGTGCGGAATAAATAATTCCCAGGTCTGCACGCCCGACTGTTCATCTCTGGCTGGGGAGACAGCTATTTTCTTTGCCTGATCATAAGCACCAATTTAGCCCAGTGGCCATGACCTTTCTAGGCATGTCTAGTCTGACCTTATGCTGTCTCTCAAGGGGCTGATAACTGATGCAAACTGAATTCTTCATCACTGACTTTTATGAGTAAAGGCATACGATATTTACAAAACAGAGTTACATAGATTTCAGCAAAGTCACCTTTTATTTTTCCTACCACACTGTGGCTGGGTTTTGTTATTACACCAGGCATTGTGTGGCAAAAACAAAGTCAAGAGAGCTAGGAAACATTGTCTGGAGTGAAAACTCAAATCAAGCTGGAGGTGATTTGTTTTTCTTGAAAGGAGATATTTCTTTCTTGTCCAATGGCAATACACAGACTTTAAAGGTTAAAAAGTGTAACTCTAAACCACAACACTGACAAGAATAAACCTCTTTAGCAACAAGCTCCTTCTTTCCTCATGCCTTTCCCAGCAGGATTTGATTACAGCCTAGATTCCAGTATCTATTATTTGTGGCATTTATCTTAGATACTTTCTTGAAGATAAAAATCCTTCATGCTCTTCTCCTAGTCTCCTCATCTTTTTCAGACAGAACCTTGACATGTTCTTGCCACTTATTTGCTTAAAGTAAAAAAAAAACCCACCTTTTAATACCTGAGATAACAGTGGGTGGAGTAGCCACTGTAACCTCCCAGATACACTTTTTAATTGTGATACATGTTACACTAATCTTGATTAGACTTTTACTTCATAACATAAAAAAGGAGCTGTAAACTTCCATATACTTGGAATATATAAAATTTTGGATTTGGAATTTTATTTTCTAATAGAAGTTCTGTACCAGCCAGCACAACCTTTCTGGGCCTCCATAAATCAGAATCAATAGAGTCTCTCAGTTCCAAACAGGACATGGAACAGACTCTTGACATCCTTTCAGGCAAAGATCAGACTAAGATCATGTAAAATGGAGAGTATTTGTCTTTTAGTAACAGAGAGATATGCCTAATACCTTGCAGAGAACAATAGTGCTTTCATGTCATCAGAACTTCATCAGGTCTCTCATCTACAAGCTCTAGCAGAAGACCTTCCCATTAGGTTATCCCTTCTGCCTTCTGGTACAGCTCATTCCTTCCGTTCACTACCTAGATGGGGTGAGCTGCAGCCAGGAGAGGGACATCACCATCTAGCAAATTACTTAGCTACTTAACATCAAGGCTGGAGATACCCTTTCCTCTTGCCTCACTCAGTCTGGGAGGTACCTCTACTTAATTGCTGTGAAATGCAAGTTACTCCACCCTCACAATCACTGGCAAAGGTTTCCTTATCACAATCCAAGATTTTTTTCTGTTTCAACCCAAAACAACAGCTAGGACAGATTCAGTGAGACAGATATACTGGCAAAAACTTTTGGGTCCTCGGGGGGTTTACGATCAGAATGTCTGCTTGATATTATCCTAGTTGAAGGTTACATCTTTCTATTTTAATTGTTAAGATGTTTAAGAGACCTCTTGCTTAGAAAGACCTAATGAGAAACTTTTTTCTTATTTATATCACACTGCTTCTTTAACTTGCACTTTTGTCACATTTATCAAGCTTCTTTTTTGTTTTTCCAAATATAGTATAGATATACTGATACAGATATACTACTTCATTTCAGACAAATTCCTTCATTAAGCACTAACATCACATTTGTCTGATACCAGCCTAAGACAAAGATGTTATGTCCAAAAATGTAGAAAGCCAAGCAGGCAAAAGACACAGAATCATTTTATCACAAAATTCACTGCTAACAGACCTGCATCTTCATCAGTTCAAATAAAGTTAGCACAAAGATCCAAATGTATATCACAATGGATGTTTGTTCATGAAAGATCATGTGGGATTCCTTATCTTCATGAAAATAATTATATACATATATAAGAATAAAAAGTCTCTGTAGAACTACCTAGTTAAAAGAATCACCATATTAGCAGGAACAAAATGATGTTCAGTGTCCAGTGATGGCCAACACATGAGTCAGTGCCATCAATCAGAAGTTACCCTCCTGATTTACCAGTTTAGAAATCCTGGAAATCACAGTAAGGTACCACATCTTTTCCAATGAGTACTATCAGCTGTAGGAATATTCACAGTGGCCAGCCTCACAACACTACTCCAGAGAGAACAAGTTGTTTGATTTGCCACAATGGATTTAAGTTACGTTCTTGGTAAAACAGAAGGGAACCAGATGTCCCATTCCTGTTACATGTTCAAAGCACCATAAAATTTCCTTTAAAGATGGAGATTCTCTATGAACTTTTAGGAACTGCTGTGAGAACTTCAAGCCTCCTATTGTCTGAGAAGATGGAAACTTCCCATAATTTTTTATAACAGTCTGCTTGTTCCCCGGGAAGAGAAGTTTGAGAGGTGTGGATAACTCAAACATGAACTTGACTGGACATCAAATTCCAGCTAGTCTTACAGCACAATGTTCCACCTCTAAGTGCTAGAGAAGCACTCCAGTTCCAGCACTGCTGCTCTCCTGCCAGGTTTCATTTCTTTATGACATACCAGGAAAACCATCTCAGCCTGCTGGAATTCTAAACCCCATCAGGGACACTGAAATAATTTTGGCTCATTTGTGTCTCCAGTAACCTCTCTGGCAGTGCTCAACATGCAGACCACTTACAAGAGAAAATCATGAGTCACCTTTTAACCCCACCCTCACACAATCAATCACATAAATTATTTTATTCAATCAGGGTCTAACAGTCAAAGTTAGTGGAAAACCTAAGAAAACCTAACTTAACTCTCAGAAAGCAAGGAGAAGGGCCTGTTTCTAATAATGTTGAGGTTTACCAATGTTGCTTTATTTCTTGTCTTACAATTTAAGTATTTACAATGCATTCATGTCCACTAGAGAGGATATTTATTTTTAATTTTTTTCAGATTTTGGAATGCCTGCAGAAGAAGCTTAGCATGGCATCCCTGTCTCTTCCAAGCACACCATCCCCCATAGCATCTACAGTTGTCACTCTGTTCAAATGTAGAACTGCAGGCCAGATTCCCAGAAGTAAATCATCAACACTTTAGCTAAGCCAAGGCGTGATGTCGCTTTATACAAGCGGAAGTGCAAGACCCCTCAATCCACCTCTATCCATAGACAGATACTGCTTTGGTTTTGTTCACGACAGTTTCATCATGCTTTTAAGAACAGAGGAAGCCCATTAAGACCAGGGATGAGAAATGCCATGGCTGGATTACATTTTATATGTTTGAATTAAATTTGAATTAATCCTCTTATAGCCCAGACATTAGCTGTTTTACCAATTAGATCATGTGTTCGAATGAGGAAGGAGCTTTTGGGTAACTGTCACTTTTCAGACCTTTCATTTGTGGAGAGCAGAGGCAGTGAATGAGAGAAGAGACAAGAGGCCAGAGAATGACATACGGATTCACATTTCCATTTAGAGAGGAAAATTAGATGCCCAAAGCTTAAATGTCCCTTATCTGAAGGGAGGAGAACACAAAAAACAGATTGTGCACAAAACCTTCAGAAAGATGAGCCCAGCACAAAGTCTTTGCAAATGGATCCTATTATGTCCTGGGTTATCCTAGTGACCAAGGGAGACCAAAACCCTGTCTTCACATTCTTCATAAGTCCCACAACTACTTGTACCTGTGGTAAAACTGCAGCAGCAACAAAACTCTAAACTTGCAACCAAAGCTCAGCACACAGCTGAGTCACTGAAAAAGGACATTTAAGGTTTTTCTCACTATCACAGGATCAAAGGTTTGGTATAGTTTTAGGAAAGAAACTCCACTAGTTTGATTATTTATTCACTGTATCAGAGTAAAAAATTCTGTCTCCAGACGAAAAATCAAATTTCAATGTGCTTTATAGAACACAGACTCTCTTTATCAGATGGGCTCAGTGCTGAAGACCTTCTTAGTTAACGAGACCAGTTCTGCTCTACTCCAGGGCCAAGTTTCCACCCATAATGTTGCAGCCAATTAAATAAGCAGTTGCATAAAGCTGTATGTTTCATTCTCCTGGCAAAACAGATGGATATGGGAGTTAGGGGGTGTATTTTTGAGGCTTATATGAGCTTCAAAGAGACTAAAGGCATTCTGCATTTGAGGAGTGAAGGTAAGACCTGACTTCCCAACTCCAAGAGCATGCACAAATATATGTATATACATGTATTATATGTATATATATGCCCATGGATGATTGCACACACATGATATCAACACAAGAAAAGAAATGAAAGCAAGAGGACCATATGGACACTCATTATCCAACCCAACAAGGGAGCCCCAGAACCCACTTTAACTGCATCGTTAGACCTTACATTGAAATCCCTCATGGTCCAATTCTTTTCTCCCAGAACAGCTGAGATTGGAAGGGACCTCTGGAAGTCACCTTGTCCAACTCCCCTGCTCAGGTAGGGTCACTCAGAGCAGGCAATGCCCAGATGGCTTTTGAACATCTCCAAGGACAGAGATTCCATTTCATTGCACATGAGTACATCACAGTGGCTTCTGACACCTGCAACACTGGCCAAAGTTCAGATCCTGGCTCCACACTACAAGATGTTTCAGCTAATTGAGCTTGAAATACAAGGACAAAATCTACTTTGTGCATAAAAGCCAGAAGATAACATTTTTTCTTTACAAGACAGCGTATTTTCCTGAGAAAGAACATTTCATTTCCTGAAAACTTGAAGAGATGCAAATGCAAAATGTTTTAACCTTATGATTAAGTTACAAACGATGCCACATGAAGGCAAGACAGCAGTATAAAAGTTTTTTTCAGCTGTGAAGGACTTTTAAAAGCTGCTTTTTGGCCAGGAAAGCATACATATTTCTTTAATTTTTAAATAGATATAATTTTGAAGGAAGCATACATTTAAATCATGGAGAAACAGCATGAAATTCAAACAAATTATTTTGGAAATTCAGGATAGAATGCCTCAGACAAAGCCTCAGACTCCAGGATGTTACTCTTCCCAAATACTCTTTTAAATACAGAAATAAAATGAGAAAAGCATAAAGCTCTTAACATGCAAAGCATTTTTCTTGGATGTGGATGCTTTCCACTCTTGGGTAAGAGTGTTGACAGAACAGTACCTTAATTTCCTTTGCAACTGGCATGTTTGGGCTATAATTTTTTCCTTCAGAGAAGCCAGACATTTAATTATTTAGGAAGACTAAATCAATGAACTAACAATTACTGTAAGAAGACTTATGCTAGCTGAGGATGTGATCCTTGGGTTTTTTGTTTTACGAGCTCAAAATAAATTTTACCATGTCATTCTTACCATCAGCACATTGCCTCGGGACAAATAGAAGATGACTCCCTGAGAAACCAGTTTTCATCTAATGACGACCGAATCGACTAAATAAAACCTGACATTTTAAAATTTAAAGAAACATTCAGAATCTTGGAATTGTACTGTTTATGTTCTAGAAGTGACACCAAGGTCGTTTAGCATTTTTTCTGTAGAGGAAATAACTGCAACAACATAAGAAAACCTCCATCTAATCTGAAGGAGGGAAATACAAACTGGAAAAACTGCCAAGAGAGAAGATAACAAAATACTGGCATCTGGAGAGCTGTCTGCTTGGCAAGTATGCATGTCATTTACAAATGTTTGCTCATAATTATATCCCTGGAAGACTTGGGTGAATAATACTGTTGAGAAAGATGCCACTTTCATCATATTTAGGTAAATGCAACAACAGTCATTGAAGGGTGAGTGTATCCAAGGATATAACTGGAACAAAGGGGAACGAAGCTATGCCTCACGCTGCCCTGGTACCTGCGAGACAAAGGGAGAGAAGGACGGAGCTGCATACTGGGACATCCACTGAACTACCAGCTCATCAGCAAGCTTTCTGGAGGAGGGGGAGCAGGGATGTTGGCAAGGTACCACTGTGGTTTTTTGCTTCTTGTCATGACATAGCCAACACAGAAGGGCACAACTAAGAGCAAAGAATTCTCTGAAGTAACACCAGAGATGGTACTGAACAATCAAGTTCACGTCATACAGGGTCCATTCAGTCACCAGACTGTAATGAAGAGGTTAGACATGGAGTATCTGCTGACAGATGAAGGCATTATAGTTCCTTGGTCATCTCTTTTTCTGGGTAAACACCATCTTAATAAGATTTTCCAGGCAAAGTAAAAATACAGAATTAAGAAAATACAGAGCAACAGCTCTGTTCTGGGAACATTTTGGCAATTCCAGAAACAACATGTCACAACTTCCCCAGATGAAAACACTAAGGACAAAATATTCTGGGGGGAATGGTTTATCCAGTCAGAAATGAAGATGTAAACATGACAAATAATGTTCTTAATGTTGCCTCCCATACTCACCCCATTGGGGGCCAGGCAAAGCGATAACACAGAACCCAGCAAAAAATCCCAAGGCTTTGAAAGGGGGCAGGGTTTCACCCCCAAAAAATGTTATTAATATTGAGGTGCACCACCTTGTATCATTGACAGGAATGAGAGTGAATTAAAGTGAGTTCATTCATACCTATTGTTTAGAAAAGGATGCTTTCTAAAATAGCATCCTTAGGAGAATTTAATATCATCTCTTTCAGTCCCAGTACCACTTCATAAATTCAACACCTATCTCAAAGTGAGGACCACTCCTCACAAGTTCTGGAGCATTAAGTTCTCCCATGTTTCAATTTTTTATATTTCTCAACACCCAGAAGCACAATCATGGTCTCTTCAGAGCTAAGCATACAGCCAGAGTTGGGCATCACTAGTCTTCTGCAGAAAGGTGAAGAGAAACACAAAATCATGGAACAATGCAGAGTTCCTGCTCCTATTTCTGATGAACTTTCTCAAATACAGAAACAGAACCCATATGAATGAAATGCCATAAAGTTTTGGGGTCTTCTTGTTTAGGGCACGACTGAGTCACTGCACACTGAGCTCCCCAGTACACCTCAGCCTTGATTTCAACTGCAGATTCTGGTCTTGGAAAGTAGGACATGGACAAGGGTCATACAGCTGCACATACCCCTCTGAGACTCAAATCCTAGCCCCTGCCAGCAATAACTGCCGGAATGGATTAAGGGAGTTAATAGATCCCTACTTGTTTGTTCAGCTACATGAGAGGAGTCCTCAGGGCACTGCACACAAGCTTTGCTTGCTTCCTCACTACAGGAACAGAACATTTGGGAAAGAAAGCACTGAACAACACATCTGCAACAGCCTTTTGCATTTGATGACTCCTCCGTCCAATAACTTATCTATGCTTCTTGGATCCATGTTCAAGAAAAGCAGAGGGATGCACTGTCTGTCTGTAATATTATTATTTTCACATCACTCCTCCTTAGCACATGCAAATACTGACTTGCTTCAATGGGGAAAAAAAATTAAAGGCCCCTTTTAAAGGTAACACCACTCAAATTTTATAGAACAGATTCTGGATCACTGTCTGCCTTCAAAATACCACAGACTTGCCCTCGTGTGACAATGCAAGTCCAAAGCACTGCTTCATTCTTCTTCCCAGGGCACCATTCAGCTTCCTGAGTCCCTGCCAGATGTCCACATATATATATCCATGTCTGCCTGATCTGGGTGCTTCTCAATGCATAGTCTGAGCCTTCCACTCTGGCATTCACAGCCTGTCATACAAGCTTCATGTTTATGTTAGAAGTTGGGTTGGTGGAGTCACAGGTGGAAATGCTATAGCAAGTAAATCAAGATTTCAGCTTGCTGAGGGGTTACATTAGTGAAATTTATAGTTGTATATGAAGTTTACATTGTTTCACCTTCAAAATTCTCACTTTAGCAAAAGGCAATCAAGAAATCTTTGCTGTTAGTGGGATTTTTACAGGGTCCAACACACAGCAAACTTCCAGAGATTATCCTGTTAATTATTACTTCAATGTTTTGGTGACAGAAGTTACTTCAGAGTAACAAGAGGCCAAACCTGCAAAGTCAGCATACATTTTCCAACCCAAATATCAAAATTAACTCTAATCAGACTGCCTGCTGGAAGATAAGGCAGAGCATGTCACATCCACCGTGAAAGGCTCAGTGTCCTGTCAAACGTGAACTAGCACAGTGGTCATGGCCTGGGCACTTTTGACATGAGATGGTCTCCCATCATGGCTACTCCACCTTTTACTCTGATCAACGTAATGTGTCCTCAAGTGCTTGAAGTGGAGATATCCTGTGGAAGCTCCCCCTTCTACTGGGGCAATAAAGGCCCTTCCCTTCTCTCTATGGCAGCAGCAGGGGGAATGATTTTAAATTGGAAGGGAGATTTAGATTGGATGTTAGGAAGAAGTTTTTCACTGTGAGGGTGGTGAAGCACTGGCACGGGTTGCCCAGGGAAGTGGTGGCTGTCCCCTCCCTGAAGGTGTTCAAGGCCAGGTTGGACCTTGAACAGTCTGGTCTAGTGAGGGGTGTCCCTGCCCATGGCAGTGGGGTTGGAACTAGATGATCTTTAAGGTCCCTTCCAGCCCTAATGATTCTATGACATGAGCTAGAAACACATGCACTCACCACATAAGATCTATTTATTGTGCCAAGCAATTACACTAATTGAGTGCTAGAAATAGGTCCAGAAGCTAAGAGACCAGAAGAAAAGGGCTGGAAAAGCCCAACATGATTCTGCTCAGAATATCTAGATCATCAGCTATACTACCACAAACAGCAGCAGTTCAGATGATTTACCTGGACAGCTTGTTTCCCTATTTTTGTAAAAATTATGACCAAAAAAGTCATACAAGGAGGACTACAGAAGAGAGGTGGTAGAGAGCAGACAGGGAGAGAGGGAACATGTTAAGATATGTTCCCTTACAAAGAGGGAAGTCATTTGCTTTTCAGATCATCATCACTAAAACATACAAGCAAACAAAACCTCAAAACCTTATGAGCCAATAATAATGAGAGAAAGAAAGAAACAAAACAAAGCCCACAATGTTTTCAGAAAAATATTTGGCCAGACACCATCAGAACATGATGTTCCAAGTACCTTAGAAGAGCAGCAAGGGAAATCCCATTATAGCAGGATATTGTTTCCTTGCCTCTGGGAAAAAAAAAATCAAGAAACATTTCATTTTTATTTAGTGTATCTGGGGGAAATTTGTGACATTTAAAAACTAAAAATGAAATTGCTTTAACAGAATATTACCCCAAACCCCCAAAACATTCCCCAATACTGTTTTGTTTTTTCCCAAAAGACATTTGCTCCTCAAAATAGCCAACCCTGGTCTCAGAGCAACCACCTCACTTGAACATTACCTCTCCCACTACTGGTGAAAATGTCCCAAACCAACCAATTTTGTAAAATAAGACAGGAAGAAAGCAGATTCTGGATCCATCTGATACAGAATTACAGCCATACAGCGAAGATAAGACTTATTCTGCCCTTGATTTCAAAGATCTTGCTGTCCATTTTTGGACGTCCTCTAGGAGCCCAATTCCACTGGGTCTTTGTAAAGCTTATTGTTCCAGTCTGTGGATCACCAGAATGCAAGAACAGTGATAGCTGAGATGTATGGATGATTGCTTACTCCACTAAATCTACCTTCACTAAACAAATAAAGCTCTTGAGGCAGACTTTTTCATCTCCAAAAATAAAACCACCAAGGTTCAGAAGCCAAGTGTCAGCACTTATTTTACCCTTAAAGAAACACACAGCATGGCAGAATGCTGCCTACACCAGGTTCTCAAATGGGTGGCAGTTCATTGTTAATATCACTAACATTCATCCATCACCTCCCCCCTTCCCCCAGCTTAAAATTAAATCTAACAACCTGAAGACAATTCGACTTAATTGTAACTACATCTTCTGCAGGGATCCATCTGCCAGTCCCTGCTATTTGAATATGCAGTTGCTAGGGCAACGTGTGTGAAGAGCATGCTTTTGTGTTGCCACTTGCATCTTTGGGAGCTGTGCCAACATCCAAGTTCCCACAGCTGGGATGGATTTAACACCTTCCTACCCCGAAGCCGCCTGTCCTTACTTCCAGTGCTGGGCCCACGGCAGACAGCCCTTGGCAAGCAGCTACTTCTCTGCAGATCGACACCTGCATGAGAATGACAGATGGCTGCAGCCAAGCTCAGTATAATCAAACACCAAGGATGCTGCAGCACGCTATAAAATAAAAATTCCAGCAGGGCTAAGCTTCATCTGCAGGAGGTTACAGGGTACACAGTTCATCGTGTACATAGCTAATGAGGAAAGAAAAGATTATTTACCATCATTTAAAAATAATTTTCTTCTGGTGGTTTCCCATCTAACTCTTCTTGTTCCCTCACCCACTACTCCATACTAACAGGAGGTTGCATCATATCTATACAAATGCACGGTCTTTTCTCTGCCTCCACCATTTTAACTTAGAGAATATGATTAACGTGTACAGAAACCTTCCTGTCAACCTCTCTCAGGGCAGACTGCTTCCCAGAGTTTAGCTTTTAATTTCTTTCCTACTTGAAAAAGTGTGCTCCAATCCTTCCCTTTATATATGCATACATGTATGTTTACAAAGAAAACAAACATCTGACAGTCTCTTCCATAGCTGAGAACAAGCTGGAGCTCAAGATCACAAACTAATTCTGCTTTAAATGGCAAGGAAAACTATTCCTAACAATGGCAAATAGCCTCCCTGCCACTGCACTAATCTGTAATCACACCTAATTGTTGCATATAAATGTGTCTGTTAAAATGATAAAGAGTGTAATCCAGGAAGTCCCAAAATCCTCTAGAAGCCCCATTCAGCACCAGTAATGGAGTGCAGTGTCTTGAAAGTCACTCACTGAAGGTTGCTGTTGATGCCTCAGACTCACTTGATCTCTCTGTGTAGTAAAACATCCTTAATGATATGATCTAGAATGTCACATATGCAAAAAGAAAAAACAGCCAGTTAAGATTTATTTCATGTTAGTGCAAAGCCGTTTTCCCACAGTACTTTTCTCACACATATTCCAGAGGAACACAACAAATAAGGTGCAAGACACTGCTGCGTGGCTCACACAACCTACAATCTGACACCACCTTTGTATTTCCATCAACGCCTCTATATGTTTGAGGGACTTGAAAGGATTCACAAGCTCACTCAAAGCTCAGCAGAGGCTCAACACCATGCTGTGGAACACATTTACTTGCCTCTTAGATTCAGGCAGATTCCACGTGCCAGTATGTCAAGCAATAAGCTGGGGCTTGGGGGTGGAATCTGGCAAACCAGAGAAGTGCCGCTATTCACAGTGGCTGTTAAAATCAAATCAGCTTGCCACACAGAAGGCAGCAATGTAACTCTGCTGTACTGCTTAAGAGTTCACCTCACTTTGTCACGCCAATTCATGCTATTCCTCTTTAATCTCTACTCTCCTCCAGCTCTGGATTATCCCCAGGACACATTCTGGCAGATATCCAAGGGTGCAATGAGCCCTCACTCCGCACCATGCCCTGAAACTGTTCTTGCAATGCAGTGTCAGGCGACCGCTCAAATCCAAACACGGTGCCAGGATATGTCCCTCCCTAGTGCCTCTTTTGTATGCATTACTGGACTCCAACATGTAGTCCCAAACATAAGCAGATGTCTCTGTTCTTACTCACAGTCAAGCTGGAAAACAGGGCTGTAATGCACTTACAGAAGAGACAGAGGAATCGAATGATGAAACCACGATTATCTCTGAGGGGCATTTAACCCAGACGAGGCACATCTTTCATAATATTCCATATGATTTATGAGGACTGGGATACTGGTAAACATTCTGGAGGACCACTTACCGTGACCACAAATGCTGTATCTGAGGACATACCTGAACTAAAGAACACTAATACAGACTCTTTAAAACCAGCCCAGACTAAGTGCCCCGGTAGGTATGCCCCGGGCCTCCTCTGCCTTCCAAAGCAAAATCTTCTCAAACAGGTATAGAGGCAGGGTAGGTTTCAAAGTTCAAACCAGCATTTGCAAATACAAAGATGTTTTAGCTCTTGAGACAATTGATCATTTTCTAGCAGTTAGAAGCAAAGAAAAGCTGGTGCCACCTTCAAGAAAAATGTGCAGGTGCAGAAGTGGGAGCTCCTGAGTTCTCTGGCAACTCAGTCCCTCATACTGCCCTAGGTAAGTCAACAGCCTGCTCATCCCCCACTCCCCATTTTGTTATGTTTATTCCCATCAATAACTGTAACATTCCAGAACAGAGTGCATTAACTCCTGATCCTTTTCACTTACTTGGTGATAACCAGCCTGAAAGTGTTGGAAAACACTGTTGAGAAGTGGAGAATCAGGCCCATGGCACAATGTTTCCAGGAACACCTAGTAGACAGTGGGCTCTGAGTATGCAATGCTCCACTTTCAGTCAGGTATCTGACCTTTGGCACCAGTGAGATAGTGGGATTTAATCAAACACAGCAGCAGTCCCTCCTGTGGCCTGGGACACAAAAGTTCTTTCTTGGGAAGCAGTTCAGAAGTTCTGTCACACAGTGTCTTTCTGTGCTGTCTTACTGAGAAACAACTAGCCCTGTCTTTCCAGAACATACGGGTACGTAGGACCATAGGCCTTAAGAGAAGATGCAGACAAAAGCAAAACCAGGGATTATAAAACAGAGGGTCAAACAGGGAGACCAGGAAAGCACATGATAAGACTTATTTGGGAGGATCAGACTATTATTTTCCTTTATGAATAACTAAGGAACGTTGCTTATGTCTGAAGCGAGCTTAACCGCTCTGTCCCCACATGGATGCTTGCCCTGGTTGAGTGATCGCTGCTATTTGTTTAACACTGACTTCCCAAAGATGTCCTTGGGATTTAATACTTTCAGTGAGGTCAGTGCTCCGTGAAAAAAACTAAGACAAACCCAAGGTTCAGTTAAAAATAAGACAGACGAAACATCCTCTTCGCAGAGTAACTGTTGTTTCTACCTATTTTCACTAAAGCTGTTTGCTACTACGAGCTGATGCTGACCTGGACCACCACAAAAGTGCAGTGTTTGCCCTCAGTAAGGGGTTAACCAGGACAGGTGGCTGAGGACATCCCAGAGCCAGGAGAGCAAGAGAGACAAGAGGCTTCTTGTGGCAGGAGACAGCTGCCCCCAGCCCCATTCAGGCTGATAAAGGGGATGGAAACTCAAGGGAAATCACAGGAAAGGAGCAGGATGGGCTTTGACACTAATATCAAGGGGCAGAAAAAATGTCCACCAATAGGGGTGTGTGTGTGTGTGTGTGTGTTCCTCTTTTTCTTACAAACTAGCAGGTTTTCCCCACAAAAAATTTCAGGTGTTTTGTCTCTTATATTATTGCTTTTGATCTAAATGGTGGGAGGTTACTTCTACAAAGGAGAGTCCCTCAGCTCTACATTAGGTTCTAAAAGTGCTTCTTGAAAATGGCTACACAAAATTAGCCATTTATAAATCCTTGGTCACAGACGGCCCTTCTGTCTGAGAACAGTTCTGATCAGTCCCTGCAGGACCTTCCCCACAACCAGCAGAGACACCCTTTCTCTGCAATGTTGTGGAGCAAACCTCGATTCTTATGAGGTGCAAGGGAGTCAAGCACAGGTGCTGCCATAGGGAGGTGGGGATACACTGACCCCACTCTCCTACAGTGACAGCCTGGAACAACACAGAAGCAGTGGGAACACACATGGTGTTGGAGGAAAAGGAGGGAATAAACTGTACCTCATAAAGACATATCACAGCAAGGAGGCTTCCTGCACACTAAAGGGCCCTGGAAGATGGTGCACCCCTGAATAGGTCATGCTCAGCTCAGTTATTATTTTATAGGTGGATAGAGAAACTGAGATATTAGCAGAGTCCAATGTCTTAAAACACCAGTAAAGGCTTAGACATCCGTTATGAGCATCTAACCTTTGGGCAAGGTGAATCCTGCCTGAAGTGCCCATAAACTGCCTTGACCTGAGCTGGACCACCAGACAAGGGCAGTGTTTGCCCTCAATAGGGGGTTAACCAGGACAGGTTAACCAGAACAACCCCAAGGGTGATGACCAGGATGGGCTACAGCAAGGCAGGGCGTGAGACACTGACATTAGGGAAGTCATAGACACAGTCTGACACTGCTGACATCTGCCAACAATTCCATCAGAAAACATCAATCCTAAAAAGATTGATTTTTTATATGAAATCAGGTCCAACATTTCCAGATCTTTTTTTTTTCCTAGAAGTGAAAAACAATGCAGCATTTTCATACTATTGTTACATTTCATCATCCATCACTGGTGTGGAGAGTGTCACAAAGGAAAGTAATATAGAAACAAAGCAAAATAAGGACCAAGCCCATTTTTACACAGTCTTTTCTTTTTCCTACATTAAATAAAAATATGGAATGTCAGAGTGCTATAAGTTGCAGATTCCATGTTTTGGACAGGTTTATCAGATTTCCCAGGTAGGGTCAGACCTTTTGAGTACATTTACTATCCCTGTACTGAAATACAGCATAATCAGCAAACATGCACATAAGCTCCTGTGTACAATCAGAACCCAGTTGCCTGGCCTGCCAACTGCATACCATGCCACACTGCACCCAAAGAAACTAAGATCCATAAGCAGCGAGCCCTGCTCTTATCTGTTGGATGATCTTTCCATAACAACATTTCTCCTTGGTAAGTCACACCATCCCAGGGAGATTGCATGGTAATTACACAGCGCCTTTTATGTTCACCAGTTTCTTAATGTGGGGGTGCCACAGAAGTAACACTACCCCTGTCATTGTTCTCTTTCCCAAAGAGACTTTGGAAGTACAATTCAAGTAATTAATGTCAGATTGTTAATGATCTATTGCTGTGAGTCTGACTGGAATGAGCAAACAGAACATATTTAACATTGCAGGTGCAGATTCAAGGACAAAAACAAAGTGCAAAACACCCCTTATCCCTCCTCCTCTTTCGCTTCTCTGATTTATACTCTTTTTTTCCATCAGAGCATAATAAACCCCTTTTGATTATACAGATACTCTTCCAAGTACTACAGAAATAAAAATAAACCCAAAGACTTTGGAATGCCTATATTTTTCTTCAAACTCATACTCCCCTTTCTTCCATCTCATGTCTGACTTGGAAAACTAAAATGAGAAACAGGAGAGCAACCTTTCTTCTGCTCACTATAATTTCAGTATTGAAGCTGCTGTGAGAAATGAACACCACTAGGGTGTAAAAAAAAATACTAAAACAACCGAGTCTAATGCCATTCTGGCAAATATAGCAGTGCCTTGGTCAGCCTCATCTGTTATCCCCTGTCCCAGAGGACAGGGAACAGCATCATCTGCATATGGAGTAGATCACATTGTCACTGGCATCATGTTTTCTAAGAAAACACACAAATTTTCACTTACAGAAGATTAAACCAAATCCCAAATTTGTCACTCTTAAGGGTAAAAACTTCATGTACATCAGGCTAGAGGCTTCCCTGTCCTCTTCGTTACAGTTGTCAGAGTATGAGAACAGATTACACTGATGGAAAGGCACAAAGTTAAGAATGAATTTGTGTTCTTCTGAATTATTTGCTTATGACTCTGAACTACTTTATAAATATATGTGAAACATAAAACCTCAGAGCAAGCCAATTAACAGACCCCAAATATGAGTAATATTAACCATGTGAAATGTCTAGTACATTAGTCACAATTAGAAGCCATTTGTTTTCCTCGTAAAAAAAGCAAATAGACATAAGCATTATTGGTTGTATACAGACAACAGCTGTTCTTTTAGAATGAGGGGTAGAATGACACAAATAGCAACTCCTCTACAAGGAGAGCATCAATTACCTTTGGGCGCTTCCATTCAACTTTCCTTGGTGGTGCTGATTGATAGAAGAGGGACTCATCTGAGGCTGGAAACTCAGGATCTTCAAAGAGCTGTCTCTGCTGGGTACACTGACCCTTCAGCTCGTGGTACTTCTGATCTCTGAAGAAATGCACTGGTGAAGACATATCGTTCTGCCTAGATAAGATGAATATTGGCTTGTGCAAATTATGAAGGCTCTTTTAAGTACACAGACAATACCACACATTGGTCTTTAACAACAGAGCATATAAAGTCTATAACAAGATTAATTACTGATTTCTGTTAACCACAAGATTATAAATTAGGATATGTTAATCAGTAGACTAGAAAACCACAAAATGCAGAAAGCAAGCTACTTTTGGCTGAACAGAACACTCAGGAAGACATGAGAGTCCAGACCAGGCATAAAGACAGGATTTTGCTTTGTCTAACTGATTGGAAAGGTAATGGAGTGGGGCTTGAAGTTCAGTCTGTACCATGTGTGAAGGGCTGGACCATCTTCCTGTCCTACATTCTTCTTCTGACCACTAAAGCTCTAATTATCTACTCCATCTCTTATGCCTAAAAAAACCCAAAACTAGATTTCCACAGTTCTCCTTAATTTAAGTGGCAGTGATTTGACTGGTACTATATTTCTGAGCATTATATTATATTGCAGGGAAATGAATTCCCAGTACAGGAAATAGCTGCAAATTTAAAAAAAAAACAAACAAAACCATCTCAACAAAAACCCCAAACAACTGGCTCTCAAGCCTCAGTTCGCAGAATTGTGACTATATAATCTGGCAAGTTTACAGACACAGAGCTCAAATAAATTGCTTAATAATATTCTACAAATCAGAAATCAAGTACAGAAATAATTCAGGATATTTTGAAGTCTGAGGAACATGGTGGATGTGATGCCTGTTTCAAGAGAGGGAATGAAGAGACTGAACTTACTGTGGAGCTCCTCTATGTCAATTCCTCTCCTCTTCATTCCCACCACAGGTTAGAAATGTATCTCCCCTTCCTTATTTACAGCAATAAAGACAAATGCAGGTTGTCCTGACGCCAGATCATAAGAATTAAACAACATGCATGCAATGGAGAATTGGTATCATTCCTAGCAGCCTCCTTTCTGTGTCCTCTTGCAAAGAGCTCATGCTCCTTGAGACACTTGCAGCATGAATTGGAAGAGATTCCACAACTTTGCAGAAAACTAAACCAAGCTAGGCACAAGCTTTTCCAGACATGTGAGTGAGCACAACAGGAGAAATACAGAAGAGAAATGGCAAACACTTGTAAATGACAAATTTATCACAGTCTTTGTTCTTGTGAGTGAAAGCTACTGTGGCCAAAATAGTCCAGGGATGGTTTTAACACCCTCCCTCCTCTCACTCTTACCCACCTCCACCCTACCCGCTCCCCTCCCAAAAAAAAAAAACCCAAATAATTAGATCGTCATTCAAGTACAAGAAACATTGCTCTAATGCTTACACTAGTGGGAACAAGGAGAGTATTCAGGAGTGCTCTTCTACCTTGCTGTCATTCTTACACCCATAAGTGATTTCTACCACCAAATTACTGCACAGAAAAGTAATAGGATGAGGAACCAGTTTATTCTTCATATTTTGACCAGCCAAATCTTCAAAGGCCAGCTTATTCTTCATCATCTCTAGGGCAAATATCAGGCAATAAATTTTGCATACACCAGGACTGTAACAGAGTCAAACCCTAATGCTGCTGGATCAATGGAGGCTCTCATTCCCCCTTCCAGAACTGGGCTGTGGAGTCCCGTAGTGACTCTGTTATCCAGCTTCAATAAAACAAAATTACACTTAAATTAACTCTTCCAAACTAAAATGGTTCAGTGCTACTATGCCATTTTCAGTGATTTCCTTTTTCTTAAGGGCTATTTTCTTGTTAACTATCTTCCCTAAAAAGTCACAAGGCATCTCACTTGGAAGATGGCTTCCTCCCAGAGCAGTTCTTCAAGTGCAATACAACTTGTCAACTATTCAAATATAGCTCAGAGCCAAAAAAAAAGTAAATAGTTTGGTTAATTTGGGTGGGATATAGATTATTTCACTATAACTGGCACTCTGTCTTATTAAATTCCCCATGAGCTAACTAACATTCTAAACTGAGCCTATTTGCAAGATATGCTTGTTTTTAAAATAGCCCTGGGCGATAAGGTTTTCAGCTGTCGCCTAATTCACAGACAGGCCTTTAATGACCTCATTCCCCTCCCCTTTCTCCCCTTGTATCTGCCGGACAGGAACGTGAGTCCTTCCAGGATTAACACCCAGTTACACAACAGCCAGTCTCACGGCAGTGCATAGAATGTGATCATAAAGCACAGCACATGAAATCAAGCTGCCTCACCCTGTGCTCCACAGGGCAGTGGTCACCAAAGGGAATGCTAATGAGGGGGCTTCTCCTGCCTAAATGTTGACCTGCCCTGCTCCAGGCTCCCTGTACCATCCTGAGCAAATGAATGAGTGCATGTTTCTTACAAAGGGGCTTGGGCTCCCAGAGCTGCTCAGCCTGGCTGCTATATGCTTGCCATCTGCCCAGGAGACCAAGCTCTGGAGCTGACCTGAAGTCTCACCACCATCTGGTGAATTAGCAGTTCACCACTTTCACTGGAATACAAACCCACCCTTCTAAAACACAACAGAAGTCTGTTTTTCTTGTTAGAAAGTCAACAGAAAATAATATAAATACAGTTTCTATGCAATAGCCTAGTGGTTTGAGCACTGAGGATAAAGGATGGCAGCTGAGCCCCTCCTCTCCTGTGGTCTTTACCCACCAGGACATGGTCTAACATGGCTGTCAGACAGCCAGTACCTGGCTCCCACTCCAAGATTTTTGAAGCAGCTCCCAGTCTTTGACCTACAGTTGAACACAAAGCTCCCAAACCAAGAACCATACTTCCTTGTCCTTTCTCCAGTTCACAGCATGCAGCAGCCCAACTCCCCTGCTCCATCCCCAACAACAGATTTACCTCTGGTTCAGCTGACACCCATCCCATACAGCAGCACAGAGGAAACACCAAGCACGGTTTGGCAGCCGCTCCTTCCAGGGCTCCTGTGCTGTCATATGATACAGAGCGAGCTGTGCACAGCACAAGGGCTAAGAAACACGGTCCTAAAAATGCCATACCACAATTCAGAGACCCTCTACCGGTCTGTAGACAGAAAGGGATCACTCCAGGGGAGGGGTAGAAGAGAGAGGAAGGGAGGAGGGGAAACCCCATACAGCTCTACAGGTCAGTCATTCTTACACTTTTGGTTTATTTTCCTGACTATATAAAATTACAGTTTTGCTTTTTATCTCTTCCGGTGTCTGAGCTGAGGTCCCCTGCATTTCACCTCTGGGCAGCACAACAGCTCCACAGCTGATCCCAAGGTTTCTATAGCACCATAGCAATCCCCCTTGATATAAGCAGTACAGGAGGTCCTGTATCTCAGCTTTCAACTACTGAGCTTTAAAGTCTTTCTCTAACCCTGCTTTTTTTTTTTTTTCCAGCAAGATTCCTATTTTGATTGGGAAAAGGATTTCAGCAAAACAGTGAAGACAAACCAGCGACAACAGCAGCATTTCATTTTTACTTACTCAGAGATGATTCTCCCTGTTGGAGGCAGCAAGACTATGGCTAAATCACATTCAACACAGTAACAAATACCAGCTCTTGGTGTTATTAGCAGCCTTAAATTAAAGGCACATTCACATGAAATCCAGTTCTTCCCAAGAGCATTAAGATGAGCTTCAAGTATTATCTGTACTACCCAAGAGTAATTTTGCACTCACATTTTCCTGCCTTAAACTTTCTCTTCCCTGGCTGATACATAGAAAAGCCACAAGAAGCGAGACTGACTAACTGTCCAGACAGGCGTGTGAGGGAAAATTACACCCTCATTACCATCACATTCATGCAATAAGCACACAAAAACTAACAGAAGAAGTCGTCTGTTCTCAGTCCATTTCTGTTACTCTGTGTAACTAAGGGACACACAGGAAGAGAAATTATTGCAGCTGTTAAGCCAACTGCACCCCTCAGAAGTGATCATGTGAAAGCATCCCTCCTACTCCCATCCCTGCAGGAGGGGCACAGGGACAGCACAGAGCTGGCTTTGCCTTAAAACCCAGCACTTTTAGTCCCAAAGGCAAACACAGCCAATCAGCTGGAGTGAACCCTGTGGCCCAGATCAAAGTCCTCTTCAGAGAAAAGGCTTGTAGCATGTACATTTTATCACATGTCCCAATTTTCCAGTTGCAGGACCCAAATGAATTTCCATGCACAGCACCAGGATTAAACAGGCAAGTTGTATTTCTAGCCAGTATTTAAGGCCACAGTAGAACACAGCTTTGAACATGCAGACACTTTGTCCAATAAGTAGATCCTGAGAGGAAAATGCCCATGCTCCGGCATACCCCAAGCCTCGGGACTACGTTCCTGCTGTTCCAGGACCCCTGTCTGGGAAGACCACAGCGGGATGCCAGAAAGAATACACACAGTGGATGCTGTGCTCAGGGGTAGCACCCCCAGTTGGTTTTAAGATTATTATCCGTGCTTAGGTAACAAATTTGGGTTTGCTTCATGCAAACAGTAGCTTTACCTACAAAAGCAACCACCAACACCTGGTTCTTTGGGTTCTCTTCTGTAACTGCAGTTGTGTACTAGCTTGGCAACACACAAAAACCTCCCAACTCTAAATGCTTTCTTTCAATACAGTCTTATCACCAAAACTCAAAGCCACTGTTTGGACTGTGACAGCGAAACAGGGACTCGAGTATGCAATTGTTTGCAAACATTGTTTAGTACTTTCCCAAACATCTCTTTCCCCAAAGTCATAGCTTGCTTCAGAGCAATCAAATCAGTGAGGTCTTTCAAAAAAAGCAGCCCTGCAGCCAAAAGTTTTGAATTACTCTGAACTGTTTTTCTCTAAAACTAATTAAAGGCACATCCAGGGCTCCAGCTGGAAAAGGTTATTGCCTTCTCTTCCTGTGCAGAATGATCACAGGTCCTTACAAAGCACTGACTCTGCAAATTTGTATTAAGCATGCAGGGGAATTTAAAGCAGTTGAAAAGCTTCCACTCCACATACGCCACAGTTTCATGATCTTGGCTGTTCCACCACTACTGATGCATCAGAAGCATCACAGACCATAACACAGAGCACTGCTTCCGGAGTAAATTTCTCCGTCAGTAGTGGTGGAACAGCCAAGATCAGCTAAATTTCTCCAAATTTTACTCATCAAAATTCTTTATATTGTTCAACATGCTGATTGCACTTTGAGTCTCTATGCTAGATTGGGTATCCTCTCTTCTGCATAAACCCTTATAAAAAGTATAAAGTCAGTGCTAAACCTGTATCGTGTGGATACGCAATTGCATTACTAAGAGCATATTTAATTTGAATCAAATTTGCTGCACAGGATAGTTTAATAGCACCTGTTCCAGTATTAATGATCATGGTCCAAGGGCTTCTAGGTTGTTTTGGATGGCAATGCTCTCCCTGCTTGGATGAAATACCAAGTTTTATTGTGTGCTTTGGGGATTGTGCAGCATTAGTCCTTCCTTCATCCAGCTTTTGGATTTTTCAACAAAATAAAATTAATTTGGCTACTTTATGACCTCTGTAACTCAGTACTTTAATAGGCATATAAAGGTTTCTCTGTTAAGCTCAGCTGAAAAACTAACTGAAGGAAACACAAGCATTTGTCTTCTCACAGAAATAGGAAGGTGCCAACATTGTTCTGCTGTGCAGTTCTGCCCTATTTAGCACTAAAACAGAGAGAGGAAAACTCACATATTTTCATCTGAGATTATCTGCCCATACCCTATCAGTTCTGAGCAAAAATGCAGGGGAGACTAACTGGACACCAGGAATAGAACTAGCCACAATCTGTTTGCTTTCGTGGTCAGCATCAAGAACTGGCAGAATCACCTGGCTATAAATCAAAGCTTTACTGCAATAAATTTAATCATAGTACTTGTACTGCCACATCATGGTGCTTAACCAGGTTTTTATTCCAGGTTTCACAGGGACAGAGAGACTTTCTATAGCACTTCAGCTGGGAGCCAGAATCCAGTTTGTACTGCAAAGCCTGTAACCAAGCGAGACAGTTCAGGAGGGTGGGAGTCAGTCAAGGACCAAGCCTGGAGCTGAGCAGGAGCTCTGCCTGGAACGCTGCCATTGGTTTGCAGTTTGTTCTCTCTACCACCTCTCTTCTAGTCAGTTCCTGACAAGACAAAATGCAAGCCCCTTCTCACCATTCAGGCAGGGAGTGCTGGAGCCATGGCTCATGCCCTGTAATTACTCTGCAGCCCTATGGGTTGCAAGGGGCTCTCTATCTGTGTGCTGAGGCCACCTCATCCCACAGTAAGAAGTACAATGCTGCTCCAACAACCAAGGTTGTGAACTGTTGGTGCTGTGGCTGGAGACGTGAAGCAAATAGCAGCTGAGAAGAGCTGCACGTAGAGGGGATGATGCCCAAAGGAGAAGGTCTCCATCGGGCACAAGCTAGAGGCAGATGAACTTGTAGGGCTCAGGAACTTGTAGGTCAGGAGTGTGTGTGAACTTTTCAGCCCAAACGCTGAGTAAAAATCAACACACCCATGGGTGGAGGATTACTTAGCAGTACGATGCAGATTCCATGTTGTAAACCACTCTAAGTCCTGGTAGAACCCAGAGAGGTTCACATGTACAGAGCATGTGCTAAGTTAAGGGCACACAAAGTACGTGAGCTAAATGAATACGTGACACTTATGTTCAGGCATTAAGCAATAACTCGAGTCAAATTTTTTAGACTATGATTTAGTCTTAAGGACCCAGCATTATCCCTGTCCCCACTGCAGATGCTCAAGTCTTTTACTAGATCTCAGCCAGCACTGAGAAATTCAGAACTCTAAGCACATCCGGACTCTGAGGGTCTCTGACTCCTAGAGCAGCCAGGGTGATGATACAAGGATGAATATATAGCACAACATGCTACACTGACATGCATACTTTTCTAAAAAACTGCACACCAGCACTGTGAGCACATCTCTCCTTCCAACAGGACCCAAACAAGTACTCACCCAGGTGGTCACTGCTGTTTCAGGACAACAACTGCTGCGGGCTCATTTTCTGCCACTTTGCTGCCACAACTGCTGCCACTTTGTTTCCCTAAGGAATGCAGTCCCCTTGTAATACCCACTGCCTGTAAGTGGCCCAATCTGAGTAGGGCTTGATCCTTTAGTTAAACTAATACAATGTGAGGCCACAAAAAGGTTAGGAGACACGTTTTTAAGGACATGCAGGCAAAGAGTATTTCCAAAGTGCATAGGATGTCTGCAAAAGACTTGGCCTTCAGTTCTACTGTATCCTCAAGGCCACACAGATTTGCAGCTAACTACAGAGAGGTACAATACCAGGTCTGAATGTTAAAAATAAGTAAATTTTAATGGTAGATGCCAATTATTACAACTGAGTCTAATCCAAATCAAGAGATATATAACAAGCTCTAAATAAGGAAAATGCTAACAGCAATGTGAGTTGATTTATACAAGCCAAGCTTTTGTGCTAGAACCACAGGAAACGACTTTCTTCGGAATTCTGGTGTCTCTCCATTCTGCTTTTTCACAAAAAATAGTTTATGAAAAAAGACCTTGACTACAAATTAATGGGTAACTCCCTATCAGGCCACTCCATTATTTTATGTATCCACTTATCTAGTTTAGACACAGTATTAAAATCCCTCCTTCACAAGAATAAAAAAACCAACATAAAATACTCACTTGAATTTCACAATAAGAGGATACACAGAAAGAACTGACAGTATTTTGGAAGATCAGAAACAGTATGGAGAATGGAGTAACATGAGCACTAAGGTCAAATCACACTTTATCAGCATGGTCCCTTTATTCGGTATAGCTGTTAATGATGCCTGTAGAAAGAAGACTAGCGTTAGACCGGTTATTGCAGAAGAAATGAGAGCAACCATGCTTTTGCAATAAATCACAATGAGCTCTTGGCTCAGTTAGCATATGGTTGAGATGTGACTTTCTGAAAGAAATGTACATTACTGCAGTAGTCAAAAGCATTTTCTCAGTGTGCTGGCTGAAGCGCTCCTTACTTGTGCTACAGAGAGTTTTCATCCTAGCGATAAAGTGCAAATCAAGTAAATACCAGTTTATAGGTGACCTCTGGCACTTACCTGGCTAAGGTCTGTCCCTGCTCTGAGGCACATCAAACTCCAAACTGACCGCAAGCAAAGATCCCTTCGGCTTCTTAACCTGAAACTCTTTGGACTGTACCAAGATCACACTGCTGGGGGGGTGGTGGTGTTTTGGGATGACCCTTCCAGGGATGAGTCAGAGGGACACCAGGAAACCTTCCGAGCTGCCCCCAAATGCACAGCCCTGTTTTTTCCCTGTAAAATGTTCGTTAGCTGGGATTGTTGCTGTAGCTGTGAATGAACTTTTAAAGTAGGAGGCAAGGCTATTTGGCAAGAGTCACAGACATTTTTAATTTTTTTTTTTATAGAAAGCAGGGCAGATTACTGTACACCATGAAAAAATAATTTTCTCCTTATTAGGCTGCACATTATTTCTTGCTTTAATAAAGCCAGTGTCAATGCCTCTGCCTTGGTGTGCTCCTTCTAATAATGGGCCATAGAGAAGAGTCACCCAGGGTTTCTGTGGGGTGCCAGCTGGATAGAGATGCAGCAAAACCCAGTGGGTGGGTTTGTGCCCTTGGCTCTGAGAACTGCGGGAATCCTGTGACAGCCTCAGGGATGGCTCTCACACACCACTGGGAATATTCTCCTTGCTTGACCACTCATAGTCTAGAGCTGCCTGATTTTGCCGTTCAAGTTTCTTCTCTGGAAGAAAAAACAATGTGAATGTTGAAGCAGCCCTTTCTGGGAGAGCCACAGAAGAGTCTGAGCTTCTTCTGGGCTCTGCTCCACTGTCAACCAGCTCAATCTATCTCTGCTCCTTTATAAACCTGCCCAGCCTCATGCCAAGCACTCAGCCTGTCTTGATCCTCTGTGCTAGTAACGGAAGATATATTCCTTCATCATAGTAGTTTAGAAGTCAGAAAACAATACATTTCTGTGTGATTTGGCAAAATAAAAAATAGGACAAAAGTTAATTTTCATTAAGAAATTGTTTTGGTGCTTCTCTCCATACTCTGCTCAGTCCCAATTTCATTGTGGACTTTTCAAATCCACATTTCAAATCCACTTCAAATTGATTAATTTGATATTAAGTTTTGCTCATTTGAGAATTTTAACACCTTTGTTTCACCAATATGTGGCTTTTATTTATATTTTAGTAAACAGACTTCAATTTTTTAATTAGCACCACTTCAAAATGCATTACAAAGCTTCATTTGTACCAGTAGTTTTAAACATTTTCCCAAATTTCCTTCCTCCATTTTGTCCATACTTTAGTATAACTGATCTAAGTTTACAAATAGGTCCATTCCTTCTCTAAACCCTTGCTGTTCAGAAAATATCCTATTTACTTATTTGGAAATCAATTAGTTACATCCAGAAAAAACTCTGAAATCAAAGTGTTCAGTGTAGTATCATAAATTTCTCTACTGCAAGGTTCCCTGCAGGACCGTTTGCTCTCCTATAAAGCACTTACCCAACTTCCTTTGAAGGCATGCTGAAATTTTGACTGAAAGTCCCTGGAAACTGCCATTACAGTTTTAGCATTAAATGAGTAAAAAAGCCCAACATACTAAAGACATGTGTTTTCAATTAATGATTGAGTAAGTAGACCAGAGTTTCAATCATAATAAAAAGCTGAGCTCCGACTATATATCACGTGTACTATGTGATTCATTTGCACAGCTGAGGGAAGAACATTAAAAATCCCATGCTTGCACAACAAAATTCTATTTTTTGCAAGATGGTAATAAATATTCACAGCCTATATAGACGTGTTCTCACAGTAGCTGCCTTTGATCCAATGTGGAAGAAAACCATGAAAACTTTTTCATATGAGTATTAAATCTGGTGGCGTAATCCAAGAAGTGTATGCAATTTGGGCTGAGAAGCAGCTCTTGGTGGAAGTCTTGACAAAAAAAGCAATTCCCTAAGACAGGCAGCAGACAAAGGCATCTCTGGTCTCGCTGCAGTACTGTGGCAGAAAAAAAAAGCCAGTAATAAAGTGGGGGCTATGCCAAAGCATTCAGAAAGACATACCCACATATATTGCTGTGGTCTGGAAAGAGGTGTCACGTTGTAGGCAGTTTAACCTTCCAACATAGTACCTGTGGATGTTCTCAGCAGCCTTTACCCTCCCTGTTAGAGGAGCATCATCACCACACACTCCTCTAGGCTGGTTTACATCAATGACTGTGTTGCTTCTCCAGGTGCCTCTGATTTCTCCAACACTGTCTCGCACAGCCTGCTAACACCCCCCAGAGCAGTGACCCACCACACTCTCCTCTAGTCTAGACTTGCTGCTTTCCAAACCTGACTCATGCCTGCACTCTCAGCAGGCAAACAAGATCCCAGAGCTGTCTCTGTGTAACAGCACAGCACAAGTAAACAGCATAATTTGCTCCTTCATAAGGCATTGGTTCCCACACATCTGTACATTCAGCACCAAGCTCTGCCCCTATGTTCAGGACCCACCCATACCTCCATAAATACATGCCCTTCTCTACAAGGGGGCACCTCATCATCTGCATCCACAAGCAACTCTGACACCCCTCAGTTCTCAAGTCCAGCCACTCCTCACCCTGCTGTAGCACACTGACCTTCCCAGGCTGCAGCACACAGCCAGACCAGTGCTTTGCCAGCTGTCTAATGCAAAATCACTGCAGAGAGGACACAGCTCAGGGCTGTCAGAGACTGTGGGGGCTGGTTTGGTCCAGACAGTGATCTCCGTCTCTGCCTTCCCACGTTCAGCTGGTCTGAACAGCTATGGGCTTACCAAGGCAAAGGGCAGCACTTCTGGACAGTTACTGAAGTGGTTAAGAGGTGTACAAAATAGGGATGATAGTGGGTATCAGCATGAATTGAGACTACTAAAATAAACGAACTGTAGCAATCAGACAAGAAGCTGTTCCTTTGGGAGCAACTACATGTTCTTCCCAAGCAGTGAACGTGGCACATTTCCTATTTGCATCTGTTTCAGCTCTGCTAGGGCTGCCACAACACTGAGGTTGTGGCAAAAGGAAGAAAACAAAGCAAGATCATAACAAACCTTATCAATACCCAAAGCTGGTGGTAGCAGCAGAATTCAAACAGGTTATGGTCCAAGAAAATCCCATATTTATTTGAGATAGCATCCTGCTATGTAGAGCCACCTCTCTTCCCACCCAACCCTGAGCAGGAGAGCTACTCCTACTTTTGGTTTCACAGTTCAGTTCCAGGTCACTCTGCTCCAACAGCCATTCTCATGCCTGCCAGAAAAGCTATTACTGCAAGGTGTCGACGTGACTTTTCCCCACGCATGACTATTTGTCACAGAAGCCTGCAACCTACCCATCACCTTGCAAACATGCTCCTCTGTCAGGTTCTCATGTCCCATCAGAGCTATGTTCATCTATTATTCACTTAATTTCACGGGGCAATTTGTTAATAAAACATTAGGTGGCTTCCAGCAGAGATTCTTCTTAAATCCTACATGTTTATTCTACTCTTTCTAATTTAAGCAGTTTTGTACAGAGAGGAGCCCAAGAGGCAGAATCTGAAAACTAATCAAGATTCACAGAAAAAAAAAAACCAAACCTTTCAGAGCTGTGTATCCAGCAAGGTCTAATTCTGATCAACAACACTGCAAATCTGGATCACTCATCCCTTTCATCTTCAGATTTTGATAATAGGCTCCTTCATACTTCGTTCCACAGTATGTTCCTTCCAGAGATTGGAGTAAGAGTTCAGTCCCAGACTGATGATTTGCTAGCAATGAACCTTCTGCACAGCACTTAATAGGAAGACAACCCCTAAAACAGAGGGCACAGAAAGGGCTGTGCTTTGCTGTGAAGCATTTTGCCCACTGAGTATACAGAGCAGAATTTATCCCCAAACTACCTTAACCATAATAGTAAGAAAAAATTCTAAACCATGAGTAATAAAAGGCCCAACCTCTAGGGACAGTGATGATTTTAACAGTAAAGAAGGCAGTATTGCCACCTTTCAGGCTCCCTGAAGGAGCAAGGCTTGAAAAAGATGTTTGGAGTTATTTTTCAGGTAGGCTGGTCTTGGGAAGGGGAAAGAACCTGGAGAGGAGCAGAGGAACATGGCTCCAGAGCACATATGGCCATGACAGAACAGTCCCTGAAGACGGAACAAACCTGTCCTACCCCTGAACCCTTCAGAGCCTTGCTCAGCCCTGTGAGAAAACTTTACACTCACGAACAGAACATCACGGCCACATCCCACAAATCCCTTCCAGGGCCTAGAGAAGCACACAGCAACTCTCTGAGCGGGAAAGTGCTTGTGGGAAGTGGTGCGAGGGGTTTCCCTCCAGCTCCATGTGGGTCAACTGGTGAGCAGCTGCGAGAAAATGAAGGGCACTGCTGGCCGCTTCACCACCTTCCCACTGCTGGAGAGGCCTCGGTACCGGGCTTGCAAGAGGAGTCCCCTCGACAGGCCAACCCCGGCCACGGAGGACCAGTGTGGCCCAGCAGCCTGGGCTTGGGAAAAGCTCCGCGGCCCGTAGAGGCCGATGGAGTAGCCCGGGCTCGGAGCTCACCTCAGGGCTCGGCGGCGCGACCGCCCGTCGCCTCACGGATCTGAACCCTCGTGCAGTCAACATCGCCGCGAGCCGCTAGGTGGCGGCCTCGCCCAACGGTGCGCGTGCAGCTGCGGGCGCCAGGCGAGACAGCCCCGCCCCAGGCACCGACCGTCGCCATCTTCGTGCTGGGGGCGAGGGTTTCGCCCGGTGGGTTTCGGGGACTCGCAGTGCTCCTGAGGTTGAAGGATCTGCCTCTTCTGCATAGCGATCCCACTTTTGCGTGGTGGCCGCTCGGGCACTGCGGGCAGGGGCAGCCGGCTGCCGTGTGAAGTGTCAGGAAAGTCCCCGTTGTGCAGCCCTTGGGTTCACCTCAGTCTGGGCACGTACTGTGTGAGCTGAGAGGAAAAGGGCCCAGGGACTGGAGGGAAAGACTGGGTCTTCTTGCACAGGTGACCATGACCTTGGGCAAGCCTTTTTGCCTTATGTCATGCAGTGGGTTTTTCCTCACACCAGGTGAGACATGGCAGTTTTTCTTCATCAGGGTGTGGACCCATTCTGGCAGCAAGGGCCCTGCAGAAAGGCAGGGAGAGAGATGTTCTTAGAGGTACAGGGGAAATGTGATATGTTGTCATCTACCATTCATGTAGACAGATGTCAATCATACTGAAAAACACACATGAAAACTCCCCCAGGAGCTTAGAGAAGACAGGAGTTTCCTTCTCTTTGAATTGCCTTTTGTATTCTGAGTGTTATGTAAACATTAAATATTTAAAACATTGCCTGTAGCACTCCTGTTTCTCATTGGGATTTAGATAAAGCCGTTCCTGTCTCAGGGTCATGAGAAAAAGCTCTCAGACTGAACAGTTTCCCTCTCCATCTGAGCAGCTGAGGCCTCTAGGAACCATGCCTCTTTGAAACAGGCTTAAATCAAAGCCTTGATTAACATCAGGAGTTGGAAGGGGATTTGGTCGTGATTCTCTGTCACTCACGGCCTTTGGGATGCTGCTGCTGCAGGAATGTGCTGGTAACTCTTGGCAGCTATTCTAATTTCACCTGTGAAATTCTTTACACAGAGTCTGGAGTAGTAATTATCCTTCCTGCTGGCACCTAAAATCAGAAGAGATTCAAAGATTGTGATCACTTGCCCTGTGTTTCAGATGTGGCCCTAGGTGACTTCCCCAGGTCACACAAATCCATGGCCACATTAGGAATTGAAACTACCTCTTCTGAGTTGTAGCCTACTGGTCTAATTACCCTTTTCATAGTGCTATTGCCTGACATTTTTCCAAAGTCAACAGCTGATCTACTTTTCTGACCAAAAACAGAATCTTAAAATCTTTAAATGTAAAATGTTTACAGATTTTAGGATGTTACAGTCAAGCTTGTTTTCCTGTATCTAAATCTGTGTCACGGGGACAGAAAGGTGTTTTTTCATTTCTGCTTTAATGGCTTAAACCATGAACAAAATGCTGTACTTGCCTGTGTGTGCCTGGGAGCATATGCCACAGCACTTTGTCATGAGCCACCAGCATGAGGAAATTGTCCTTCAAAAGGAGCTATGAGGAGGGCATAGGAGGACACATTTCCCCTTCTTTTCAAGTTCTCCAGCATGTATCAGCACTGCCTCCCCTTTCAGTCCCCGTCCCTACCCAAAGAACAACCTATTCATTTGCAGACCTACAAAAGCTTGGCCTCATCTCACTGCATTTGGCTCATCGTCCTGCTGCATGTGCACAGTAATACATGGGTGGGCGACCTCATTTAAGAGCTGATTTCATTACAGATCAAGTGTGTTCCTCCCATCACGTATCTCATAGTTATCTTCTTCCCTGATGAGGACTTCTTAATTAAAGCATGAACAACTTGTGACAGAAGAGCATCTTACAAAGACTTTCTTTTCTGGGTACACAAGCACGTTGTTCTCCAAGGGCCAGGCTGGTAATCTGTTCATTTAAAATCAAGGTTTTATTGCTGTGTCCTGCTGTAGATGCTGATAACCTTTCTAGGCTTTCTAGGCAGCATAGCAAGAATGATAGTTTACAAGCTGATTACAGATTTGGTCCTATGCATCTGCAATGGGAATTTTTCTGGTTATTACAGTCAGGCTGCTGTACTGTGCTAATACAAGCCTAGGTTGGTTTTGCTGCCTTATTTTTCAGCAAATCTGGGGCCACACATGTCAGAGAATCACACCTTTGTCCCCCTCCTGTCCCCAGAAAGAGCAAATCAGTTCCCCTGTTCCACCATCAATTGAAAACCTGAGGAGATCACATTGCTTGTGGGAAGAATGTCTTTTTGGTTGCTCTAGTGCTCTCTTCCAAGAGTCTTGTCAGTCTCACAGTGTCTTACCTCTGTGTCTCCAAGGCACCAAGGTCATATCAGTGCAGTGATGCTAGTCACAACCAGCTCTGCAAGGAGTCGTGCTGCCATCAGGACCCAGGCTAGTGCTGCAGTGCTCCATGGCTCAGATCCCTGCAGATCCCTGCCTGTGTCACTCTAGGATGTACACAGGCTCTTAGTCACATGACCTATGTCCATATTTTCATAAGCTATTAAGGCAACTAAAGGTGCAGGTCAGCCTGATTGATGGGACTGATAAAGCACTAATATAATTAAACCCTGAGATGTTCAGACCACTAATGTATTTTCAAAGAATCAGAGAAATTTTGCAGCTCTCTAGAGAATTCCCCCATGATCATGAACACTTGTATCCAAGCAGACACATCTGCTTTGAAAGGTGAGCAAACACCTATGTGTTGACTAGAGAGCAGCAAGCAGCCAGCCTGTGGTAACAATCTCTGAGAGAACTTTTTAAATCTCAAGATTTTACGACATATGGTAAGAAAGTGGACAAACTCATGATTTGTTGCCCTGGGCTCAAGAAGACTAAGATGCTGAACATCATTTTTAGTGATCCTACCGTGAAACCTCAGTGCTGTGAGTGGCAGCCCAAGTCGTATAACTGAGACATTTTTAAGGATGTCCCTGGTAATAGGGACATTAGAAGAAATAACCTTTTCCTCCTCAGCCTTCCTCCTGGCTGTCACTCTTACTGTGAATAGAACAACAGAGGTTTAACCAGCTCCTCAGCACTTCTCATGACTATATGTGGGTGCTAAAAGCACACTCTGTACACTTAAATTAGAGGATGACACACATCGTAGCTGGACTGCAGTTGTCAGAAGAAACAACTCAGATCTTTTCCAAACAGCTGTATGACTGCCAACATTTGTTTGGGTGCACTAACTGTGGGAAGACCTATGCTTAAAATAAATGGGTTTCCAGCACAAGCAAGCAGTGGATTTGACATCCTTTACTGGCTCTTCCATTTACTTCCACCTTACAGCACACTGGTAGCCTGGCTAGTGGACTCTCTCCTGACTAAAGCAGGAGAGAGATGGTGCTTCCCTGTCCTCAGGTGAAGGTGTTCCTTCGCAATGACAAACCACTCCGCTAAAACCCAGCTGCATCTGGTGGCCTAGACACTAGAATTTGGACAGGAGCAGGGAGGGGATGTCACTGGAGGCAAGCCCAGGTGAGATGTGCTTCATTGAAGGTTTTTCAGGCTCCGATTATCCCACTAGTTTCAGGTTGTGAGTAGTCACTGTGTTCCTGACAGCTGCTTATGCCATGCAAAGATAAATTTATTTTGCAAGATCTGTCCTGATTTTCACCCCTAGACACATCAGTGGAGTTTGGGGCACTCTGTGTCTTACTACCCTGGAGTATGGCCCCAGAAAATCAATATAAACAAAATAAAAATGTTTGCATCATTTAATACCTGCCAATTAGGGGAAAGCAGTCACAGTCATTGAGGGGTGTTTCTGGAATCTCAGGGAAAATTAAGTAAAATATTGATGGGAATATAGGGAATAAAAATACAGATTAACAATGATTACTGTTATTTTCAGTGACAGAGGTGTGTGTTTAGAGTAGTTGGAGCCATACTCCATAAAACATTACTCGTGCTCCATTACTCACGCACAAGCAGTTGTTAATCTTACAGAGACTTAACACAAGGAGTCCAGCTGTGTTTGATGCACCATACAGAGCCCAAGTGAGCATTACTCATATTAACAAGATTGCAATACAGGGCTGCGTGCCTACAACTGCAAGTCATTGGCGGTCTTACTTTTGGGGCTACAAAATTAACCCCTTTTGATTTGGTACTTTATTAAAAAAATCCAAACAGCTGTACTATGATTCTTTTTCTAGTGGACATCTGGTCAGCCACATCTGTTTATAGGTGTGCAGGGCTGGTGTTATGGTAAAGGTGATAGTTGCACAAAAACTATACCTTTGAAGTTTAGAGGTATTTCAGAGAGGCTGGTGTTGGGGAGCAGATGGCTACAACGGAGGATGAGGGACAGAGCTCAGACTGTAGGAGAAGCCATGTAAATTATCTAGATGTGTTGACTTTTAGAAGTGTTTTATTTACATAAAAGATAAGATTGAATGCCATTACATAGGCCCTGAGCCATAGAGTTGATGCTACAACCATGTTTAGCATTTCACAGTGCAAATCTGACAGAGCCCAGTAAATATCCTATTACATGTGGATCTGGCTGCCATATTTTGGGCTGCAATTCAAAGCCAGAAACCACAGAAAACTTGGATCAGTTGCAGCTGACAAGCTGACAAGCAAAAAGTATGTTTTCTTTGATTGGAACCAGATTGTACAGCAAGCGATGCAGCATCAAGTAATGGCGATTAGGTCAAGAGACCAGCCAAAGGCTTTCAACCTGGCTGAAACATTTATTTCAGTCCAAGTAACTGACACCACAGTGTCAGTGCACTTGAATCTAGACTTTTTGGAAACAAACAAAACTTTGATGAAACAAAACGTTCAGGGATACCTAATGCACATTTTGTTTAGATCCCAGCTGATGTAGAAGGAAGGCTGGACTTTGGAAACTTAATTTTGTTCTCATTGATATGACTGTAAATGTGGAATAGTTTCATGTGTCAGTGGGATTCACGCTAAGACAGCAGTATCATTTCCACTGCTTTACAGTGCTTGTTGCTGCAGTCAGACACTCACCATCTAGTTTTCCTCTTAACACTCTCCAGAATCCCTAGCAGAACTGTGAAAGAAGCACACAGCAGGCTTGAGGGTACTAAATCTGACATTTTCAGAACATTTTGCATAGGCAGGATTTTTACGCTTTTTCATTGACTTCATCTAATACATAGCACCTAGAAAATACACTAGTGTGCTTTGTTTGCTTTTGGGGTGCATAAAGACACAAGCAGAGTATTTTTTTTTAAGTTCACATTCTGCTTTTGTGGTAACATTTGCTTCAATTTCAGTTCATGCACACTCAGATAAAGGCTGTTCTTAGGGTGTTTGTTTTGGGGTTTTTTTCTACTGGTTTTATTCTGGGAATGAAATTGTTTTTAGTGTGGTCTTTCACTGCAAACAGAACTGTGCTGCTTCTGGCCTGTCCAAGCATGGCATGATAATTACCAGTGGGTGCCACTAATTGACCAAGTGGGACCCCGATGCTGTTTGCCATTTGGCATAGCATCTCCTCTGGATCTAGAGGACAAAGAGCACAGCACTCTAGGCTGGCATGCAGTGACCACAGGGAAGGAGGGATAAAGGGCTCTGTCTGGGCATGAAGCATTCATTGGGAAGAATCTGAGCTCTTTCTCAGCAAGCCTGGTGCTTGAGGACATGGTCTAAGGGTAGACTTGGTGGCGGTAGGTTAATGGTTGGACTGGATGATCTTAGGGGTCATTTCCAGCCTTAAAAATTCTATGATTCTATGATTTTTAATTCTGCAGATATGAAGTAGAAACAAACAGCAGTTTGTACTATATAATTAAATGAGGAGGTAAGCCTTATTAACATTTTTCAGGGCTTACAAGGAAGAATATTAAAAATTTTGCTGCGGTTCTGATGGGGTAGCTGTGAAAGAAGAGCTTGGACCTTTTTCAAGCCTGTGTGGGAAGGCATGACAAACACTGTATCTCACCAAACTTCCCTAAGCTCATGTGAGACTTGCCCAAGCCCTGGATACCAGAAGAGAGTTCAGATAAAGGCCAGATCTTGTTTTTCTGGATGCACTGAAGTGCTGCACGTAAGGAAAATTCTGCCCTTACCTGTACCGTATCTCCTATAGCGAGCCCATCCCTTTATTCAGAAGGATGCGTCTTATACAGGTTGGGCTGTTTCAGTCAGGCAGATGTGTGCCTTAATTCAAGGCCATCAGATTTCCTCCTCTGACATTTTCCTACATATGCATAAATGGGACTGATTGGGTAAAGTTGATGAATCAAAACAAATGAGTACCACTATAATTCACAAGTCATAGTCAACAAATGCTTGGCAAATAAAAGCAACAGAAAGGTTTTTATCGGCCTAAATATTGAAACCAAATTTTATTTTTTGAAAATGACATTACACACATCTTGCAAATGTACATTTAGATGAGAAAACAATGAGTAACAAATATTGAGAGCAAAGCTATAAAGTGGACAGGTTCTCTGCTGCATGGCATCGCATTACAAGAATACTCAGACCTGGGATGGTTATTACAAGTAGTAAAACAGTTCACAACACCTCACAAAAATGGAATATTTTTTTCCCTAGAAAGTCAAATCGTCTAACAAAAGGAAATTCTGTTAAAGGAGAAGAGGCATGGGGGATAGATATGTGCATCTAGGTACATTTTGTGGTTTTGTGGTAGGGCGTTGTGGGGGGGTTTAAGTCCATTTCTTACAAAATCCACCTTTGTGAGTGACCCCCTCTTTTCCAAGACTTGGACTGTTTTCTATTCTCCATTGCCAACAGAACCACAGCTATGAAACAATAAGCCCCGTGTACTCAACAAGCTTGGGAGCGTAGAGGAGTTGTCTGTGGAACCCCTAACAATGTAATTCCTATATACCATCCCCTCACCCCTTCCGTGCTGTATCCAGGAAAATCAAAAAGCGTGTGCAAACTCTGCAAATCAGGGGCTGTGTGACCAGTCCCCTGTAGAACAACCAGGTGTGGAAGCCACAGCCAATACACCATGTGCCACATGCCTCAGCTGCAATGGATCAGCAGGATCTCATCGTTTACCGGTAATGCAAACTTCCAAAGCTTTAATTTGTTCCCTAGTTCAAGCAGAGGCAACAGGTGACTGATCTCCATCTGTTTTACCTTGAAGGTTAGAGTCTAATCAAAGTGCCAAGGCAAGGCGCTGTGAGAAATAAGTTCCCCAAGAGAACCTGTTGAGAACTGCTTTTCAAACCTCGTCATATATCGTCTTATTTATGCCCAAATCTGTACTTTACAACCACGAGAGAGACAAAGACAGAGTAAGAGAGAGGGAGAGAGAGAGAATCTTTCCAGGAGGAAAGGAAGAGCTAATTAAGAAGAGAGGTACAGGACCATGCATTTACTCTCAAAAGCTTGTTCACGAGCAAGCTAACATTTCTAACACTACAACCACTCATCTACATCTGTTTGCTAAGTAACTGAGTTCTACCTACAACTAGGGAGCAGAAGGGTTTATTTTCTTTTCTTCCCCCTCCCTTTTAAACGTCAATAAAAATGTTTTCTGTACAAGTTGAATGGCACAAAAGGTGGTTAAAATGCTAAATAACTCACCACAAATGGAGAATGCAAAATTAGTTCAAAACATGCTTGGACTGTGTACAGGTAAGCAAGGAATCATTGGCATAAAGCTGCAATATATTACAAGATGATACAGTTGAGATCTTTTGGAATAACCCCTGCTTGTTCTGTCCCTTTAAGAGAACTTCACATAAAAATTCAGTGTAAAGGGAACTCAAGGTGTATATCCAAGCAGAAAGTTAACTATGGGCAATATTATTTTTCTGAAGAGATAAGCATTTCCCCTCCCATTCCACACACTCCCCCAAGGTACAAAAGTCAACAGGATTAGCATTGCTGCAGGCTTGCCAAGAAGAAGGATAGGTAGATCTGGTTCAGGAGAACAAAAGCACCATTTAAATTAATAGCTCTTTGTACAATGTCATTAAATACCTTATTATTTAAACAAAAACTGAAATTTACCAATCCCAACAAAATAACAACCGAACCCTCACCACCCGTGTGTCCTCCAAGATTATGTACACAGAGTTTAAAGTATACCAGCTAGACTTTAAACCTGGCTGACCCTCCAACCCCCACCCATGGAATGACAATAGAAAATACATCATGGCCTCTCAGTTATATTATATTGCAGCTTTGTCATTAATGATGAAATCATACAAACTCAATGAATGACCTAAGACAGTAATCCATGATCAGGTTCCAGTTCAGCTGCGCATCTCCCTCCCTCACCACAGCTTGGTGGCAGATTTGCAGCTCAGAGAGAGCTGGGGAGCACAGGGCTGTCAGTGAAGGCAGTTCATGCTCTTCAGAGAAGAGTGGTGTGAAGCACTCAGGCTTATGCAATGAGAGCCACTAACCCTAGCTTGTGATTGCATTTGTGGTTAAGAAAATAGGCAAGGGCTAGTAACAGCAAAGTCAGCAAGCTGATACTCCTTTCCTGTGTTTCTAGACTAGACAGTGTCATGAAATACAGTGTATCTTGGAGAGGAATATGTCATCACTTCAGAGAATAGGAGATTTGGCTAGACAGGTTTCCTCTTTCTAAAAGACCCCCAGTGTCTTCTAAATTGATAATCGCAGCTGTACTAGTACTGCCACGTGATAAAACTGCTCAGATCACACATCATTTAAATAAGAAGCAAACTAACAACAATTTTGCATGTCAGAATTCAGCATGTAATTATAACTCACAGGCTTTCTTGTTCTTACATTCAATACTTCTGCTTCACCTTATCTATAAACTCCAATTAGCAGTGCAATTAATTCCCTAGACATTCTTCTTTTTAAGGAGACACATCATAGACATCACACTAAACCTGGAAACAGCTCTTCTGTTGTAAAAAGGTGGTGAGAAAGGAAAAAAAAACCCCAAAACAGCTATGTGTTCTGCAACCCCTCAACAACCACATGGGAGTTGCATGTTCCCCCCACCACAGGGGAAGCGTGAGAGGGAGATAGAATATCACTACATTTTAACTGCCACCAGCAAAGGGAAGTGAATTAAAAACCCATCCATGTCTGCTGTTCAATGGTTGAAAGCTGATGGAGAAAACCAGCCATGCTGGAATTAAAAAAAAAAAAAAAAGCCACAAAAACAATAAACCAAAACCCAAACAACAACAACAAAAAAAAAAACCACTAAATGTTTCACAGGGATTCTCTGAAGGTAATATTTTTCATTTCAAGAACTGGGCCTGGACACCAGCTCAGGGTCCATTTGGTCCGTTACGAACGTTTCCTAAGTTTGACTCTGCACCACACTGGTTTCTCAGAAACCTGGGCGTTCAGAACCAGGGTTTGGTTCAGGTCCACCCTGACCACCTGCCACAGTGTGACTTCGCGTGACAGGTGAATCACTTTTCTCTGCAAAAACCCCGCTGTTTAAACGTAGCTCAAATTAATCTCCACTTCCTATCTATGGCTGCTGCAAATAGACATGGAAGAACAGCTTGGGTAAAAATCAAAAGCAGTCTTGAGTTTAGATGAGTCACCTAAAATGTACTGAACCTTCCTTTTTATGTTCAGAGGCATTTGGTAATACTTTTCTCTAAAAACCAAGCCAACCATAAATCTCTATTCTGTTTGGTATTAGTTGGGGCTAGAGTAGAAAAATACTAGAAGAAATAGAAATACTATTTCTGGTTCCATAAACCTGCTGGGCTCAGAGCATGTCTACTGATAGACTGACGTGACAGTAAAGTGAGATAAAGCAAACACTCTTTAGAACCAGAAAATATAGAGGAGACCCTCATTTGCTAAGGTTCCTTTTGAATTTTAATTTCTAAAAGTTTTAAGCTATTTCAACAAAGAAAGCTGTTTCGGCTTTATCGTTAACTACAACAGATCTATACAAAATATCTCCCATATATAGCTTGCTTTTTCAAGGTTCATATAAGAGATCACCTTATAGCTCAGGTCAATGAGGTTTTCTCTGCAAAGTCTGCAGCTGTCACCCTGGAAACTGAGTCTGCACATAAATAATCAATCACACAAAAATTATTGAGAGTAATCAATCTTTGAAACAGAAGACCAATCTCAGATCAAATGGGTTCAGCTCCCTTAATTGTGCTTGTTTAAAGCAGTAGAGAATTAGGTGTATTGGGTTTCACTTTTTTTATATTGAGCATCTGAGAACCTACAGAAACAAAGGAGGTGCAATCTTGATGCAAAAAAATTGAATATCTGAGACTAAACAGCAAAAA
Organism: Heliornis fulica; assembly: GCA_013399135.1. Lineage (NCBI taxonomy): Eukaryota > Metazoa > Chordata > Aves > Gruiformes > Heliornithidae > Heliornis > Heliornis fulica. The sequence continues at coordinate 232,128 of VXBZ01001812.1, read as the reverse complement.
AAAAAAAAGAAAAAGCATTCAGATAAGTAAGTTGGTTTGCCTTTTAGGATTAAATAACTTGACAAGCCTTGTAACTCAACTAAATTTAGCTGGCATTAAGCACAGGTCCCCTTGTTCAGCATGGGCTTCCCATCAGTTTACTGAACACAGAGTCTCTCCCACAGGTGGTTACACATTTCATAGACAAGATCATCACCAGCCTCTCTGCCTGCACAGCAGATCAAGACAACCTCCTCCAGGAGCCCATCTTGGCTTTTTAACCTGTGAAAGTGGGTTGCTACTTTTTCCAGAGTTTGCTGAGCTCCATGGGAAAAGATGGGAGACTCAGAGATGCCCTCCTTATTCTCTCACACACCTTGCAATACCCCAGTGCCACAGGCCCATCCTCCTCCAAGCCAGGGCAGGTTGATGGGTTTCGATTTCTGATATTATGAGGAAAGAAAATAACCAAACCACAGGTTGGTACTGCCATTCAGTGAAAGGCTGAATCTCCCCTTCTCCCTGTCTGGCGTGACACATGCTGATAGGAGATTAAATCAGGAGCAGGAGAGGAACTTGAAACTGAGTTCTGCCTGTGACAAAACGTGTCTTTATTTCTGCCATGAGAGAGGGTCACACACTGTCATGACAGACAGGCCACATCCTGTCTTCGATACCTACAGGAGCTCTAACTCTACACGCAGCCAGGAGCCCTGCTGCCTTTCTCTCCAGAACCATGCTGCAGAACCCTACTAGTTCCAGCCTCCCTTTTCGTTTGTCCCTGGAATTCCTTGTCTTTTAGTATTCACACACATCAATGGCACTGATGTTTGCAGTGCTCTGCCTCATGGTCTCCTCTCCATTTGATTCTCTGTGAAGTTCAAGCTCATGTCATCACTCAGTATCTCCTAACGAATGCCCCCTACCATTCCTCTTAGAAACAAGTCTTTTTCCTTTGTTTCCCATGACACTGGCCATCATGGCATCTTTCTCTAATGATGCCAACCTTCTTTTTTTCAGCTGAAAGACTCTAATTACTGGAAAGATTTGTTAATTCTCCGTGGGCACCCTCCTTCAGTTGTTTGAGTGATAAACTGTCAGACCTAGGGAAGCTCTAAACTGGCTCAATAGTTCTGAGTTACAGTTCATCGAGATACAGAGCAAGAGACAGAATAGGTTCGTTCAACTAAGCAATGAAACTGAAAGACAACTTGTTCCCATGAAACCATCTGGCCATGAACACTTTCTAAACAAGAAAGCTTTCAACAACAGGCCCACTGTTTTCTGGGTAGAAGGCCACCGAAATCATCAAACTTTTCGTCATTTACACATACAAGAACCACATTTTGAATGGTAAAGAAAATTTCCCTAAATTGCACTAAAATGTGCATGGACATGTAACAAAGAGAGGGGCATCAGGGGTCTGTATTCAGGCCAGAGGTGACAACTCCAGAGGAGAGAATTGGGTTGCTGGATGTGGGAATGGCCTTGCTCTCAATGGTGTTGCTGGCTTCTCCATGGGTTTTGGGGAAAACTAAAAATAATGTGTCTGGTTTTCACAATTAGTAAAATAATGAAGCAATTTTACAGCAAAGTTTTGAGAGAGCCAGAGTTCCTGAAAAGACTTGCCAAAGATAATGGACTATAGTTTGCCTCTAAGGTTTTCAGACTTTGATAAGTAATAAATAAATCTTAAGAGCATGCTCTTCCATAGCTCTTTGTATCAGCTTATCTCAAAGCAGCTTAAAGATGGAGTTAAGTATTGTGATCAGTTCTTTATGCACTGGGACACCATGGGACAAGGAGAACTGATCTGCCCACAGCTGTGCCAAAGACCAACAGTTCCAAAATCCCAATAGCTCTGAGATCCCACTGCTGAATCAATTAGATTTGATTCTCATTTTCTCAGGAGCTCATCTAGAGGCTGAAAATTGGCATCACTATTTTTTTTTTAAACCTTCTCTAGACAGAATGCCCTGAGGAATGGACAGGGGTCTGTGACCCCAAAGTTTTACATTTTCACCTGTAGACACAGTACTCATACCCTACCCTGCAACTGGGATTTCATCACAGAAGCTATGCAATGGCATTGCTGAAAAAAAGCCTTTCCATCCACCTGCTTAACATCTCCCCTCTCCCTATTAAACCATGAGGTTTTGTCACCTTGGTCCCAGACCTTCACACAAACATCAAACTGCTGGATCTGCTCCACAAGAAACAAAACAAGGAGTCTGTACACATCACTCACCCAAGCCTTCCACCTGGAAGGCACCCAGAATGAAAAACACCAGATCTCAAGCCAGGAGCAAAGAAGGCAGGTGAAGAATATCTGAAAGATAGAATTAATAACCAGTGCAGCAGAACCTGGCCCAGTTTGTTCCACAATTGGTGAGGAGTGTTTGTGTTGTGGGACACAAGACTCGGCTTCAGCATTTCCTAAGATATTTGGAGAGGCCTGCTCAGATTCATAAGGGTGGGACAGAGGCATTGGCTGCCTCCACAAAGAAATCTGTGATTCTGGAGACAGTGATTTTCAAGAGCTGGTGGAATAAATGTGGGATGGGCTAAATATCTCAAGAATCAATGTCTGTCCTGTCCCTTTTGTTGAGGCCATTTTTAGCTATGCCTCATTTGGTATATGTATAGTCTTGCTTGTGAAGCCCAAAGCATACTGAAAGTCACTTAAAACCTTAACTTTCTTTGTCTCATTACATCAAGCTAGTGTTTCAGGTGCATCTCTTCTAGGCATCTTGTGTAAAGCACTAACCCTGCTACATGGACTGACCTCACTCTTTATCGGGATAGACAGAAAAAGATCTTTAACTTATGCCATTCATTTGCTTCTACAAAGAAGCTCAGCAGTCCAAAATACCGTTCCAGAAAAATAACTGAGCCTAAGTCACCACGAATAAAGAAGCTGTTTTGTTCCATCTTGGTCACAATCCTCATGTGTGGTAAACACACCTCTACATAGCTTTTTCTCTCATTGTGGATTGTCTTAGCTTGAGGAGACACTTTCTGGAATAATTTTATACCTACTTTACTTGGCTATTTTTCCTTCCATTCATTCTGTCTCTAATATAGTAAAAGACAACTCTCCAATTGTCTTCCATGGATGTGGGGTACTGCTGAGATTGGTGACAAAACACACCTAGGTGCTCTTGCTGCAATAAAGAAGCCTCACGCTGTTAAGTCCATGCTGTGCCCCTGTGGATGCAATGTCCAGGGATGGCTGTCCCTGGAACAGAGTCTGTGTAGGGATTCAGCATGGCATTACAAAAAAACATCACAAAGTGTTTTGTGAAGCAGCATGACAACCAGCACTGACCTCAAAAGCATGAAAACACAAATATAAGACATCCTAGACAATGTCATCAGTATCCACGTGGATAAGGAGAAACTAACACTTCTATGCCATTATTTTCTATTAAAAATGCTTGCGTGTAACATTGTTTTACTACTTTGCCATAATTTTTGGTCTTGCCTCCTTTTTTTTTTTACCTTCAAAAGTACTGTTCAAGAAAATGAGAGAGAAATAGCAGCTGGACTGTGCATGTGATTTTTTGCATGCATGCGTGTGAGCTAAATATGAGAGATGTGGAAGTTGTCTTTTAAGCAGACTTACTTTTTTGCTGTCTATGAAAATAACACGACTAGTGTTTCTAGCTCCTGAGAAGATTGTAATTAATGTGCACAAATAGGAAACACAGACAATGATGAGCAAAACCATCTTCCACTGTAGAGTGGACCATGGTCAAATCCCGTTACCAAAAAAATCTTTCAAAATTACTTCAAGGTGTAGTGTCTTGGTTGACTACTTAGCTGTGGAATTGAACTAGCTCCAAATATTATAACAGATGTGGTTTTAACCCAGAAACTTCAGATTATAAATGCTTTATGAGCGACAAAAATCTTCAGATTTTGCTGCATTGCCCTGATCTTCTACATTCAAGATTACTAGAACATAGGGATGAATGCTGAATACATCAGCCTATGCTTGGAGGATTGCTCTAATTCCTTCCAAATCATTACATGGCTGAAACAGGTAGGTTTACTCTATACACAAATTTGATAAAATATACTGCATACTGGATAAAGACAGATTTCAAAGTAACAAAGCCCTGCTAACTTTAAGAGTCTCTCCAGGTTGTTTTTAAATACTGTATTGTTTTAAAACAACGTAGTCTTAGTAATTCAATTAGTCTCTGAAAGCACAAAAGGCAGCCTCATGAGGGAAATTAGACAGGGGTTTTATCACAAAATTAATATGGCAAATCTTCATATCCTGTGGAGTCTTATGTGCTTGTAAAAGTAGACAAAAATTTAAAAGGTAAACTCTGGAGTATGGAGTGGAATTGCTATCATCTGCTCCAGGACCTCATAGGGTCTGGAATTATTAGAGTATATTATAAGCAATTACTAATTCCTTCCAATTCAGGAAAGCTTTCTGTCAACCCCCAGCCTAATGTCTCATGAAAAATCAACAGGAGTAAAGCATTTGCTAAAATGTAAGCATTTTTTTTCAGTTCTTTCCTGAATCAGTGCTGTCCTTATATTTAAATGACTTCGGTATGATGCCTGTGATTGGGATTTTTTGTATTCAAATCTATGTCAGGGATTCTACAGAGCCAAAGATAACTAGTTTTGAATGTAGGTAACATTCCACATGCATTTCTGTACAAGAACTCATGCATTAATACAGACTTAACTATATGTTACAGCTGAAATGCTTGCTGACTTCTACTGCCCAGGCATTTCTACCTAGAAAATTACTTTTTGAAACTTGGGAATTTGACCTCATACCCTGTTTAGTTTGTGGCTTCTACTGGTTTGAATGGCTATTTTTCCCACTAAACATTTTATGTCTTTCTTTTAGGCCTTTTCAAGGTCCCCTAATTCCCTGAAGGAATTGTTGGGCTCAGTTCCACCCCGATGATCCTCATACAAAGAAAACTCCACTCCCAAGGGAGCATTTGCAGGATCAGGTTTCCAACGTGTCACTAGGTGCAGCTCAGGAAAAAGGCTTCAGCAGTACCTTAGCACTCTCCACCAAGAAGAACACCTTCAAATAACCAAACACTACTTGTGGCAGGAAAGAAAGGAAATATGTTGCAATAGCTACCTCAACAACCATCCATCCCAAAGGATTGTTCACCCCTCAGGATCCTCCTTTATCTTCTACAAACTGAACTCACAGATACCGGACAAAAACAAGTCTTGAACTCCTTTCCTACCACTGTCAGCTCCAGCCTGACAATTGGTTTACAGATAGCAAAAAATTTAGGTTTTCCTGGGAGGATCTGTGGAATGGCCTGTGTTACTGTAGTGACAACACCTTCAACTGGAGTCCAAGTCTATCATCTCTAAGAGGCAGGGTCATGACTACTAGTCAGGGGCCCTGGAAAGGTAGAGACTTGGGGAGGGACTCTGAGATTTCCACCAACAGAACAGAGGAGAGGATAAAAGTATGTCAAATTATCTGTCCCACTGAAGCTTTTCCTAAGACAGAAGCTCTGATTAATAACATTGTTACCATAACCATGGCCTTTGACATCTTTATGCTTAAAAAGTCATATTTTCTCATGATCAGTGTATTCAGTAGCACCCACAGGATCAAACAGCCAAAAATTAGCACCCGTAACCAAATCTGCACCCATAATACTTCAGCACCTTCTGTTAGAGGATCCAAAAGCACGTCACAAACATTAACCAACATTTGGCCTCACAACCCCCAGTGAGGTAGAACAATATTGTCCCTGTAGGGACAGACAGACAGATTGAGGCACAGGGTTACTAAGAGACCTGCTCTGGTTGAGACACTAAGTTTAGCAATGCCAAGGGCTGAATGAAGGTATGCTGACTACTGCCCCTATGTTTTGGCCACACTACCATCCTTTCCTTCACCAACCTTCAACATGAGCCCTTAGCTTTTGAACTAAAACCTGGATTCTATATACAACAGGTGAAATGATCATTTAGCACTCACATAGCCAGTTATTCACTTAAATGAAGTTATTTGTGGGAACATATGATTTCTTGTGCAAAACTGTGTAATGATCATGCACTAAAACTATTGGGTGCAAATTTGGTGCATGATAACTCTGACCCCATGATAATTCCCAATCCTGGCCTCTCTCAGATAAATCTCTTTTTCTTTTTTTTTTTTTAAGTTGCATTATACGTATCATCACATGAACCTCTAAGATGCAGCCTGCACAGATTGTTTCATACCAGCAATGCAAGCAAAGAAAACGTGGAGTAGCTTTAGGAACAACCCAGCACTCATGTAGCATCAAACATCACAACATTATAATTCATTCTAGTCACAAGGGGTTGCAAGGAACTAGGTGTAAATGTTGAAACAAAGGCAAATAGAGCGACAAAGATATGATTGCACAGATTTCTTTTAGGTAAAGTTCAGTAATAATCAGTCTCATCGAAACTTATTCCATGAGAAAGGGAGGCAATGCCAGCTAGCCTATGACAAAGCTTCAGTGTAGTAAAAACCACCAGCCCTGCGTGAAAAGATGAACTTTGCATTCTGTAGAAGCCATTACTGATTAAGAAAAGCAAAAGGTTTCTCTAAATACAGTAAGTTTGTTTTGTCAGATAGAAGAGTTTCTTAAAATACGGGTTTTTGAACACCACAAAATTCCATTTGTTATATAAGTAGAGAATCTGGCCATAGGAATACTGAAGTGTAAAAAACCAAATACATCATCTTAAACATTACAAAAACTATCAAAACATTCAATATTTTGAATTGACATTTTTTCCCCCCCTACATGTGTCTGTTTTGGCAGTGATGACAAGATTTCTAAACTGAGTTGTTCTTATTACTGTTCTGCAGTTGGTTGGGTTTTTTTGTACATTTTTCTGAAAATGTTTTTTAAACAAAAGAAAATTACCAGCTTTTATAAAAAAGAAGGAGCTTGAATCCTTACTCCCAAAACACAGATACAAGGTTTTCCTTTATAAAAAGTGTATTGATTTTTTGCTATAAAAAGTGACCTATAGGGTGTCAAACCTGAAAACAAATTTTCACAGTGTTTTCAGTGTTGGCTGTTCACAAGGCATTACTGTTACAGAGATAGAGAGATACCATAGGGTAGCTAGAAAAATTTCTTACCAGTTAGCAGTACTTTTGGATCAGATGTGAAAGCTGCTCCACTCCAGACAGCTCAGCTGATTTATACTTTTTTTGCTTATCATAAGAAAAAAAAATCCCAATATTGAAATCACAATTATACTCCCCTACTTGGGCAATAATTCCTAATCTCATCCAAGTTTCTGCTGGTATATTAAGCATCAAACTAGTAAGAAATTTCTCTTCCTGCTCTCCAACAATAAAAACAATGCTAGTTAGTATGCGGGTGATAAAATCAGGGCTGCAAATGTGGAGCAGGTGAGCTGGAAAATGTTGGCAGTTTGGCCAAGTGGAGAATGTAGTTTGCTCTGATTGAGCTTGCAAATAAGTCAGTAAGCAAGCCATTTGCACACTTTCAGGGGAGCTACTTTACTATCACTAGGAAAATTACATAGATGCAGCAGAAGAAGAAAATGGGAAATGCACAGATCGCATTGGCATATTGTCTCCAAATTGCTTGCAATGTCCATCTTGCATCCCTGTTTCTCAGAAAAATGGTATCCCTCTATCTCTATAGACTGGTAGGTGTTGATTTGTGGCACAGAGAATAAATCACAGAAAAAAAAAAGACATATAACTGTGTGTCCTTTGTCTGATTTGAAAGCACCAGTCACCTATCTGCTTATTTTGGCAGAAATACTCTACTGTATCTTAAACATAGCTTGCAATATGGACATTTAGCTTCATGTCGCTTTACATGGAATCTCCAAGGGAATCAGAGTCGTCCAAAGACAGAGGCAGATACAAGTCCTGTAGGAAGAAAAAACAAAATGTTAACTCACACAATCAGTTTACACTTTTGGTGCATAAGGAAGCAGTGGAACAGTCCAGTGGAAGGGTGGAAGACTCATGCACTCATTACTGGACAGGCTGACCTATAGTCCAGATAACTCAAGGCTGAAGTCAAGGCAGGTTACCTTGGTACCAGAAGAAAGACATCTGCTCAGGGGTAAGTTTAAGAAGTAATTTTTTTATTACTTCTGGATCAATGCATCCATTATAGCACATGATTGAAAGAGCAGGACCTTTCCTTCAATAGGTCTCTTTGAATTTAATTTCACAAAAAGTGTCTCACCTTGATATGACAGCTATTCATAGGATGAAAATCATGTTACATGATTTATTCTTTATTTTTTAAGTCACATCTGACCAATTGGAAGAGTTAATAAAATAATCCCACATTCACTTGGTTTGGCTAAAATGTGGAATGTAAAGCTCTTCCAGGGTAACCATCTTCCTTAAAGTTCTGCATGGAACTAATTACACAAACCTGCTCAAGGGCTAAAGCTCTCCTCCGTGCACCTTTTTGAACTCTGATCCACACACAGGTAATAACTGTGAGCAAGATGAAGAAAATTCCAAATATGCAGAAAGGAAATTCAGAACCATCTTGATGTTAGAAATATGACTTAGTGGTGAACCCAACCTAAGCATTTAGCATTTGAGCTTTAGGGGGGAAAAAAGAAAAGTGATTTCATCCTAAGCAAGAAATTGCTCATGGGAAGAAAACGATGCATGAATATTCTGGTAATCTATAACGCTACATTTGTGTTTGCTGATTGGGTTGAGTTAGTGGTGATGCTCATAGATGGATTGGCCTTGCCCTCAGCAGTCACCAGCTATTACAAATGTTCTTAGGGCTTCACTGTAAAGGTCATAAATCAACCAGCTGAAAACATACATAAAACACTAAAGAAGGTGAGTTTTTCTTGTCTTTACTGGGAAACAAATACTCATCTCCAAATTCCTAAATGAGACAGTATTTGGAAAGTATTGCAGGTCCTTTGCTGAAGCAAAGGATAAATTTACACCATTACTTTTGCTGAAGTACACAAGCAATTATTGAATTCAATAAGCCAGATCCTGTTCTCAATTACAAATGAATAACAAATCTGGACCCACTGTGTTTAAATTGGTGCATTTCCTCCGACTTAGGCTGAGCAGCTGAGATCACAATGAAGTCCCGAGAAAAACAGATTTCATTTGGATACAGCTATGCCTTTGTTAAAGATAGTCAAATAAAGCTGAATAACTACAGCCTCTCCATATGTTAGGAGTATTTTAAAGATCCAATTTTCATGAAGCCTAAAGTCCACCCCAGGCTCCCCAAGTATCATTCAACCACTCGTCCAAAGGTCTGTGATCAAAATCTTACATACTAGGTGTGTAACCCAAAACCCATGGGGACTTTTGGGGATTCTTCCCACTGACTTCTCTGCACTTTGTTCTGCCATCATAACAACTGTTGTCCAGCTGCTGCTACCACTCCTCACGTAATCCTCAAATAAAATGAGTTCATTCCGTGCAATCTAGACTGCAGTGAATTACATGTAGCTGGCTGACTGCAAAACCTCACCACTCTCAGATTTTTTTAATTATTCTTCCAGAATTTACAGTCAATGCTTTAAAAGCCATACCTAGGCTGAGGGGTACATTTTGATTACTAAAGAGAAGTCCTACCAACCTCCCCTCACACTTCTGTATATGTACAAGTTCCAGTTTCTGCATCATTAAAAGACTGTTGGAAGCAGCACTTTGACTATTCTAGAAATGAGAAAGCCTGTGGAAACAACAACAGGAACAGAAAAAGTTGTGACTGCTGCTATACCTTTTAAATAAAACAGTATGTGAATTATCTATGAGCCAGCCCAGGTTTACTGATCTCTGCTAGATGCCCTGTTTGTTACCAGGAAGAACAGCTACTACACCAGAATGCAATTACACCAGCTGTAAAAAAAATCATTTCTTTCCTGTAAAACAGAGCATGGCCTTAAATAATTAAAAAAAATCCTGAAAAGCATCATTATAGTGATGTCTTAGAGCCTCAGTAACATTTGTGTTTCTTGTTGTTTAATGGACCAGATTTGCCAACACTTACAGCTTTTCAAGAGAGGAGGATTTATATGAAAATCATATCCATCAACAACTTGTGAGCTTTTCAGATAGTGATACAAGCTCCGTGTTATCTCTTCTGGTCTACTTGGATGATTTCCAGCACACATTAATAACTCCAATGGAAGAAACAGGCCAGTGATTTATTGTTCACCATCCTGCTAGAGCCCAAAACAATGCTGCTTTTGGGTAATGGGCCAAACTCTCCACTGTTTCAATACAAGGAGTTAAGCTTCCAGAGTATATGGCCATCACGTAAACGTCATGCAAATCTGAGTAGATGGAAACAGATGTAGTAAGGTATAAGAAACGTAATACCTTGTGCTTACGGAGGCTCCCTGGACTGGTAGGTGTGGAGATTGGGGACTGCTTTGATTTGGGTGTAGACAGCTGACTGCTTGAGGTCCCATTTGCTGTCAGAAAACAAAACAGAAGCTAGCAGTTGGATAAGCAAGAGGAAGATCTTCTTTCTTCATTGGGAAAATGGATGTTATCCAAACACATAACACAGAAACACTATCGTTTATTCATGTTAGGCAGGAGAAAAAAAACCAAAACAAACAAGTGAACAACAAGGCTATTTACTCAACTCAAGACTTTCAGCTGTGCAGGATAATAGACTGTAAAATGCAGTGAAATACAAACTATATCAGTTGAGTAATTTTTTACACTAGAAATATTCACATAATTGATCCAAGATATCCATCACTAGAAAAACAGGAAGACAATTTCTATGTTCCCAAACAGTTTAACACAATTGAAACCACATGGCTTTTAAAGGCAGGAGTGGAAAACAGAGGCTGCAGATATCCTGGATCCTACAGAAGAAAAGTTGGATGTCAAATATACACTTTACAAATTAGACAAACAGCTGCCTGGTGTCATTAGCTGTGCCTAGAATTCAGTGACCAACAGAGCCCCTCTGAAGGCCTGGTGTAAGCACGGAGTGGCATGTCCATGGTCACCTTGCTGGGGAGAGGCCAGAGCTGGCTCTGCTGGTCCTCTAGAGCACACACCAGAGATACCAACATGGTCCATTGTGGAAGGAACGGGAGAATGGCATCATGCAACAGTCCTCTTACAGAGATCAAAATCTGGCCTTTTGGGTTGCTTTTTTTCATGTTGCTTTGAAGAGAACATAGCTACTTTCCATTAAAAAATATATGATTCATTTAACCCAAATATCTTTTGGAAGGGTGGTTTGTTGAAGCCTTCACAGACCTGGCTTTTAGTTAAAGAGAGGCGCTCCACATCTATGAGAGGCCAAGTGACTGTGCATTTACTGGACTCAAAGTAAATAGCATATTATGCAGAAAAATGAAGGTTTAAAAAATGGAATAAAGAATTCTCTTTTTTTTACCACTGATGTTCTTTGAAGTAAGCTAATGTCTTTGATAATTACCAGGTGTCACAAGACATATTTCATAAGGACAACCTTAGGCATAGTGAACTTGGTCATTCATAGGCTATGTATCAACTCCAGGGATACAGACCCTCTCTTGTTACAGGGGTTGTAAACACAGAGTTCCATCAGCACAAGCAGCATTACTTGAGGGAAGGAAATTCAAACTCATGCTGGCTATGTCCAAGTATATTATCTTTTCTGGTCTTTACTTTTTGCAATCCAAGCAGCAGCAAGCTGGAGGCCTTATGAACATCAAACTACATACCAAATCAAGTCTACAGAAAGTGACATTTTCAAAACCTACTCCAGATGTTAACATATTCAGCATAAGCCACAAAATAAACCCCAAATATTTTGATTGTCACTTCCTTACATGCAATAATATTGCCAGCCCTCTAAGTAACTACACAAATCCCTGCCCCTTCTAAAGAAAACACTCTTAATTGCGTTGATGTTACACGCAAAGACAAGCATATAACGATCCAGACTTGTCCTGCTCTCCACGTGTCCAGTATCTCTGTCTATACCATTACTCTAAATGTAACGATTCAGCAGACAACTTTTTTTTTTTCCATTACAAATGCACCTCACTGATGAAATAGGTATTTCTTCAAAGGTGGTAGAAATAATGATTTACAGATAATTGGGGAACAGAGTGACCCTTCGCTGCCCTGTTCCACTCAGACCATTCTTTATTGGTGGTCATGGGGGAAAACCACTTATTGAAACCCAGAAACTGTTACACACAGGTCCCCACACTGTGACATACCACTTTTCACTTTGCTGCAGTTCTACAAAGTCAGCTGCCCTCAAGGCTGGTGGGAAAGAAAAGTAGATTTCACTAACTATATGCCATATAATGAAGGCAATTCGGAAAAAGAGAACTTGGATCTCTTTAATGGTTTGTGGAATTTGTTTTTTACCAAGTGACTTTAGGTTTTCTATTAAAGGAAATGTGGGTTACAGGAGTACTAATATAATCTGTATTAGCTAGAATCCATCTCTCGTTTCTAAAATGCCTCTTTATATATTTCCAGTTGTCACTGATCCCGAGGCAGGAAGTAATCCTTCCTAAGATGAAGAATGCCACTTAATAACTCTACGAAGAACCCAAATTTCCCTTCCCCAAACAGGAAGACTGGGAGAATAGCTAACGGTGTGCAGCAAAGAGACACAATTGCTGCAGGGAAGGACATAAATTCCCTAATACAATGAGACTTCTAAGTGCTACAGCAGGGATGTTAATATTTTATGAGCACCAATGAAAAAACAGATGTGACATCCATATCAGAAATCCAATGAGACGGATGTGTATCATTACAAAGAGTTTTGCAGCAGAAGCAACAATTAAGAACCCCAGCTTAATTTTCTTTGTGTCTGATAATGAAGAATAGTGTTTATAATCAATCTTGCATCCATTTCTTTTGAACTCAAAGTCAAGAAAATAACAAGAGGCAAAGAGCAGATCCCAGGTGGTGCTTCACTAAAATCTGCCAATGACTTATGGTAGATAAGGCTCTTCCATAAGCTTGGCTATTGGAAACCATTCTCTATAACCAGTTTTCATTTTAATTCATTTGGGTTTTCCACTGCATTATTGTTTGCGTGTAATGTCTTATTGCAACCTCAATTTACCGTAAAGCCCCTTTGTGCCTATGACACATCCTTTAATTGCCTGAACATGTGCACTACCTTGTTTCACAGGATCCTTCCTCCTTCAGTGCACAAGACAATTTGTGCTCAGGGGATAAAGCAGACTTGTCCAGCAAATGAGAGGGAGATTGAAGAAAATAACATAATATCATGTTTAGGATGGCTATGAGAGATCCAGGCAAACTAATTTCTCTGCCTGCTTCGCCTACAGACATTTTAGCCAAATTTCTCATCTGCAATTGCCCCTTCAGTGTTGCTCAGGTTTGCTTGGATGACTGGGACTCTGGATCTGAATTTCCAGGAATAAGCACCAAGACCTGTAAATGAGGTTAGTCAAGTGCATCTTTTGAACTCACATTTCTATCAGTGAACAGAACTGGAAAAAACAGGGCTTAAGAATCACAGCCAGTCTTCAGATGTGCAGACATAGCTCTTTTTCTATCAATTTCTAAAATAAGGTTAATATTCCTTGCTGCATTGGGGTTCCCGGGGTTCTGCAGATGAGTTCCTAGTTTGAGAAGCACCTGCTCATGTATCACAAGAGTGAGAGAAAGAACCATGGACGGTTCTGCTCTGGGTCAGGGTTTGAAGTGCCACCAAGAAAATAAAGAGAGGTAACAACCAGAGCGAGGACAGCATACAGAAAATATAGAAATAGCAGCCCATTTAGTGAGCACACTGATGTGTCCCTCCAGGAGAGAGCAGCCTGTGGGAAAAATAAATACTCCATTGTAGCATTTAGTCAGAAGAGGAAGAATTTAGATTGTACAGGCATCCTTTGCTCAGGCAGCTCCTAACTTCCAAGCCCTCAGCTCTGCAGTGCTGGTGCCCTTTTCTCATCACGTTTTGTGAGGGCGATCTCTTCCCCTGGATGTGTACTGTGGATTGTCAGCTAGCAGGATGTAAGCAAGCGCAAGCGGGATAACAAGCTGCTCTATCTTGTGTGCAATCCAAAAGACATCTGCTGCCTTTTTAACACATTCATATATAATGACCCTGGGGAGCCAGATCTGCAGTCAGGACAGACCGACATTCTGTATCTGTTTTGCTAATTGCTGCTGCCTGGTGAATATGCTTTTGTCCCTCTACCCAAACTCTTACATTAGAGGACTGCAGAGTGAAAGTCCTGCAGCAGAGCCTCAGAGCCCAGTGCATAAGGCTTCTGAGCCAAAGCAAGGCAAAGCTGGGGAAAGACATTTCCAAACTTTAGCTCAGGTACCTGAGGCTCTGTAATGCAAACAGTCCTGAGATCATGCTGGCTTTACAAATCATAAACTCCCCCACCACAGCATGTTTATACAACCGAACCCTTGTTTGTTTGGGGAGTTACTGTAAGGTAAACTCACTTTTTTACAACAAAGAAGTAATTGCAAATGACATCATTATTTTCTGCCCTGTATTTCTCCCCTAAGATTTAGCTCTGCCTTTTGTTTGGTTTGACTTTTTATTGGAGTGGTGTGCTAAAGAAATTTTGCCAAACTTCATGTTGTTCCTACCCCACTTAAATCTCATGGACCATAGCAGCAGCACAGAGACTCATCTCCTCCTGCCCAGTTTTCTGGTGTTGTGTTAGGAGAAGGAATCGGATGGTACACTGCAGGTGTAGCTTAGTCTAGATTTTATGGCTCTATGTCATTTAGAAAAGCTGACTTCATAAAAGAAAAATAGAGGCTATAAATACCTACAGAAGCTTTGTAACTTTGTAATTCTGTGCTCTAAATTTGGATCAGATTTACTTGAGTCCTCCTCAGTAGAGACAGGGACGGATGGACTTACTTCACAAAACCCCTGTCTGACAGGTACTCACAAGCTCTTTATGTCTTCCTCGCAGGTCCAGTCCATAGTAAAACATAACCACCCAAGCTCATCTATGGCCAGATATAGGCACCAATCCCTTCCAGTCTCAATTCACACCTGAGAAATCAGTTCAGCTCTACTAGCTGAAAAAGCACTTGGATACATTCTTGTAGAGGGAGAAGTAAAAACCTGCTGTACTTTACTAACCTCACCTTGCAGGAAGAAACATTTTGGGGAAGCCAGGTGGAAGATAAACAAGAAAGACTGCATCAGAGCTCCAGCACCAAAGAAATGGGAAACTAATGGATATGTTGGATGCCCAGTAGTAACTGCTGTCAGGGCAGCCAGTGCCTTCCAAACAAACTGGACCAAGAAGTGAGAACAGCCCTATGATGGAATGATCAGCACAGTGTCAGAGGAATAGCTGGATCTAAACAAATACTGAGAAGCTTATATACACATATACATATACGGGATTAATAGAGAAGGAAGAAAGGATTCCCTGTGGGAATATAAGGACTGTGATCTCTTACCATCTGCTTATTGCTTCATTCTTCATTCATTCATTCATTCAATTTTCATTCATTAATTTAGTTTTCATTCATTCATTTAAATGACTGTACGGTAAATAAAGAGATAAAAGTACCATATCAAGAAAACAGTGTTTAACATGTTTCTGTGGATTAGCTACCTCATTTTTTGAGTATCCTTGGAGCTGAAGGGCTCTGACTGCCTAGAGGGAATTGAGCATTTCACAGTGAGGCCATGACACATCTAGGCAGGAGGCAAATTACCTCCAGCAGAAGGTAGCTGTTCAACCGGTGAACTCAAATAGCTGCAGCTGGGAGCTGGCACGCTCCGTGTGGTTGCACTTCTGTGCATGGCCTTTGGTCCTGATGTTTTTTTACGAAACACTTTGTTTATGCATTTGTTGTTGCTCCATGTTAATCCTCATTACTTTGGAAAGGGCCTAACCAATTATGTAGGTGGCTCTACCAGGACTGCTGTAACAAGGCTGACACAGAATACATTAGAGTTCCCATCTATCTGGTAACAGAAGGTATTAAATGCCTTAGAAGCTCCTTCCCTTTCTTTAACAGGTTTACACACTTGCTATGTATATTTCTTTGTGTATTCTGCTGCTCTGGCTCAGAGGTGACCCCAGAAGCAGCAGTCAGGGGCAAAGCTCTGTGTGCCTCAGGGGAGACCAGACTCTTTCCAGCAGTACACTCTCTCAATAGCCCTCCCAGAAAGCTAGTTATATACTAGTTTATCATGAAATCCATAGCCAAAACCAGCAGGAGCAAAGGATGTCAAAGATGAGTGGAGACCATCTGGCACAGAAGGCAGACCCCTACACAGAAAGCTTGGAGGCTGACAAATCGACCTCGAGGATCTATACAGTGTGTGATGATGCATCAGCCCATTCAGTTGTATTTGTTCACCTGCAGAACCTGACCATTTACTGCATCAGGATTGAGCCCATTAGAGAGCACACAGGTTGCTGGAGCAGCCTCTGATCCAGGGGATTGTAGATAGTGGCCTGGCCTTGCTAGAGTGCAGCTTGCCTCAGCTGGAAGGTGCACAGCACATGCTGCAGCCATTCTGCAGATGGAGATGTCTTTTGTGTTTAGAGATCCATGAAATAATAGCTTTTGTTTTAGCAATATTCTTCTCCAAACACTTTCAGAATACCCAAAAAGTCCCAAATAAAGAGCCCCAAAGCTCTTTCCTCTGCACGATTCCCGGGTAGATTACTGAGCTCTGTGAACAGATTGGTTATCACTGCCTTGGACAATCTGTTGGGAGAGAAGGTGTGAACAGTGTAAACGATGCACTCAAAGCCACAGAGTGAGTCGGTGGAAGAGACTGGAATAAAACGCAGGTCCACAAATACCTCAGTGTGTGGAGGGTAGCTGCTGCTTAGACACAAAGCATTTCCCAGCGTTGAATAAGAAGCCATTTATTTACATTTACACCTAAAGATCAGAAGCATTCCTACAGTGAGTGGTAGAGAAAGTGGGTAACATTTGCATGCTGTCATTATATCCTCCAAATTAGCACTAGGAAGCTCTGATGAAGCAGTTTCTTCTGTTCTCTCTGTGCTCTGTGACTTTTCCTGTTGTCCTCTACCTGCTGCCAGCACCGCAGCCCTCTCCAAGGACTGAGGCACAGCTCTGCATGCACAATCGGCTTCAAGCCTTCGCTGCCTCTGTGGGCAAGGCATATGGACTGCTGGCCACATGTAAATCCACTGCATTCTCATTGCTGCTCCTGATAAATGATGTACCATTTTCCTATAGGCTTTGACATAATTATTCCAAAATGGAATAATTAGGGTAAGAAATGGAAGAAAATAACATAATTTTCTGTAACTAGTGTACTTGTAACAAGGAGAGTTCAGACTTCTTTCACTCAAGCAGTGTGAAGATTTACTTCAGAACCTGCATTTATGTACATGCCCACATATGTCATAATGGCCTTAGAGATGAAATAGGAGAATATGATAAAGAACACTGCATGGAAAAGAACTGAAAGAAACTAATAACAGAGACTCAAGGACACTCCGATTTCTGATATGACAACCACAGCAGAGTGAAAGGCACCTGAGACAGAAGGTACAAATGGGTTGGAGATCAAACACATAGCAAAAATACTTAATGCACTCAAAATAAAACTGCTTTTAAGTCACTTGACAAATGAAATAACTGAGAATGCTGGGAGAAAAAAAGGGTCTGTTCGTCTTTTATTCATCAGGCTTCATTCAGTGTTCCTTGCCTTTTTAATGTGGTAACTTCAAAAATCCTGCTAAGCCTGTTGATTGTTTATGTAAATATTGACTCTTAAGTAATGTGTACACCCACTTTCTTTAATACAAATTCAAGGGACAAGAACACAAGGTGGTATTCTTTTTTTTTTTCTTTCTGTCCTGAGAAAGAAAAAGTCTTTGATTACGCTTCCAGCACTGAGTTCAGGCATTTTTATTCTCATTAAGCATGACAGGCTGCCATTTTTTTTCTGTACTGAATTCACAGGAACATACGAAAGACCCTTGTCTAGATGGATTAAAGAAACCTGATTTGCCCTTCATTACTGGCCTTAACTCCAGGAGCTGGCTATTGTTCAGCATTTCTCGTTATTTTAATCTCCTTCTGAAAGGCACTACTAACTGTGTTCATTAAACTTTATCAGATGACTCACCATTTTGTTCCTGTGAGTCATTCAATCAGTTAAAATCAGGAACACAATAGTTGCCATTTCACATTAAACTATATGTTCATGCAATAAAGTCTAGTTCTGATGGTAATTAGCACCTGATGCTTATGGAGAAGATTTAGATGCTGATTCACGATTCATGCATGATTTGACTCCCAGATCATTGAATGGGAGGGGTTTTTTTTTCCAAAACAACGTATTTTCCATAATCCCTTCAATGTACCTATGCAACTTTACCATGCATTTAGGATTGTAAAAGTTTTTGTACATTAGAACAAGATTAAGAACAGCCAACACCAGAATCTTGAAGGAAAACTCTATGAATGCAGAATCACCTTACAGAGAAATAACTTTTTAAAAATTACAGTCTTGGCATCTGCCATCCAATTTCACATTCTTTCTTTAAGAACATCAAGAGACCTTAAACAAATTAGCTGCTTCCTGGGGAAAAACTTTCTGAATACTGTCAGAAAAATATTATATCCAGTATTCCAATATCTAATGATAGTCAACTCTTGGGTGGTGTTCATATGCAATGTGTTACCATGAAGGTGAAAAGCAATTACTGTGTTAAATCATCTGTGTTAATACTGTGGGTCACTTGAATTTGAGCTATGAAACCCTCCTGTAATCCCAAAGTGCTTATTTGTTGATTTGTCCATTTTAGTGAAAGGCTGTGTCTGTTTCTCTTTTGGAAAAAGCAGGCAGGCACATAACACAGCTGGAGAGCCACCCTGTCCATCAAACCTCTAAAAGTTCAGCCTTTAATTTATCGTCTCTGCATCTCTCCAGGTGTGCTACGCTGCCAATCCAGGTGCTACTGAGGAGGGAGGGAGGTATTTCAAATGGTGTGAGCTGCTGCAGCAAATCAGGGTCCCATTTTCCTTCTCCTCTATTACTGAATGTTTTAGTATCACATCAATAAACCCATCACCAGTTCTCCAACTGCAAGGTCAGTGATCTTCTTTAAAATAATGCTCAGAAGGGGACACTTCTGACCTGTGCAATCATCATTTGCATTGCATGGAAGGTTATTCTAAATCAGTTTGTACCTTTAGGGAACGATGGGAGCACTGTGGGCCCTGGTTTCCTGCCTGTGGAATGGAAACTTCTTTCAAAATGTTGTCAGGGCAAGAGGCTGTGAGACCTAAAGCCACAATTGTGCTTTACTGACCAGAGAATTCCCTCTCCAATGTTTATTAAGTGCCCCTGTATGCTAACTAGCACCAACTTCTTATTTTTTTTAAAAATGCCAAAGTGCAACATGCAAACACCCAAGGTCGGTGTGTCCAAAGACACACCATACGTGTTCTTATCTTGAGCACAGTTAATATTCAGACACCAGAAAACAATCACTCACCATCTTGATGGTTACCTGAATCGGCTGGAGACTTGCTCCGGCGCATGGGGGCTGGACTCTTTGCTGAGCTCTTCTGAGGGGTGGGAGATGACTTGCTGCCCGTGGCAGCCGCAGGGCTCCCTTTCATCACCCGGCACTCTATGGAAACAGACAGCAACTGAGGTTATGTCCTTACCTACCTTATCTACTCTTGCTGCCTGTGGACACCAGGTATCCATGGGCAGCTGAATGTTTTTTCTCCAAAGAGCCATAGAAAACATCAACAGCAAGGGAAAAGCTGATACCTCATTTTCTCCAAAGCAGAAAGGAGACTTTTTAGGTGAGAGCAAAAAGAACAACAGCTCTGCTCCTCTAGAGGAAGTGTCAAGACATTTTGTTTTGCAAAATCAGGCTGGCTCCCTAACAGGGACAATCTTTGTCTCTGTGTCCCACCAAAGGCTTTCTGCCTGGCTCTTGCCTTGGTTCTCACCAACTAGTGAGCACAATTAAAATGGCCAACACTGACTGAGGGAAGAATCAGGCCAAAAAAACCCCATTTAATTTGCTGTAACATTTCCATGAAGACCTAATAGTAGATAGGCATCATGAATGCAGTTTATGTAGGAGCAGAAAGCCAGCAAAAACCTCATGGCGTGATATAAAACTTTCCAAGTGGCAGATGGGGCATCTGTCCCAGGAGGTTTTCACCCAGTCTATTTCAACACACTGCAACTTTTCTGATGCAAAAAGAAAAGACAGCAAAATGCTTTTACAAGATACATCTTCTGTCCTGGCCACTCTTCCCTTTCAGAAAGGTTGCATAAACAAGTCTACTAGATTTATGTACTTAAAGCCTTGAGCAGATAAGAACCCCAACTGTGTTTTCTAAAAAAATAAATAGGCCAAGAAGAGTGGAAAATGTAAACCTGATCTCCAGCATCCTGCAGAAGAGAACTAAATGCTAACAAACCTCTGTGTGTCCCAGGCCTTCAAGCACGCCAAATGTTCAAAACCAGCATTTGTTTACATTGAGAACTAACAGAAAAGGCACTTTCCACCCCTCAAGTCATTAACTTAACCCTGTTAAGAAGGCAGCAATAAAAAGGGGATTTCCTTTTTGTCAAATACTAACTAGTCTCACCTCATCTCCTACAACAGATTGTCCTCACCGAGATGTGAAAAACAGGCTTTTTTTTACAGATGTGAATTAGATGTCCCACATATAAGATTTTTTTTCATGGAGAAGTTCAGCTCAGCATGCATGGGCTGGACTGATGGGGGATCAGTCCAGAATATGGGCAGTGCATAACAGATAAATAATTTTTTGACTGAAAACAAGTAGTCTAACTTAAATGTATGTGTTATTTATTTATATATTGATATATCCATGAAAATGCAGTTGCCTTAGGTTTTTCCCCAGGCTTTCCTTGTCCCAGACAGTCAAGAGTCAGACTCTTCTTCCAGATGGTTTACAAGAGTTTGCTGTTGGGTCATGCAGTGCAAGAACACGGAGAAGGGATGCCCTGTGCTCCAGGGATACTGCATGGCAATAATTAAACCTACAATGAGTTTATTCTCTCTCCTGCTAAATGGATTTTGGAAAATGTAAATCAAGGAGTGAAAAAGCTGTGGGGGTCCATTTGGGTTGGTTTTTGTTTTCAAAGTTGCTTGACTTCTCACAGATGATGCCACAGAAAGACATCAAATTAGCCCAAATTTTTTTATACATGAAGAGCAGTAATGACTGTGTAGACTATCTCTCCTTGATATTAAAGAAATTGAAGTATTTGATAAGACACTGGGAAATAGCCACTGGGGAGAATGCACCAATAACTATTACTGGTGTTAACCAGCCAAGCCAAAACATGAAGAAACTGATCTTCAGTCACTGAAAATTAATATTTTTCAAGCTCCTACAGCTGTTTAACAAAACCAGTGCAACATTTCAATCTAACAGCACAATTTGTTTACCCAGCTACAGGCACCAAATGTTATGCGAGATGCTGAGTACAGCCTCCCTGGAGCAGAGAGGGTCTCCTGGTGCCCCTGTGTGATACCTGTCCATTGTATTCCACTGGGGTATCTCAGAAACCAAAGACATCAAAGGTATCAAAGGCATCAATGACAGACATCTATGTTTAGTCACATAAATTATTCCCTAAAAAATAAATCTAAAAAAAGTGAAAATATGACATGTTGTGTCTTTTCAAGAGATTTTGAATTTATTTTCTTCCCAGGAGAGCAATTCCTTGAAAGGAAACTCAGCTTTGCATTTTCCAGGACAGAAAGGCCAACTCTGAGGAATTCCTCCAGTTCAGCCATTGCAAGTGTTGGTACATCAAAGGCCACCACTGAGCATCTGCACATCTTGAAACAGGGTTCCAAATTTGGAAGCCTGACTGCTCTGAAGATAGTGCAATCAGGACTCTCAGCATCCCAGGGGGAGTGACATTTCTGTGGGCTGATGCTGAAACCAGCGAGTGCGAACGAGATAGAGCGACGTCATCTGGAAGGTGCTCAGCTACAGGGATTATAGGACGGAAGCTATGGTGGGCAGTCAGGAGGAAAAAGATGACATAACCCTCTCTTATGCTATTTCTCGTTTCCTGATGTCCTGCCAGAGTGAACACAATAACCAGCAATCCAAGTGCATGTCATCCAAACAGGCAAGAAAAAGTACCCCGTGACAGAGGAGATTTTAATAAGTGACATTCATCTGCGAGACCTCAGGACTTGCAGTTCTCCTTGCAGCATCGGACTCGTAACAAGGGAGGATGATGGGTGTATAATGGGAAAATGCTGCTGGCTAATAGCTCCTCATCTGCTTCTTCAGAGGTGCAGGGCACCTCCACTCCCCTGAAAATACCACTGCAGAGCTACAGATACTCAGTGCCTTCCAACTGTAGGCTTGGCTTATTTCTGTCAGAGAAATCCAAGCTTGAAAAATCAGTAGTAACCAGGAGTGTAGGCAGAGAGCTGGGCTTCCCATCAAGTTGTTCTGCTAGGATTGCATCCAAACTATTTTACAGTGTGGAACTCCCCATGGAGCTGACTCAACTGCTGAGTGTTTAAAAAAATATGAAGCTCAGGTTACAGATTGCTTCCCCAGCCTGACACAGGTTTTATTCTCCGCCTACAGAGTTTCACGGAACCTTGGAAATTTTCTTTGTATTATCAAAAAGCATCAAATGGGTTCATCTGGAGTACATAGGTCAGAAGTAACAGCATCAAATAAAATCAGGCTTGCAAAGGAGTCATAAAAATACAGTGTTTGAAGATTAGAGGCTGCTTGACTTCCTGGTATACAGCAAAAATCCTCTCCGGTCTTCAATGCCAAGCCAGTTTGTAGCATATAGGACAGCATGGGGCTCCCATTCCCTGTACAGGATATCTAGAGCTTTGGGAAATTAGCTTGAATGTTTGTAGACTGCACTTTATTCTAGGGTTTTTTTCTTTTAGTGTTTTTTTTTTTATTCTAATTTTCATTCTAGTTAAACAGCCAATGTTAGGTTAATTTACTCCTGCACACTCACTGGCACTAGCAGACAGTTGGTGTATACAGTTGCTAGGCAGAGTAGGTGGTAACTCCTACAAGCAAGCTCTGTATATTCTGTGAAATCAAAGATTTCATGGCTAATTGATTGCAGAGACTCACATTATTACAGATCTGTGCTTGCAGTTGTAACAGAGACAAATAATGGTGCTGTTCAGTCCCACCCCTCAAAAGGGAATTACTGCCCTGCTTTTTTGAATCAGCAGAAGAAAGCAGTGGAGAGAGGGATTGTTCTTTTAACTGGGCATGTTCCCATTTTTTAATATTCACATGTGTACATAAGGACAAGAGTCCTTCCACTGTTTGGTTCCCAAGAAAAATGTCTCCATCTGACTGCAACAGGATTAAATTGAAAGGATATGCACTACCAATTTTGCCGTACATGTCAAATAGTGTGGGAGTCCATCTCTTGGGCTTGTCTTGGGCTATGTCAGTCTATTTACTCAATTACAATATCTGCTGACTGGACAAGTATCACAAAAGGATGTTAAATACCTTGTACTAGGTCTTAAAAAAAACAGAACAAAAGCATGCAGAATTATTATCTGGTACAAGCAACTGAATAGAAATCAAATAAAAACACAGACTGGAGAGCTGTGTGTGTTTGATGTTACCGCTTTCATCCAGCGAAAAGTCATCCTGTGCATAGCGGAATTTTTCTGGACCACAGGCGATAAACACATCATCATCCCCAAAGAAATCGTGGAGACAGGTCACCTACAGAGAGAGAGTAAAGTCATTCATTTTATTTTTAATTGGCAACATTCTGATGTGGCTTAGTTTCAATTTAAACAGGAAGGAGCTGCCTCTCCTCTGTCCTCCTTGTCTCATGTTAATTCAGTCCTACACACAACTTCTCTGGGCAAGTCAAGCATAAACATGTAATTAAAAAAAAAAAAAAAAGAGACAAATAAATCCCAACTGCCTTGCACATTCTGTGAGGTATGGTATTTCCAGTCCATCCAGGAGCTGACAGATCCACTAGTCACCCTAATGACTGACACAGGCATTCCTGAGCTGCTTCTGAAATAAGAAGTGGGGGTGTCCTGTCCCCCCACTCCATGCCATCTCGGTAGACAATGCTGTGACACCACTGCCCATGCTGATGAGTATCTTAGTGCCAACAGAGACACAAAGGCAAAGAGCTGATGGGCAAAGCACTGGTGAGGAAATGTGACTCTTCCCAAGCAGGCCATATCCATGTAAGGTTTTAAACCCAAACTATTTATCTGCACCAATGTGGGAGAGGCCCAAAGTATCACCGGCCACTCTTCCCACACAAGCATCATTTAAATCCACGGGTTTACTGCAGATGATGTCTTTTCCCACCCAGACATGGGATGCTAAAGCACCATTCCTCACTGCAGCAAAACTAAAAACATTCTCTGAGGACACCACAAAAACCAGGAGGAGACAAACAGAAGACATGGTCATGCTGACTAATGGCTCCTGAGTACCTTGCTTCTCTGTTTGCCATCCTAAATAGGGAGAAATTATATCTGGCAGTACCTGGAGCTCCAGACCCATACCTTGCCTTGCAGCATAAATAGAAACAAAACACAACATGTGGGAGCTCCAGACCCACTGATTTAATTAGAGACCTGATGTCTGAGAGTTTGGAAATCTGAAAATGTCCTATTTAATTTTTTCTTGTAGTGTAGTGCATTACAAACTCCCTAGGGATATATGAGTGACATGGGACAACACTGACGCCCATAGTTGGCTCCTACTTCTTTTCTGCAATATAATATACTTGAAGACATTGTTCCTGGGTTATTATATCTTCATTTGTTTGAAATAGGACTCAGATTTCTCATATCACGTTAGGAAATGTTGTGAAGTGTGCAAGTACATTGACTTTTGGGTCCATTTGGACTGTAAAACATTGATTTCAAGCTCTAATAAGTTAACTATGAATAAGGCTTTTGGCTATCTTAATAAGGCTCAGTATTTCACACAGGTTAAGATAACTTATAATTAAGTCCAAGAGTGCCAGCCCTCGTTAAGATGACAAACACTAGTGAAACACTTGCTTTTCACATCAGCATGACTTTCAGAAAGGAGCAAGCTGACATCCGCTTTGGCTTTGTCTAAAGGCAGAATTTTCTTTGCAAACTTCAGTGAATTCTAATTTCTGTTTGTCTAAAATTGGGCCGAAAATAGTTACTATAGAGAAAAGATTACATTTCAAACCAGCACTTGGTGTTACTGTCCTCCCCCTGAGAATGTGGCACTGATTCATTTGCAAATAGTTGGGTTTGGCTCAACAGCACAAGTTCCTATTTGAATGCTAAGTACATTTATGCCATGGAAAATACTCATGGGTTTCTTAGCTCACCCTTCAGTACAGAAACCACCGGGCAGTTAAATGGAAATGAAGACCAGATCACAACATAAGGGGTCCAAAATTTCCCAGCCTTTTAGATTAAATCAGAAAGGATCCAGAGGTGTTTTTAATGTCTCAAGGCCATAAGTCAAAGTGTTGCTTCTTAGGAAGAAGATAGTAGGTTATTATTTGTATTACACAATTGTAAACAGCTGGCTGGATGAGTACAGGAGGCTGGTAAAGAAACTAGATAATCTACTTGTTGAGCTCCTAATGTTCAGAAAACAGTAACTTCTGCATTTGCTTCATTTGTCCCTGCTTGTTTCCTCCTGTAACAATCAATACTACGAACTCACCACAACATGGTAGAAAAGAGAGCCAAAAAACCTACCCCAGTCTCATTAAACAGCACAAACCACTGCAAAATTCAGAAAATAACAGGTATCACATGTTAGGCAGTTGGAGCTATGTTGCTTATGTTAACCACGTGTGTGGTATTTTCTATGTACCTTTTGTTTATTAAACTTAAATCCTTGATCATTACTGTGTGGCCCTGAAACAAGCCCCATATGTATTGCTGTCTACATAAAGTTGCTGAAGTAAACTTTCTTTGTGAAAACACAGGCTTTTTTGATTTTTTGATTTAAGCGCTGGAGCCAGCTTGCCCAAGTGATACACAGAAAAAGAAAAACACCAGGAGAAAGCCCTAGATAGTTCTCAGCCCTGAAGGATGTGAAGCTAACCAGGACACAACCCAGGAAGTGGGAGCACAGGTTGCTTCACTAGGATAGCTGGATCAAGACATCAGCCTGTAAGGAACATTGCAGGGTTGTTCTTTACAAGTAAGGCAATCCTCTACCCTTTATTAATTGTTTTAGAGTTTTTTAGTGATATTGGAATAACCGTATAAGTCTTCTTATCTCCATTCTTCAAAAAGTGTTTTTTCATGTTTTCTCAGTTAAAAAAAAAAAACCAAAAAAACCAAACAAAACAAACAAAGATATAGTAAAAGTTTCCCCCGAAGAAGTCTGGACTATTTTGAAAGTATATAATCTGCTCCCTTTTACTCTAATCTACTACTCTAATTATATTGAATAATTAGTCTGGAACACCATGAAAGCCCTGAAAGAAAAAGCACATCAGCAAAAATTTACCCTAGCTGATAAGCTGAAAATCATTTGGTTTAAAGGCTGTGTTTTGCTCTTAGCTATACATTTATAAGACAAAAACCAATATTAGTCTGCTAGTGCAAGGACTCATGCTGCTACCTAAAAAAGGATTTTGTTGGTGACTCTTATCATGCACCCTGAGCAAAGACAATGGAAACCATCAAATTAGCAATTTCTTTTTGTTCTCCATTTTGAAATCTACAAAAATATTTTATTTATATCAAAAAATTAGACTTGTGTATATAATAACAGTGAACAGGAGAAACAGATGTTTCTGTTCTCTTGTTCAGTGAACAAGAGAAACAGATTTCCAAGATGTATGTGCATGCTTTTGTTTAAAGGAGGACAATATTTTATTTGAAATTCAGGATGAAAAAGGCAATATTGACTTAAGGAAGATCATTTTGCATGAAATGTTTTCTCTCCAATTCCTGTATCTTAAGCAATTTCAGCAAAGGAAGTTAAATTTTCACACTCAGGTTAATGAAGCACAAATTTATTTCTTGCAAAGTAATTATTTCTAATAGATCTGATGGCAAAGGTTTGATTCTTTGTCAAGGTTTGATTTTTTTTTTTTAAGACTGTAATACATATCAGGGAAGAAATAGAAAGTGGTAGAGATTAACAGAGATCTTAGGGAGTACAAAACTGTTTGTGATTCCTTAGGTTTTCATTAAGCATGGTTTCCTTTCTCGTTAAATGAAATCCTCCTCTGCTTATATTAGCAAAACCTTGCCTTGGAGGACAATATAGCTGGGATTTCCAAGAGGCGATTTTAGCAGTGACAATCCACTAGCGTCTGCCTCAGCAATTTTAATTGCAGAAAGGAGAGATGGCTGCCTGATAGCTGCTGAGCCTTCTTGTTCATTTTAATACAGGAGTGGTAGAACTAAGCATTTTTCAGGATTTTGACAAAATGGCCTCGAGCATCTCTCTGCGTGTGAGCTCATATTTTGCGGAAATATCTGTGACCCTACAGATATTCTGAGTTCACCTGGAGAAGGAGCAGTAAACATGCAGGAATAACTGGCTATTCCACCGCCAGCAGTATTTAAAAACTGCAATTCATTAAGAATTAAAAGAATTAACAATCAAAAGCCAGAAGACTTGACCCTTTGTCTGAATCACCCAGCAGTGCAGAACCTCCTGCACTTTAAGAGGGTGCTATGACTAACCAGCTCCTTTTGTTCCCTCCCATCACGTGTGGAGTGGGATTCCGCTGTGTCCCCATGGCTAAGGGGTTGTCCTCGCTCTACAAGTATGAACACCATCTATGCAGTAACAGGCTCTGGCTGCATTTTGGTTGCTTTCACTGCCAGACTCACTTTGGCAGCTCCTGTGGCTGCCTCTTCAGCAGGAGGTCACTGGTAGGCTGGGTGGGCTGTGGCTGCTTGCCAAGATGACAGAACACATCTCTGAAGAGGAATACATCACCAGGAGGGTTAAATGAATTGTCTTCCACCTTTCTGAGGAATGACTCTATCAGAGGTTCCTATTTTTAGCTTATGAAGCCAGTAGAGGCTGAATGATAAACAAGGAGATGTGTGATGATTGAGAACAATGATTTATGTACACAGCCCTGCTTCCAGACTTCCTTATATCACGGAATGAGGAAAGACTTCTGCCCACATGGCTGGCAGAGGCCTGGCAAAGGAGATTTGGAATGACATCACCACAGGTTCAACCCAGGGGCTGAATATCTTCCATCTTGGGGACTGTCATCTCTAACCAACCGTGGCAAGTCTTAGGATAAGTGAGGGCCACACAAGGCTTCTTCCTCTGCTCCTCTCTCCCTTACTCGTAATGACTTTGTTAACTGTTCTCTCTGTCATATTCCTCCTCTTCAAGAATTTAGGGAGAACAGAAAGTGATGATGGTACCTAGGTATCTTCAAACTGTTCCCTGTTTCTGCAGATCTGATGGTTATGCTCAAAGAGAAGAGATGTCCCTTTGCTTTCTTTAAATCATCCTATTTCATCAGCTTGTAGGTTACCAGAGTTCAGAACAGGGCGGGGGGAACTGTCTTCAGAAATTATTTCCTTTACAGCCAAGAAAACTACAGGAGACAATTTGTGTGCCATACCCACATAAAGCCTATCAAGAACAGAGCTGAATTAAGACATACTTTTATTTTCTAAGTTGCTTTGATAAATGCTGTAAAACTGAACGTGCCTGACCATCTGTTAGCTAAAGACAATTAACGTATTTTAAATGCCTGTTCATGCCCTTTCTCTTTAAGCACTAGAGCTCAGGCAGGCAGACTAGCAGCTAGACAGGCACAGAGAGTTAACTGAGCTGAGAATGAAACTAAAATCTGTTTGAACTCTGTTTTAACTCAAACCAGAAAGCTGATGGACTTAATTATACTCCGACACCTGTACTCCGAGTCAAATTGGCAGCAATACATTTATTTTGTGACTGGGAAGCCAAAGTCCTAAATCACAAAGGCAACAGTGCTTTACAGTTAATCAGTTGGGTGTTTGCAATCAATAAAGCACGGTGCAGAAACCAAACGCACACAAGCTTGTCCACAGGAAGACTCAGCAAAGTCATGTGCCAGAGCAAATACCAGGAATGAATGAACATGCAGAGCAGACTTTAAATGACTGCATTTTCTTCTCTGACAACCTTTTCACCATGTGTACAGAAAGAAACAGATCTCGAAAGACTTAAGGGATTAAAGGGATATGATGGAAAATAAAAATGATGATATTGGAACGCACAGTACTTAGACTTCTTTTTTTAACAATCTGAAGACTGCAAGCCTAAAGCAGGCACTGAATTGATTTACATTTTATTAGATTCTGGTTTCCTGCATTTATGAAGAAGAGATGTTTGGATTCAATTATTTCATTAAAGTATGCACACACCCACTCAATAGATTCCACATTTGTAATCTCAGAAAGATAATTACCCACTTTTATGAAAAAAAAAAAAAAAAGCAACCAAAAACCCAACTGTTTAAAATGAATAAGCAACAGAAAGATGAGTGGAAAACACCCAGATGTTGGTGTTCGAAAATGGATCAGGAGCTCTCCTGCATGCCCAGCCACTAGAAGTCTGTGCAATTACAGTTTGGGGACCCTCTCACTGAGCTACCCAGCAGTAAGTGAAAGGAATTCTGTCACCTGCTCTTCCATCTCTGCTCTCCTATGCCACCAAACATCCACATGGGAACCTGACAAGTTTATGGTCATGCTATCCTCTCACTACTGTGTTTGCAGTGCACCATCATGAAGGGTAGGAAAATTATCTCTACCATCTAGGTTTCAGGGTCCACAATTTGACCTCCCAGTAGAACCATGCAGTCAGATTCCTATTATTTAAAACACTTTCCAGAAATCTCAGCTTTTTCTTGTATTCATGGAGAGCCATGGCTTACATTTAAACCCACAGTCTGATCGAAACAATAAAATTGCACTCTTCTGTAGATACTTTTTTTTTTCCTCCTTCAGAAAAGAAAATTCCGGGCAAGTCAGCATGATCAAGTGTTTTATTTGATACAAGAGAGTATTTTTACACTCCTCATTGATGAGAAATGCAAGTCCTCCTAATTAGGTTGTATCACTACAGTAGGTTGATTGTGAGTGCTTTATGCCCACTTGGACCTATTTTGTTATAATGTGACTAAACCAGAGTAGGGACATCAGCTTCTGAACAATACGCATTATTTTGATAATAAGCATTTGTGATGCTTTTTTAAGTAGAGTAAGAAATATTCATGCCTGTATGTGCACTGCAGCTTCTAAGACTTCATGCATGAAGAAATGTTGCTCTCAAAGGGGCAGCAGCACAAGGTGCCTCTTTCTTTAAGTATTGGAAATGGGTAAGTGTGATATAGAAGAGAATAAAAAGCAAAGAGGAGGAAGGTCAATAGCCAAGCTACCCAGTAGGAATGTTAAAACTGAATTTAATATATCTGGTGAATTACTAGTGCTTCTAAACTGTGTGAAATCCAATTAGCCTCTGGAAGAAAGGTTAGTTTGTTATCCTCATTCCCTATACGTATGGAGGGTACTATGAAACAGATATTCAGGCTGTTGATTCTTTTTACATAGAAGAAAGGCTTTCTCTTGCATTCATGAGGGTATTAGGCTGACGATAAATGTGCTGTGCAGTTTGGGGACAAAGAGCACTGCCATCAACACCAATATATGAAAGAATGCCTTTTCTCCAGTCAGAAAACCATAAACCCAGAAATTCTGGGTGACAGAGACTATGAAAAGAAAGATTTTCAGCACAAATTGCCCCCAAACAGGCAGCACTTAGGAATTCAGAGAACCGTCAAACCATTCTTCCTAATCATCCTCCCTTGTCACTCATGAGGCGAAAGAGTAGTTCTGGACTACAAAAGAGCATCAAAGACTTTAGAAGTAGCATGACTACTATATGGCCAAGGTCAAGCAACACTATTTGAAACAGGAGTCTTAAAAGGAGAGACACAAGGAGCCTATCAACCTACTCAAAGTCACACTGACAAACCAATGGGCCCAAATTTCCAGTTAATGGGATTTCCAACATTGAGATCTTAAACCTACAGCTGCTGCTGATCCTATTGTCCATATCTTCATAAAAGAGAAAAGTTCTTGTTCAGCTTTGTGAGATTTTTTTCTTTAGCTGTAACAATGGAACTGTTGGTGATGGAAAGGCATTGGTAAATACATCCTCACCATAGTTAAAACACAAACGAAACACCCTGTACCAAGACTGAATGGTTTGGTGCATGCGCACAGGTAGCTCCCTCTATCTTAGAATCATAGAATGATTAGAGTTGGAAGGGACTCCCAGAGGTCATCTAGTCCAACCCCCCTGAAAGAAGCAGGGACACCCCCAACTAGATCAGGTTGCTCAGGGCCTCATCTTCAAGGAATACAAAGAATATTAGCTGACCAACAGGTCCAGATGGGTGGAAAGCTACACCAAGCATTTACTACCTGCCAGGAAGCTCCAAGGGGCTAGAGGAGAATAAAATCCTGGGGAAATGACAGGATTACACAGTTGTACAAACCACCAGGACCTTTATTTTTTTTCCTACAGACTCTTTATTATGTGGTGTAAAGACACAAAATTCTGCCTTTGACAATCACTCAGAGTGATAAAGAAAATACTAAGTATGAATAGATTTGCTTCCCATGTCACAAGTGGATATGTTTTACTCACTGAGGCAGTCTCTCTTAAGAAATGTAGTTATTTGACATTGCCGTGAGTCCTGCTGACATCAGAAACTTCCTTCCAAAATAAGCACTAGGGAGAAATCAGTGTCAGACTTGCCATTATTATTAGTGCATCAGGAGAGCTTGAGGACACTTCAGTTTAAGTTAGGCATCAGTGCTGACTTTGAAGGCAGCGCGTTTCAAACTGGCTGTGTCTCCCCTAGCACGGCAGCACACTGACACACTTCACTACTAAGTCCTTGTCTTCCCTGGCATTTGTGGTAGATGGCATGGCAGTGCATTATCACCTTTTTTGCTGGGGAAGATACACTCTAGCTCAGCTGTAATTAAAAACCTTTTCTGACCAGACTGCACTGGTTTTATTCAGGGTCTGGTTCTCCAATTACACAGCCTTTCAAACTTCTTTGCTATTTTTATAGCATCTAAAGATACTTCCCCTGTTAATTAATTCTTGGTTGTGTCATTGAGCTCATATTTTGTAGAAATCCTCCTCTGTTATGTTCAACATCTGCAAAATCCCAAACACTTTCTCATCAAATGCAACGTCAAAAATCTAACATTTTTAGTTCGTGCTGTCAAGTTTAATGGAAAAAAGGACACAAGCATGAAGTATTCAACCTTCAGGTCATCCTTCCAATATGCATCTCCTGAACCTGACAAAAAAGAAACCATCTTGTCCTCCAACAGCAGTTGGTCCTCCTTCATTTGCAGCCTGTGAATCAGTCTAATTCTTCAAGAAAAGAAGATGCAACTGGTTCTGCATCTAATTAACACTGGCTTTGTATTTCACCCCACTCATAGCATCAAAGCTGTTGCTCAATTGTTAAAATATTCTGTAAAGACTCCTAAAGGCATTTTGACTAGTTAAATTGCAATGTTTGCAAGGATTTTTATTATGCTGTTAATTCCGGAGATTAATGGGAATTAAAAATGATGTCCTTTAAAAACTAAATTGTAACAGATGCCATGTTAAAGCTAAAGGAAAGTAACAATGGCCATCAAGCTGTTCTTTCAGGGAGTTAAAATTTCTTCCTAATTATAATTCTGAGCACGTTCCTTGTGTTTTAGGAGATTTCCTAAATTTATTGCAAATGCATGTGCTGTCCCTATCAGAACAGTTTTATTTTCACCCTAATTTCTGTTAATCTTTGAATAAAGCTATTAAATCTTTTTTTTTTTCTAATTAACAGGTGTGTTCCATTCAGCTGGCAGCTAACAGAGTAATAGAAAATTCAGCATTATGTCCTGAGCTAAACCATATTAGGGTAGAAATTAACAATGCTAAGCAGGCTGTGAGATAAAAATACTTTGTACAGAACATGCAGCAAGGCTGCTGAAATGAATGTCCCAAAGCCTCCAACATGGAAATGCTTTTTTTTCCTTTTTTTTTTCCCACTATCTGAAATATAACCCATCTCTTCCATGCTTATAGGACAGTTCTGACTTAGCACACAGTAATGTTAATGGAATAATTGATGCAGGAATACTGAAATAGATGATGTGTAAAATGGCAGGCTGCATAATTTTCTGGAGTGAGTTCAAGCATTTCTGCAGTGAAAAATAGTCCTGTTTTATAATCCTGTCACGTCTCCTTGCTGCTGTGTAGTGAGCAAATTTCATTTGGAGATGATCCCAAGATGCATTGATTTACTAGTGGGATTCCGGCAGGCAGAAGGTTAAAGCCTTCTTGCCCCAACTAAACAGCACCTGGGAGAGGTATTAAAGGGTTCACAGTAATTTGGGGAGTATCATTCCAATTACATCATTATAATAAATGTATAGAACATCAGAGTTGTTCTTTGTCATTGAGCAGTAGCAGAAGAGTACCTGATTTTTATTATTTTTTTAAAATCCTTCTTTAATATTTTACCTTTCTTTTTGAAATATAAAGTACTACGTGATGGGGGGGCTGGATAGAGAGGAGTTTTTTAAATTATGATGCAATTAAATTCTGCTTCTGTGAAACATGCAAGAACCATTATATATATGGATGCCATTTCTCATAAAATGAGTTGTAGACTACTGAAGCAATTAGAAGCTAATTGCTATGAGATTCCCTCAAGATATAAGAGATATAAGAGAAATAGGAGACAGCCAGAGACAAGCAGAACTGTATCTGTTTCTTTCCCAATCTCTAAGAAAAAGCAAATTCCACTTCTGCAGGTGCAGAGGTGATTGTAGGAACTCACAGATCCGCTGGCTCCGAGGGTTGTGCCCATTTACATTCCCTTTGTGCACTATCTCCAGCTTAATTGGGTACCACTTTCTTAACTGAACCACAGAAATGACACATCTGAAATTTTTCCCTCCTTTCCACTGTTGCATTAATTCATCATCTCTCCACCTATCCATCACCCTCCATCTCATCCCCAGCCCTCACCCCTCTAAATTCACTATTTCCATAATAAATGCATCCTTTCAGCTGGTGTGAACAACATGAGCCCAGCATCTGACCATGCAGGGCTCCTCTCTGTGGCCACTGATGCATACAGGTCCTGGACCGAGCTAGCATTCCCAACACCACGCTGATGTGAGATAGTTATGAGCACAGATAGCACCTTGCATCAGTCTTCACCTTTCCAGGAGCAGGTACTCTGCTCATAAACTCATCTACAGACTCCACATAAAGACTGAACATACAGTTATAGACATGTAAACAAAAGGGTCAAATCGGTATGGCACCCGAACCTCTTGCGACAAAACTACTGAAGTCAAAAGAGTTATACAAAGCATCAATCTGACTCCCTGATTATCCTGACAGCACTTCTAAAACTTTGTATTTTGATTTCTTTCTCCTTGACTGTTTTATAGCTTCCCTTTGGTCTCTTCCTCTTTCATCTTGGATCATTTTTGACAGGTAATCCAGCAATATCAGCCTCTCCTGTGTAGATCTCTGTACCCACAGCGGTACGCTTTCAGTTTGTTCCAGCACTCTAATAAACATCTAGTGCAGACCATGGGAGCAGAACTCTTTTAAGAAACATTGAATGTCTGCAATTCCAGTTGGGTTGAGTAAGAACTATGGAAACACAGCATCTCTGAAGCATGGGAGAGCAGGAATAAGTGGAGAGAGATAACTGTAACAAGACCAGTACTATATTTTCATTGGAAAAATGAAAGAAGAAGATCAGAAGAAGAATTATTCTGCAAATTCAGTCCAGAACATATATTTCATTGGGAATGCCATTCTAGAGGTCATTAAGATGTCACTGTACTAAACCAACTGCCCTTTTTCTTTCTTTTTTTTTTTCCTCTCTACCAAGAGGCAGTAAAGCATCTGCAACCAAATAAGGCAACACATGAACATCCTTTAAAAAGCCCTAAAAATTATATCCTGACAAGTAGCATGCTGGTGCAGTCAATTCTTGGAACATCAAATTTACCATGATACATGCACACTAGAATGACTTAACAAGCCTTTTGCTGTTGCTGTGCTGTCTTGAACTCAAACATGCTGAAGTAATTTTTAAAACTTGACACTGTTTTTCCTCTGTAGTCCAGGCTAAATATTGTGGGTTTTTTCCTCAAGAGAATACATAATCCACACCATTGTACTGGTTTTGTTCCAAGCCTGCTTTCTTGGATAAAAGAAAAAAATATCTCTGGCTGCCTAGAAGAAAATTAGCCTTAGATAATGAATGATACCTTTTTCTCTGCAACTGCTTTTGATTTCTCTGTAATACCTATGCAAGTATTAAACTCTCTTACCCAAGCTGACTTACATATAAAAAGTTTAACTGAGAAGCATGCTGTGCATTTTCCCAAGTTACCTGATCTGATCCTGTAGATCCAGCCACTGTCAAACATGTTACATTAAATCACAGGTTTTATGGGGTTGAGTTTTGACTACGGAAATCATTGCTTTGGCACACACAACCTGTTTAGTACCAGGCTCTTGCTGAGGACAGGACCATGATGCTCAGGAATCAGATGTTCCTGGAAGAGCAGCAGCTCTCCAGTGCTGGACTTACTACCATAACACTAGAATTTGGTCTTTGAACTGACCCCAGTTACTACTGCACCCAGTGAGGCACATGGGCAGAAATTAAACGATGCGACACATGGACTTTGAAATAAGACAAAGAAATGCAATAAGCAGCAGCATTAAGTACTGTGGTGCCTGGGGTAGGATAGTAAGCCATGGAAAAAATAATGCCACTCAATGTGGAATTTTCTTACACTAGATAGAATTTTGCATGTGCTGATAAGAACCTGGCCTTTTTTTTTTCTTTTAGCAGGTAGTATCATACCATCACAGGAGAAAAGGCATTCTATTTAAATTGTGTATGTGTTAATTTGATTGCCATTTCCCACTCACAGTTATAGCCACTAATAAGATGACAATTGCTCTCTTGTTTGTGTGTACAGACCAGCTTGCCGTTTGGGGGTTAATGAATGATACTAAGTGGAAGCATGAAAATAAAATTAGCAATGCCCAGAGAAACCCACTTTATCAACTCACCAGTTTATAGGATTAGCAATGGATTCAGTGCAAATCTCTGCTATGGGTATTATAAGCAAGATTTATGCCAATTAGCAGTAACAGCAAAGATTGTTTGGGAAGAGTGCTGACAATAGTTAAAAACTCCATCTGCTTTTAAACTATGTTGTTCAGACATCCATTTCAAGCATTCACATCTACTTATAAGACTGTTTTTACTCATCTCCCAAGTGCTATTTAACTTCTTGTGTGCTTCCATGGCATCGTTTCCTGAGACAATGAAGAAGACTAGATCCGTCCTTTTTTAAGATGAGTTTATAGTTACTACTGTCAACCTCTTTGAATTCAGGTCAGGTTGCTCTCAGCAGAATTCAACCTGTATCACATTCTTCATTCCTGTAGAATGAAGAATCATATCACAGTAGATGTGATTCTGACCACACAGAATTCAATGAGAAAATTCCCCATTGACTTCAAGATGCATTGGATCAGACCCTAAATCCCAAAGCAATCAAGAGACCTGAAGAAAAGAGTTACAGTAAAATATTGGTAGATTCCACTTAACCAGAGGAAGACTTTGGTGTGTCTTGACCAGAGGAACATTGCTGATAGCATATACCTCCTATGTGACAGCATATATTTCTGTGATGCACAGTACTCCTGTAGGCATCAGGATGGAAAAGTCTATATCTAAATTTCATTGATAATCTGATTAGAAGATGGCAGCTTCATGATAGACTTTCTCCATATACTCTCATGCCTTCAAGACAGAGACATGGCTGAAGCCAGTGCAATTATAGACTAAATCAAGTTTGATACTCTTTTGGGAGGGGGGACCTTTTGCTTTTCTTCCCTGCAACCAAGTTCTAATAAATTACTGAACTTCCAAGACAGTATCCAGTGTCCTTTCATCTCTGCACAACAGTTTATTAGGAGCCACGCGGGATATTTGAGCTGGTACCACTTTGCAGGGACAAGGGCAGTGAGTGGTGTAATTCCATGGACATGTGTTACAGCCACACTAATAGACACCCTCTGCTTGAGCTCCAGAACAGTTGATAATCTCACTGCCAGTTTATCCTGAAGAAAAGCTGGTTGATATAACTAGTTATTTACAACTGTGACAATTACATTCAAGCAATTTGTATGCGGACATAATTATGTTCCTAATGAAGATTAACTTAAATTAAATGCTTTTAATTAGCATTTACACAGCCTTTGGCTATTGTGCAGACAGTATTCTGACACTTGTGATGCCTCACCAGAAATGAGATTTATACTTTGCTATGTTAAAGCTGACCATGTATTTGCTGATTTGATGTCAGGTACTGCTGACTTTGCAAAAAGTTTCAGTGCTGTAAACTGCAGTGTGGAAGGATTAAAGATTGAAGCTTGGTCAGTTATTTTCAAGAGCTATTTGCTCAAATGCCTCTGATAACACAGTTCATCTGCCTTCACGATTGCAAGTACTTCTTTCTGCTCCAACTTCCTCCAAAAGCAGAGAGAATTATGCTTTTTATTTGAGTAGGAGCATGTGGAGGCCTGCAAGTCTGTATAATTTGCCAAAGACCCTTCTTCTCAATGTTGGGTCAGGAGAAAAAAAAAAAAAAAAACCCAAACAACTATGGGAGCACAGCTTACATATTAGATCCAAATTTGAAAAATTAATTCCAAAAGATCCTCAGAGGCAGCGTCTTTGTTATTCAGAAAATCTTGGCATGTAAACTCCACCTACCAGCATTCAAAAGGAATGAGTGATCAAAGCCAGATTACAAATTCATTAGTGATTAATCTGTCTGGAAAACCTTCCCCAATGCTTTGCAGGAATATGATAGTAGTATGATGAATAGTAATAGTTACAATAGGTTTATGGCCAAAGCCCTAACAGTTACTAAGAAACATGACCACACAAGCCTTGGAGTTTCATTCTCAAAGAGATCTTCTGTGTTGGAGATGGATTTAGAGCTCTGTGTCCTCTGAATCGTAACAGCAGCATGCTAGAGGCCTTTGCAAGGCTTAACATCACGCTGAAGAGTTGGCAGTAAGAGACCTTACCATTGGAGTTGCATTGCACTCCGAGAATTTCAGTGTCTTGCAGAACCCAAAGTTACTGCCTCTGTTACACCCCATACAACTCTAATGCCTCTGGGAAATTGAAGATTTCTTGTCAGGGTAAAATTGTGCCCAGGGCTTCTCCTTCTGGGGTCTGCCTTATTCTTTCTGCAGTGTCTTCTCCATGTGTTGGAAAGGGATTGAGTTACTGAAAATATTTCCTCTCTTCTCCCTTCTTTCTGTAAGACTGTCGCATGCATGCACATTGTTATAGCCTTTTCCATGTCAAACTTCATTCCAGGCTGGACATCCCTGTGGCACTTTGTCCTTTCCCATGAGACTGTAACAGCTCCCAGCCCACCCTCCTTTTGAAGGGGAGTCAAAATCCCTGTTAAATCAAGACCTTAACATAGAGGAGGAGAGTTTTGTGCAGCAAGACACAGCATGGAAGCTCTCCAACATCTGCAATGGTCTAACATATAATGGGGCTTCTCCACATGCCAAAGTTGTAACCTGCCAGTTTTTTTTCAGTTGAATCACACTTATCCCACTTAGTATTCATTCCAATACATATTTCATCATGTTAATACATATTTTATTGCACTTTTTGTACCAATTCTTCTAGCATTTTGCTTTTGCAGTGGTGCCTAATAACCCATTATTGCATACTGCCCTGCATTCATGTTTGTGATTTGTGTGATTCCCACCTGCCCCTTGGAGGGTCAGATCTTTCCAGACTCCTATTCTTGTTAAGTACTGCTTCCAGTTAAATTCTCTTTTCTTGGGTTTCTCAGACCACATGTTGACCACTTTAACAAGAGTGACTCCATACTATGTCTTCCCAGCTCCATGTACATAATTCTTACAAACCTAGACCGTTCAGCTTTCCTAGAGACGACACCTATGGCTACTCAACCCATATAAGCCATGTCTTGTAACTTTTACTTTCACCCACAGTCCTCCTGGTTAGAATAAGTTTTATTCATAGAAGTGCAGATTATCATTTGGGAAAATATTAAGTAAATGATATATTCGCACAACAGGCC
This sequence comes from Heliornis fulica, assembly GCA_013399135.1. NCBI lineage: Eukaryota > Metazoa > Chordata > Aves > Gruiformes > Heliornithidae > Heliornis > Heliornis fulica. The sequence goes on along the minus strand of VXBZ01001812.1, from coordinate 192,939 downwards.
TGCCAAAGAAGTCCCCTAACTTTTGAGAGCTCTGGAAGTAGAATACATAGAGTCTGAGGATTCAGCTGCCTCATTCCTCAGTCCAAGCTAATCCTACAAAGGACAATCTGAAAAGATGTTACATGTGCATCTGCTGAGCCATATACGTACCTATATGCTTATACACTTACATACATGTAGACAAAGATAATTTAACATCTTAAGCCAGTATAATTTATGTTCTTTCATATTACAGAGGAAATTATAAAGTGGCTTCAACATCACATCTTCAGGGACAAGAGGTTAAAGCAGCCAGTTAAGTTGCTATGCTGTCAAATTAGGTCCATTCACTGCTATGTCCTAACCTGACTGACACAAAGAAAGTTCCAGAGATGCATCATGAAAAGGCAAGGATGAAGGTACTGAGCAGAGGTTTCCTCTCCCTGGCAAAAGTACGTGAGTGGACAGTGCCTCAGCATGCACCAGCTGGAGTGCACCTAGAGTGGAGACATCCAACCATTCCCACTGCCAGCAGGCTTGGACTGGAAGGGCCAAGATATTCCCTGTGCATTCAGGTGCTCTTAGAACAGTAAATCCATTTATCTAATCAGCAAGAAAAAAAAAAAAAAGCCCCAAAAGCATCTTCTAGTACTCTTCTATAATACATAGTATATTTGGTGTTTGCAAAGCAAACTACTGACTCCATTTGAATTAATTCTCTTCTACTTCCTCCTGCTCTTTCAAATTGTTATGTTTCCATTGACAGACTAACGATGTAGGAAAGAGGCTCTTCTACCTAGCCATGCTTGGGACAAGTGATGACCTCAAGCCTTAGGTCACAGGCCTGTTTGCTGCCCTCTTCTTTCATCTCCTATTACTCTTCCCGCAAACCTCTCCCACAAGGGATTCTTTGTTTGTTTTGAGGCTAGGAAACGAGTCTGGTTATTTCAGCTATTCACACCTACAGACCCATTTCCATCTCACAGTTCTCCAGAGATAAGTGAAGATTAATTGAGCTCTCCCTAAAGTTCTTACTTTGATAAATGAAGTTTGCCTACATTCTTTGTCCAAGAAGGGCAATTTTGAATGAGTGAACACAGCATAGCAGTTAAGCACAATGCAGTTGGGAGTTTAGTTTAATTGACAAAGAAAAATAGAATCAAACCTTCCAAGTACTGTGGGGAATGAGGCTAAATTAGTGGGGGAAGGTGTGAGAAAAGATCACTCAACTGGGGAGGGGAGGAAGGGGAATGCTGTAGTTATCTCCTAGCTGTCATACCTAGAGTGACCTCAACAAGCCAAAGGCCAAACATATGGCAAAGATGGATCAATGAGGGAAGGGCACTTGGCCACTTTGAAGATGGATTTGAGCATCTCCTATTTGTAGAATAAGGACAGTAACACATACTTCTTTATAATTGTAATATACCTGAGCCACACTGGTAAAAGTCTTCCTGAGGACGCATCATTATATCCATCATCCAACACCAAGATTGCTTTGATGCTATTCTCCAAGCATACTTGCTGTCCCTAGATTTTGGACTCATTCACCCTTGAATAACTTAACCAAGCATGAAGCACCTGAAATATTCTTATGCTTGACTAACTGCTTGTTTTGGAAGGTGCTCTTTCCCTCCCCACATTAAAAGATATGCACAGCCGAAGTAATCCTATTTTGTTGATGTGTAAATCCATTTATGTGAATTATCACCTAGCTCTTGAGGGCTGGAAAACATGAGTGTCCTATACTTGACTGAGTTGCAAGTACTTCTACATTTCATCAACATTTCCTGGACTTCCCACACTAAATTCCTGCAGCAGAGAATCTGTCTTTCTCTGGCAACATCCTCACATTAACATTTTTAATCTTTTATGCCGCCTGCTGGGAAAATCTGAAAAAGGAACACAGAATAACCACAGAAATCACCACAGTTCTAAACTTGGAACTTAAATGCAACCATTTTGCACCTGTGATTACTGAATTTGAGCCCAATTTGACACCACCTTTATTTTGACACAGATTTGCCATAACATTTCTTTTGCCATACGCCAGTTCAATTACAAATACTCTTTCTCTGCACTGCTGCCTTTGAGATGCACTGACCGGCCCTCCTGCAGACTACAAAACAGCCACTTGGTTCCTTTTCCACTGCTTTGTTTTTATTCCATTACATCAGGCAAATAAACAAGACTAATTGCATTAAGTGGATGTATCAAAACAACACCCCCTCTACCCTACCCCACCCCTTTCTTTCTTTTTGGGTAGATACTGAAATAAAAAAAAATGTGTCCAAACCTCATGCAGTGGTAACTTGCATACTTAAATATCCACATCTGTTCTTATTGTAGGGGAGAAAAGGATTGATAGAAAGCAAGAGGAGTTGTAACATCTCTCCATGAGGCAAAAGTAATTCAGTTAGATAAGACAACCCACATTACTGGTGTTCAAGGGTGAAATCCTGCTTGAGCTTACTTTTCAGTCCACCAATTTTATATAAATGCTGGAGTAAAAGGGAGGAGAATCTGACCAAAGGAGATGAATAAGTTACTATTTGCCTCAAAGGTTTTTATTTTTTAACTTCCAAGATCTGGTATCTTTGTTACAATTCATCCTGTGATATTTCTTAGAGCAGCACAGATCCACAGACCCAGATGTGAAACATGAGGCACTGCTCACTTTCCTTGGTCTTCAGGGAGCAAACCTATGGCAGAGTGAGTGCAGGGTATGTTAACTAAATCCCTTTAGAATTGAGATCAAATGCAACAAGCAAATACAGTTGACCTATTTGATACCACTGAAACTGTAATCAAAATGGATACATCTTCTAACCAAGGAAACCAACTTGTGAACCTGACTGATGTCCTACCTGTGCAAAACAGTAAGATGAACTTTACTGATTTAGTACACATCCACTGGCCATGCTGGATTAAGACCACCTCAGGGTCTGGCCGCCAACAACAATTTTCTGAAGCCCCTTTGCCCACGCTGTAGATGTTTCTAACCAGTTACCTATTCAACAACACATCTCATAAGCATTTCCGTTTGCAAGAAGAAAGCAACATCTCCTCCAGGCACCCTTTAATTCACATGTGCTGATACATGTTTCATATTTAAAAGATTGACTCTCTGCCCACTGAAGTATGCAGAAACATGTCCTTCCTTACCAGTCTCCCTCCATAGCTGCATGTGGAAGCTGTTGTTCATCACCAGTCAGCCAACCCTATTAATATGAACTAGTGAAGCATCTTGGCAATGGCCTGTACAAAGCCAAGCTGTCTCCAGAGCAATGAAGAAGAGCCATCAATTCATTTCTGATTTGCAGCAGCTCTGGGGAACCCACAACACCAGGGCTGCTCTTGGAGCACATCGCCTGCAGCATCAGGCTTCGCTCAGCCATTTACACCAACACAAAGCAAGCACAGACTGCAAAAGAAAAATAAAAATAAGGCCTTTATGGCCAGCTGAGCAGTAAACAAGCACCTCTGCTAACAGGATTAAATCCCTTGCTAGATTACAAATGTGTCAAGTTTACAAATAATCAGGCTGGGGCCAAGCCCTCAATTTGCAGGACCTGGTGCTAGAGGTGACAGACAGCTAGCTCTGGAGTCAGCACACAGAGCCTTGCACACGCATATTCACATAGAATCATAGAATAGTTAGAGTTGGAAAGGACTCCCAGAGGTCATCTAGTCCAACCCCCCTGCAAGAAGCAGGGCCACCCCCCAACTACATCAGGTTGCTCAGGGCCTCATCCAACCTGGCCTTGAACACTGAACATACAGGAATTCAAGACAGCACACTCCTCCTCTCTAGCCAAGCCACCATTTTCCCTGTTTCCCATTCAGTGCACCAGGTGGATTTCTACCTCCTCCACCTCTGATCAGGTTGAGTTTCACCTGACACCTGCTCCCACATTGACGACGAATGGTGGCTAATGGCCTCTGTGCATCAGACAAGCCAAGTGCAACACAGAGCAGATGTCTTCTCAGTAAGTAAGAGTCCATAAATTAGTTCTATAGGAACAGAGGAAATCTGGAATCAGATGTCTGTTTTATCTTCAGCAGTGTAAACAGACAAATGGTTGGACTGATAAAAGTCCAGTTCTGCTTACCAGACTCTGGTGAGATTTGGACACCTTGGTATTGCCTCACTGGCCCGGTCTGGCTATTTACTACATTTCTGTAAACACCCTGCAAATTACTGAGCCAAAGTAGAATCTTTAAGGCTACTTGTCTTACCCCCCACTGATGTGGGGGAGGAAAAGGAGCTGTACCCTGGGCTAGGGAAAGCATTGAACAGCAGAAGTTTGAATGGCTAACAGTCCATCTTCCACAGGTACAAACACAATAAACTCCAGATAATTAGGAAAGCACCTCTGAAGGAAATTTCCCTCCGAAGGCAAACAGAAGTTATTTCTTGGACCTCCTTTCTTCCCTGTTAAATGCTGCTTATTTGTCACAGCCCAAGAGCCTCCTCAGTTTTTCCACTGGGCTGAAGCAGTCCCTTAAACAAAGGGTTTGCTGGGAGCTTGGTTACATCATTGCTGCTGGCTCTGGCAGACTGCTGAGGAGGAGGATGAGGATGTGTGATTTCCATATCCACAGAGATGCTGAATGGTCAGTACGAGGCAGGGTGACTGCACTGAGCTCCCGCTCTGCTGAGAGACGTGTGCTACAAGGATGCAGTTGCCTAGAAATTATTCTGACCTGCTCAGGTCAGATAAACAAGGAGAGATTTTTCTTCTGCATATTTTTCCCCTGCTTTCCCCTGCGGCAACGAAGAGGACAAACACCAAACCTCCTGCTTGAAGTTGCCTCAAATGCTGGGTGTTATTTGGCAGAGGAGAAATAGTAAAATTTGTTTCACAAGGCGGTAATCTGGTGCCTAAATGGATAAAGTGGCAGATTTGCCCTTAGAGGAAATAGGGTAATTGCTGAGGTTGGTTAAAAATGCTTCCATTAACAGTGTCATGTTCAAAATCCTCTGAACACCCTTTCCAAATAAGTTTTTAAACTGTCAGCACTTAAGCAAGGGACAGAAATAACAGTGTTAGGACAGACAAGGGCAAGCAATAAGAACAACATGCAGTAAGAACAACATTGCTTTCATTTTAAAAGCTGCTTTAGCATCAGATTATCAACTAGTGTAAATCAATAAATCTGCACAGTTTTTAATAGAGCTTTTCAGGCCTATGTCAGTTCTTACTCTGAAAATAGCACCTCAGAGCTTCCCATTTACAGCATCTCAAAATCTTGCTTTGGGGATACTCTATTGTCAAGAAGGATCTATTTTTCTAATAGGTTTCTTGCAAACATAACCCAAAATGTGACAGCCAGGCAACTCCCAAACCAGCCCCGATAATGGATTTCCACAAGTTCAAGACCTGCATGCATTGTGCTTTGGGAATATGTTTGTTTTGAGTGCTGTCAGAAATAGCATCTCCACCACCATGCCAGAGCTCAGGGAGAATTAGATAGGTGCTACCTACAAGTACTTTTTTACAGCTCTCCACTGAGAGTTCAGCATCCCCTTCCCAAATATCTACCTAAAAGGAATAAAGGGGATAAAAACCCAGAGTATCACGTCTAGTTCTTGCAAATCCACTTAACTAGTAATTGATGGCAGCCAAGGATGCAGCCTCCTGTGTCTCATATTAAGTCCAGTTCTGTTAGCAGCACAGCAATACCAAGCCTTCTCAGGAAGGTGTCTGAATACTGAGGCACAGTGCCCAAATGGCCCTAGTCAGCACCAACATGCCCAGACATTAACATTACCCATGTGCAAAGACCAGGGGATCCCAACACCCCCGGGTCAGCAGGAGAAACCCAAACCAGATGAAAGAATGGTGATGGAAAGGTGAAGACCCTCTGCACCATGCTGCAGGCACAGGGAGAGATGCACTCTGGGTCCCACAAAACAGCGTGGCGGTGACTGTTTGAATACCTACTGCCCCAGTGGTCCCAGAGCCATGGCACCCACGTCCAGCATACCCCCTGGGAGCTGATGTCAGTGCACACACCCATATCAACCCTGTGATGAGGATGGTGGTACCTCAAACTGCTTTCTGTTGAGAGCAAGGCTACTGAGATCTGGCTTAGCATCACCACCCCTTTTGCTTTTACTACTTCAATGTAGCCCCATAGGAGCAATAAAAACCTTCAGGCTATTTATGTTTATATTCATTTTCCATGTTTCTGTCCAGAGACCCACTGCAAGACTATGCTGAGCAGCTGCTGCCATTTGATCTATGCTAGTACGTTCAGTCACGCGTTACCTGCAATCTCCTTTAAATTAATCAGCACTTACAACTGGTAGAACTTCCCATTTTATGAGCAAGGTTAAGAAGCTTTAGCTGGGCTGTAGCTATTCATTGTGTGAGTTTAAGAAAGCCTGGCTGCTGACCAAACTAAAACACCACACTTGTGAACAGAGTAGCTGTTAAAACCACAGCAATAGGGGTGTTCCCAGTCTGGGACCAAGCTCTCAGTTTGCAGAGGGAACATTGCTCCTCTCCCTCCCTGTGCTGGCCAGTGAGACAGCTTGGACATAGGAACTTAACTCCGTTCAAGACATGATCCAGTGAGGCTGGGAGGAACTTCTGGGTTTTGTCATTTCTGCCAAAACTGCAATGAGATTCTTTTTCCTTCTCTATAACTTTTACCATAAATTATTTCCAACTCTTGGCTTAGGTATGTGGTAAAGATCTAAAATGGTCAGTGCAGAGATAAACACAGTCTGCTTAATCACCTTTAGTACAAGAAAATGCTGACACAGGCATCAAAACCAGGAAATCACCAGAATTGCTTTAGTCAAGCTACAAAAATGACATGCAATTATCAACACCAGCAGAAAAACCCAGGAAAGGCTGCCCCAGGAAAAGGTTGTGTTTGCAGAGGATCCACACAGAGGCATGAATATTGCCACAGCCTCCTCAGGATTTCTCAGAGGTTCCTCAGCATCACAAACCAAACCCAGCTCAGGCACGGACATCTGCAAGATGGGACAGCCCTTCTGCAGGGCTGAATGCACACTGGTCACTAACTCCATGCTAGAGATGAATGAAAAATATATGTAAAAGGCAGCTCTTGGGGATGCTGTGACCTTTGCTGTTACAGGCAGCAATTCTGAGAGACAGAAGCATTTAAATAACTGGGTAACCGTTTCCCTTCCAAAACTGCATTTCTTGCTATATCAGACATTGTTGACTCTTAAATTATAGTTTGTCATCAAGTAGATTTTCCAGTCCTTGCTCCACGGGAGCTGAGACAGTGATATCATTCCTAAGGAAAAGCCACAAACCCTTGAGCGAGCTGCAGTCACATTTGATTAAAAACAACGTAAGTGTTTAGAGTTACAAAGGATGAAACTTTCCACAGCCAGTTGGCCCTGGGAGGAGGGGAGCAGAGGAGAAAAAGGCTTAGTTTGTGCACTCCCGTGTGTGGTAGCAGATTTGACTCAGGGTGCTGGCATTTTGGATGCAAATGCTCAAAGGGTGGCACTAGTTGAATGGACTCTGGGGAGAATAGATATAAAGGCCTGACTGTTGGGAGCCTCGTTCATGCACCGGTGAGACGTAAGTCTAAGCTGAAGCATCTAGTAATAACAGGGCAAACAAAGAGCAGCCAAGAGGGACTGGAGCCACAACAAGGGAGTGGAGCATGGAATAACAAGGCTCTGCAGTGAGAAATAAACTGAAACAAAAGGCTGGTTTGGGAAAGCTTTGGCAGTGGAAATAACGGGACACATGCACACAGATTTCTTCCAAATGGCCAGCTAACCACTGTTGCTTGTAAAGCTGTGCACACATTGAGGTCTGTGTTAGTGGTTAATCCACAGTCGATTAAGATCCACCCTGTGCGTGCATGAAGAGGCTTCTAGCAAACAGACTGGGGCAACAATGCTTAGCAACAGCACATGCAGTTGCATGATTTAGAACTCTCAATTATCTTCACAACCAGGAGCACAAGAGACCCAAAAACGGTCCTTCTGTGTCTGCAAAAATACGCCTGGGTGTGCAGTGCAATTACTTCTCAGCCATAATGTGATACATCCTTCTTTGCAGAGGTGACAATTCAAGAACACTGGTCCTCCACTTTGTTGGGGGATACACTGGAACATCAGATTGAGGTTCTGCTTGTTGGAAGCCTTCCACAGACTTCAGTGAGCTTTTTCATGAGACTCTGCAGCTGGGTAAGAATAAGTATTCATGACCAAGGGATTAATACATAACTGCATAGAAAAGGATGAGTTCAAGGCACTGCCCAGGTTCCCCCACATGCTATGCTACAGCCTTTTGAATACTACTTTGAGGTTACACAGCAATGTAAATGACAGGTTGATTCAGAATGACAGCACTCACACTGACTGATGCTTCTTCACACTGGAGCAGGAAGCCCAGCACACAGTGAGCAGTACCAAGCTGTGAGGCATAACCTGGATCACTGCAGGGGTCTGGAGGGAATAATTTTCTTCCTGCTCCTATAGACTCAACTATAGCACCCAGGGAAAATTTCCAGCTAAAGCAAAAAGAGCCAGCCAGTGCCAGGGGCAAAACAAAGGACGTGGTAGTTAATGGTCTCATTTGGTGTGGCAAATCCTCTGAAATCCACTGACAATTTAGGACCATAATCCCCCTCACTTTTATTAGTAACATACTTCAGTCTTCCACACAAATTCAGGACTACAGTTTCCCTATTACCACAAACTTATATACAGCGATTTTTCTCAAAATAGGATCATTCACCAAACTGCCTAGTAGGAACATCTTTGCCCCAGAACAGAGCGAGGATTAAGGTGTGAAATTCCTATTAGGGCAAGGGGATTAGGCTGTTGCATTTACATAAGGATTTGACACAGAGGATCAGTTCATCGGTGGTGTACATCCTCGGTGAGGGCTAATAGCTGATGTTTCAGAAGAGAAGGAAGATCCTTCTTCACAAAAGCACTTACATCTTCTTGAATGATGTGGCCTGGAGAAGCCTATTCCTTCTTGATCCCTTCAGTGACCACTACAGACCCTAAAGCACGAACTATGGGATTGCCCCACTCATCATCTTAGTTCTTTTACATCTCAAGTAGTAATTGATGAGAAAACCTGTTAAATTTGGAATCAACCAAATCTATGTAAATACCCTGCACAAAGAAATATCTGGGAAGCACCAGCTCAGGAATTAAAACTATGCCACAAGTACTGGATTGAAGTGACAAAACATTTTTGGATCGAAACAGATACTATAGCTCAAGCAGGTGGTTTGTAACAAAAAATATCCCCTGGACTGCTGTGTCTTCATTAAAAAAATTCATGTGATAAGGCCAGGTGGAGGCATGTGGTGTTAAAGGTCCAAAACCCCAAAGCATCTCCTCTAATACCTGCTATTCCAGCTCATCAGTGTGAGACACTGAAATTTGGAGTCCTCATTTTCACAATCAGATCAGAAGATCACACCAGCTGCTGTTCCCTCAGCATCTCTGCACACTACACTTAGCACTGGGTTAGGCAGGTATGTTTCTGCTTCAGTTCATGTCCACAATCTTCCTTTAGTCCTGAGAACCGAGTTGCCCAAACTCTCCAAAGGTAGTTTTACATCTTGGCACCTCAGGGCTTTTGTTCAAGGAAGAAAACACACAAATCAAGAGCACTTTCTAGTCCTGAGCTTAGTATATTCATATACCACTTTACTTCCATTAGAGTGCAGCCCCAACTGATGTTGGCACTGGCTTCAGAAGTCCTGCTACTCCAAGGTGCAAACAGTAAAAATCATCTGAAACACCAAAAAACTTGATGTGATGACACAGCCTACATGGGAGCAATGAGAAATCAGGAGTTCAGAAAACCAAGGCCCATGTCCAGATCATTAAATCATAACCTCTGACAGTTATTAGCCATTTTTAGCTTGCAGTGGTGTATCCTTCTGAGGTGACATCACTAATAACTATTTCACAGACCTGATCTGGGCAGCATATGCTTATGACCAAGAATCAACAGACACACACTGGATTAAGGAACAATGATCCATAAACCCAAACTCCAGTCTCACATGTTGATTTCCCATCTGATCTGCCCTGAACCAGAAGTGGCAATCACGCCTCCTCATTTTTTTCCCCTGACATTTCAGAAATAACAGGCCACTTCCGGCACATGCTGTCGCTTCCCTGACTCAGGGAGAAAAAGGTGGATGTTAAAGAAGCCATAAATAGTATCTGCTGGTTCTCCCTTTTCTATTATATTGACTTTGATTCAGCTCCCTGCAATTAAGAAGAACAAGAGTAAGACAAATAAAATTACCCCAGCTGTTTGTGGCGGACAGACCTGGCCTCCCAGCTGAGAGCTCTTTGTGCTGCTGAGAGCGTCACCAAGCAACCGGCCCTTGCAGCTGCCAGAATACAAAAAAGAAGCGAAAGCATGACTTATGGAAAGGAAGCACATGTGAAGGGGATAAAGGTTGGGACTGAATCAATCTCCACTTTGTCTCCTGCCTGAATATGGCACCAGATACAAGAGGAGATCACCCCCAGTGGATCTCACCCACTGAGGGGGCAGAACCTGGATATTTATTTCATTTTAGAAGGCAGACCCTTTGAGTACTAAACCCAGGTAGCCTGTACACGATATCTGGATGCAATGAAAAGAAGAGGATTGAGTCTGTTATGAAGCTATTGAGATCCAGTATCCCTCATCAACCTTAGCTGGTGGTCCAAAAAGCAGCAGAAGGTGGTCCACCATACAGCTGCCAGAATGACTCTATTGTCCCAGCTGTAAGTCAAACCCACGTATAAGTCAAGTGGAGGTGAAAAAAAAAGATTGTCTGATAATTGAAACAACATGGCAAGGAAAGCAGAGCAAGCAGGCAAATCCCCATGCACCAAGCAGGGGATGAATAAAATGGGAGGGGAAGAAAATGGAGAGATAAATGACCAAACTGTGCTCTGTGTTTTACTGATTAGTATAGCCAGGTTAGCTGTTAGAAAACTGTTAGAAGTGGATAGTAGACATTCTTCCTACAGAGTCTAGGTAGTCCTTTGAAGGAAAAAAATAATAACAAATAAAGGGGGTTGAGAAACCCTGGCTGATCTCATCCCTGACCTATATCAGCTCTCCAGCTCTCAGCAGTACAAATGAGCCATCTTCTATTTTACCAAATAAAGAGCCAAGACAAAGGCACATGAAAGCTTTTCAAACTCAAATATTAAAGACAAATTGACAAGCCCAATTTAGCCTCCTTATGAGCTTAAATGTGTCAAGGCATACCAACCTGAAAACACCAAATTGATCTCAACCCAGGTCACACACTGCAGCTGAATCTGGGACTGATGCCCAGAGCTCCCCAGACCCTCTCTTGCTACTGGGATGTCTGAAGCACGCTGCCTCTCATCCATGGCACAAGATATTTCCTGCTGCAACTATCATCTTCTGGTTTTATAAAGGAGGAAAATCTTTGGTGTGCTACTTATATATTAAAAAAAAACCCAAGTTGGTTTTCATCAGTACTAAACCCCATGAGATCTGGAAAGTAGTGCTCAGTTTTGACCCCACTTGAATTTTCCTTGTTTACTATCTGGTTTACACCAAATTCAACGCTTCACACATGCGACTGGAAACAACCCAAACAATGAATGTCAGGATCAGATGGCATTTTTTCCAGCATATATTTTCTGGAAGAAAAAACCTTCTGCAGAAACAGTGCATGGAGCAGTTCTGCAGTCTTTGGCACTAAACCACCACCTGCTGCCAAGAACAGTGCAAAAACTTTACAAAGACTTGTGATATGTATAAAAACTCAAGGAAAAGCAGACTTTTCAAAAGCTGTTCTCCATTTTAAAATGGCAAGAAATGCCAAGACTGCAAAGATCTCTGTCACTTTACAGTGCTAAAAATAACATTTGCCAACAACTCTGTTGAGACTCTTAGAGAAAATTCATCCAGCCTTATGGCTTTCATTTTGATTGTGAAACGTGCACCTCGTTTTGCAAACCTCTGGTACTAGGGTTGTCTAAAATGAAGGAAATCCCTAGTACCATTTACTCTCAGAGTATTAAAATTCAAAAGCAAAAAGATGCCTCAATTTTCAGCTGGTATTAAGAGATGTAAATTCTTGTTTCTAATCCATTATGAAGCACTTTCAAGTAGGCAAAAATAACATTCTTAGCTCCTAACAGTGGCTATCTCCCTCGACTCTGTGATATACTTCATTTACATGTAATCCTGCCGCCTGCCAGAAGTTGATAAGGTTCCCTGATATGTGTTCATTTGAGAAAGGGAAGTTTAGTCCTCTTACTGCCTTTCTGGAGAGCTGAGCTCCATGATGGAAGGCTGCTTAGGTTTAAAGTTTCAAACAGATTTTGGCTTTTCTGCAAATGCTTCTCAGCATTTGTCCCAAATAAATTATCTCCTTGATTTAAAATTCTTGACAAAGTTGAAATGGCTGCACAGCCTTTTTGCTCATTTCCATTATTAAAATATTGCAGAATTGTTTCTACACTGGTTTCTTCTTCTAAACTTGTTTCCCATCTGTGATAGTATTTTCCATTCTTATCACTACTTCAGGTTCCTTAACAGTTTCTTGAAGGAGCCTCTCCTAATTTTTTTTGAGGTCCAGATGTCCACTGGTTCTCCCTATGAGACTCATCAGGCAGCTAAAGCAACCCCACAGCTCTTCTCTTGTTCCCTTGCCTGCCAGTGGGATAGGGGGAGAATCAAGAAAAAGGTAAAACTCATGGATTGGGATAAAGGCAGATTTTAGTAAGACAGAAAAGGAAGAGAGTAATAGCAATGATAAAAGAACATACAAAACAAGTGATGCACATCACAATTACTCATCACCAAAAACTGATGCTCAGCTGTGCCACCTCCCAGCCAGCTTCCAGCCAGCTATATAGGGAGAATGATACCATATGGTATATCCCTTTGGGCAGTTGGGGTCAGCTGCCCTTGCTGTGTCCCTGCCCAGATTCTTGGGTACCTCCACCTTCCCAGAACTGTAGAATTGCTTCTCCTTAGCAGGGAAGGATGAGAAGCTGAAAAGTCCCTGACTGCCTGGCAAAAACTAAAACATCAGTGTGTTACCAACATTATTATCATCCTAAACTCCAAGCATAGCTCTGTACTGGCTGCTAGGAAGATTAACTCTGTCCCAGCTGAAACCAGGATGCTCCCCTATCCATTATTTATTTATTCTATTATTCTACATCAATAGATCATCAAGGTTAAAGCTGTTATTGCATTAGTTATGCTTATTTGTACTTTGTTACACCATGTTGTGCATCTCAATTTTAACTCTCCTTTTGGTTGATTTATCTAGTACATAAACCGAACTTCCTAACATACTTCCAACACCAGACATACAGGGAACTGATACACCCACTGGTACCTGCTCAAGCCCCTCTGTTCCTCTTTCAGCAATATTATGGGAGTGAGGCAGGGCACAATAGATTATGGCAAGAGCACAGGGGTACCGCTAGAAGAAATGCTGCTTTCACAGAAGCACGTGCACACCACAAGATGCTTTCCTAAACCAATTACTCTTTCTTGTTCAGAGAGCCCAAATAAAAGACAGACATCTGTAGCCATAAGCTGTTCTCTCAGAAGCACAGTCAGCATGGCTAGGTGTTTCATGTGGTGGCTTGAACTGGTCTGTCACCCCTGGGAAGCGATGTCCATGGCCAGGTAGTAGCAGGACCTGAGATGTGGGTCCTTGGTTGCTGCAGGGGACCAAACACCAGATAAGCAGCACAGAGCAGATGGTGAGGGCAGGGAAGCTCAAGGAAGGAGCCCGGAGCCCTGCTCTCCCCTGCTGCCCTGCAGGCTCACTGACTGCCTAATTATTCCTGTGGAGTCAATAAAGCTCGTTGTGTTCATTGTCCTCCAGATAACAGAGCTCAGACTTGCAGGACAGGGTGGACAAACCTCTCACACCAGTTCTGACTGAAGCAAATCCTTCAAAAAATCCTTCTAATGAATGGTGCATATTATCTCATCTTCCCCATGTCTGTTTTTTATCCATAACTAAGCCCCTCATTAAAAAAAAAAAAAAAGAAGCAGGAATCCATGATCCAAAGAATCCCTCTGAAGCATCATGAGCCAATATGTACTAATTTCCTATTTATTTTAGGTTATGTAGTCAATTTAAAAACTGCTTATGACAATGAGATTTGCATTTCTCAAAGAATCATTTAGAATTAAACAAACATTTTCAAGGTGCGTTTACAGACTCAGGTAAAATGATTTTGGTTTATTAGAGAAAGGGAAGAAAAAACATCAACATGACTCAACGATGTCACTTTCAGGGTGACATCTAGACCCCTCTAATTAAAAGGGGTCTAGATTGCTTAGACAGCAAGTTAAGCCACAGAGTTGTGTTCAGTAACACTTAGTATAGATCATTTATCCAGACAGACTTGCCCGCACACACTGGTGCACACCCCACTAGCTGTTAACCAGGAACAAGAACTGAGTCTATTAATTCAGAAAGGACCGGACGTATGTTCACAGGGGAGAGGGCGTATCGCATGGCTCGGAGCAGTGAATGCTCTGGCTATTAGCCTTGCTTATTTTTCCTTATTCATGTTGAATTCAGAGCTAAGCAAATCTCTGGGAGCAGCCCTGCAATTCCAGCTCTGTGTGCTAATCGATTGGCTGCAGCCAGCGAAGCCCTGAACACGAGCTGGAATAGCCCTCAGCTTTTGCAGCTTGTCTTTGTGCTTCCCCACGTACGTGGGCCTGCTGTAGCCAACTCGGAAAATCTGGATGGATTAGATCCAACTTTTTTCTCCTCAACTCCTTTAGACATACTCTTTTTACACATATTTCTGTGCCAGTAACTTTTGTCACCTCTGGCAGACCTGAGGGTGGATGGAAGCTGCGATCCTCTGCACACAGGCAAAGCTATCACATAGAATCATAGAATGATTAGGGTTGGAAGCGACTCCAGAGGTCACTCATGCAGACACCCTTGAACTGCACCAGCATCATGTCCAAAGGACAAGATTAGTCCTTTGACAACCTTGCATGCTCAGTCTGGACCCTTTGCAACACAAATTCATTTCCTTAGCACTTCAGCTCCATCAAGACACTCATTTCATGTACTAAAATAGAGAATTACTGGTTCAGGTCCACAAGCAGTTTCAGGGACAAGAAAGAAGGGAAGGCGATGGTTGTATCGCACTGTTTCTGACCAGCCTCTGTTACTAGGCTGCATGCCTTTACCCACATCTAGCATAGGCTCTTCCTAAAGAGAGGTGTGAGCACAAGGTGTGGCACAGCTTACCTGCTACTGAGTGAAAACAGCTTTTTGATCAAAGTCCTGTAAGAGCTGCAAAGGGAAGGAAGAAGTTGTTTCAGGCAGAACTTACAACAAGGTGCAGACTGGCACCAACCACCATCAGATTCAAGGCGTCTCGCACTGGGAGAACTCACAGTATTCACACAGCCCACATGCTGCTGCTGTGGGGAGATGTGAGCTAATATAATACTATACATGATGTCATTCACAGCCTAAAACAAAGAATCCTGGTGCACCAGAATAAGCAAGACACTTCCCCATTACAAACGGAAACTACACTTATTTGATTGTTCTACGTAGGCAAAAGAAATAAGATGTTAACTAGAGTCCAAGCAGTAATGTAAAAGCTGGCTCAGAATAAATTCAGCATAACCTGCTCCCTCTCAGAGCAGGAGAAACTCTCATTCATACTACTGGGATTTCTATTTGAGCACCAAAAAGGAAAGGTTCACATGGCAACACAAACCAGGGATAGAATAAACCAAACCCTACAAGGTTTTCTTGGCCTGTCTCAGCTTCTGATATTCAGCCTAATTTCCCTTGCTCATTTTCAGCCCATTTATTCCTAGATAAACCCTCTGGCACTACGGTGAATAATCATCTTCTCTCCTGGGATTCAGAGTGAAAAGGGAACGTGTCACTCTCCATCACAGAAAGAACTGCCAAAATAGAGATGCTAGGGAGGACTGAATTTTTAGCATACATCTCTTTTGGGGTGTGAATAGCACTAGGATTCAGTAATAGGGGCCACGTACTTCTAGGTCACCAGGTCAGATCTGACTGCATCTTTCAGTAATTTTGACAGCCTGCCATCTGTGACATGAGTAGCAGGTGTTCGCGTGGATCGTGGTAGTACACATCTACTAGCAAGCCGTGTTCCTCGAAGATCAGCGATTTCCAGCAAGCAGCAGTGCAACTCTGGAGCCTGATGCTGGACATAGAGGCTCACTGCCTTAAGAGGACACCAGATTCACCACAGCTTTAGCCAGTAATTGCAGAACAACAACATGTAAATGAATACACAGCACCGACACCCCACTGGACAGCATGACACATCCTCCAGAAGCTGTGGCACACCTCCACTATCTCCCCTTGCTCCACACACGCCTCGGTGAGCTGACTGGAGACTGTATCAATGGTGACCAGGTCGGTCTCAATACTCACAGAGCAGACCTGAACAAGACTTTAGCTGCTAAGACATGACTATTTCTGCTTTAGTGAGTACAGAAATTAGGATTCACATTTTCCAGATAGGTCCCTTTTCACCCAGATTCTGTGGCCCACAGACCTAAGTAAAACAAACACCTTCCTTATGAGGACAGGCTGAGGGAGCTGGGTCTCTTGAGCTTGGAGGAGACTGAGGACTGACCTCATTAATGTTAATAAATATGTAAAAGGGCAAGTGTAAGGAGGACAGAGACAGGCTATCCTCTGTGATGGCCAGTGACAGGACAAGGGGCAACAGGCCCAAGCTGGAACAGGTTCCACGTGAATGTAAGGAAAAACATTTCCCTGTGAGGGTGACGGAGCACAGGACCAGGCTGTCTAGAGAGGTTGTGGAGTCTCCTTCTCTGGAGACATTCAAGACCAGTCTGGACACGTTCCTGTGTAATTTAATCTAGGTGATCCTGCTCAGACAGGGGAGTTGGACTAGGTGATCTTTTGAGGTCACTTCCAACTCCTGATGTTCTGTGAAATAGAAACTAAATAAGCACAAAGTTTCCAAATAACATCTCAGAAAGTCTGCTGAATATTTTATCATAAGTACTTAGCTACACATTCATGGAAGCGTGGCTTATTCTAGTGAACGATAACATCCTTAAGGGATACCTGCAGACTAATTGGTTTTGTCTGTGTTAGTGTCTAGTCACCGCATGAATCAGGCAAGGCTGAGTTTCCAGCTTAGACTAAGAGCTCCCAAAAGACAGAGAACTAGGCTATCTCGTCTGGCGGTGTAAGCGATTTGGGTTCAAAAGTTCTTCAGCCCATACATTATTACTGCATTTCCTTGCATGCCACATGGTTGCTAGAGAGGCATAATCTCACGCAAACACCCTAAGTCAGAGTAGTTTGCAAAAGTAATGAGCAGAGCTGGGAGCTAATCCTCACCCTGAGTGATCTGATTTGTCAGGGGAGGCAGTTCCGGGCGCCCATACTGCAGGCACAATTCCTCTGCTCCACTTGCCATTCAGACCTGTCCTCATGGTATCAAAATGGGAGATTTATGCACAGCCTGCCAATCTCAGCAGTTAACAAAAAGCACTGAGAAGAAAGGACCAAGAACAAGATGCAAAACAGGCACAGTTTCATTGCTACGGCTTGATGCAGCAGGGAGGAAAGATGGGGCTTGCCTCTCCCTAACACCAGTGCCAGCTGCTACAGAGCCTTTCACAGGAGGCAGGACACAAGGCACACTTGCACCCATCTCCTTGTCCTTCCCATTTGCTCTGGGTCTGGATCCCAGCTTTACACAAGCACATAAACCTGCTTTGCTCTGGTTTTACTCCAGTGCAGTTTTTCAGTAACCAAAAGGGCAGTCGGTTATGAAGTCTCAGAAGGATGAGAAGTTTCTGACATCATTCCCCTCAACATGTGGGATAACAGAAACCAATTTGCTCGCCTTGTAACCTTGAACCTCATGCCTCAGGGTGTAAGTTAACTGTCTCCAGGGCTCTAGAGGGAATATTTTCCCTCTGATCTTTCAGCAATGCAGATGTTACTAGGTACATCGCGGAGATATTTGCCTTCTTGAGCATCAATTACAGACTACAGCCACTGCAGAAATTTGTGTATTTTGGTACAAACCTTGTTCTATGTGACACTAATGCAGTTTCATTTGTAGAGTTGAGAGAGCTATATCCTGGCAGCCTGGTTCACTGCTAGCATTGACACTTGATCAGATACATTTTTATTAGTTTGTTTCTAAATATCAATTTAGAATCAGCTCAGCAGCTCCAAAAATTGGTTGGTTTTTTTCCAGTGCAACTTGTAGGAATGCATCTAAGATAGCTTTTTATTAGTAGTGTGGTAATAGGGAGGCTGCTTCATCAACTATTTCATTGGCTTTGATCCCTGTCTCAACCTTCAATGAGCTTAGTCATTCTGCTTCTCCCTCTGCTGCTGCCGCCCTTGCTCAGTGCAAGACATCTAAAATAAAATGGCAACTTCTTCTCTGGGCAGGAGAGGTGGGCTGGCCTCCTAGGCATTTGCATCAGCTTTGCAGACAGAAGGCTGAACTTCACTCATCACCTGCCACATGAAATCCCTATCAAAGCGAAGGCTGCTAGAGGGGACCATGTTATTAAGACTAGAAATTCTTCTGGGAGCAGAGTCACAAATGCCCTGACATATGAAAATGTCTATAATTTCATCTGACAAGACAGCTAACACTCAGATGGAACAGAAGCACTTTGTCTGGGCCAGGTAAAAGCCAACAAATAGCACATGTGTGACTTCTCCCTGTGCTCAACGAGTTCAAAGTCCAGAAGAGGTCATTGCATGCTATTATGGCTAAAAACATACTCATTCTGGTCAGCAAGCAGAGAACTATCTGTATTTGTGTGAACTGAAGCTGTCCCCTCTCTGAACAACACTTTATTCTGGTTATTTGGTATTGCTAATTGCTAGGTCACATAATGGAATATTTAATTAAGACATTAAAACATCAGCTGGAGAAAAAGCAGGAATTCTGAACCACAGAAAATCTCAGTGCTACAGTACAACAAAACATGCCCAGTGAAATTCTGGTCACCCCAGAGTATCATCCACTCAACCAAGCACAAAGAGACTGACTGTTCCTACATCTCTTCAGATACTTGCTGAACAAACCTCAGACTTTGGAAAACAGGACGGCACAGGAAAAGGGGTTCAGTACATACAGTAGAAGTTGGCTTTTACACATCACTTGAAAAAGGAATGAACACAAACACGCACCACTTGCCAAACAAGATGCAGAAAGCAAAAGACTGGCACTGGCCAGTGATGAAATAGCCTCCTCTTTTCCAGAAAAGCACCTACTTGGTGTACACCATGGTGGGCAAGAGGCTCAGGCACAAACAGGACAGTAAATCTATATGGCATTGGCAAAGTCTAGTTCAGACTACTGCATTCAAAATATTTGAATACAACTTCATCCACTGTCTCAAAGTCTGTTTTCTAATTTGGTTTATTAATGACTTGAGGTAGAAAAATGTCATCATATGTTTATCAAGTAGCCAGTTCTCCCAGGAATCCAGACTTATTTGTGACATTGGATATATCTAAGGATTTAAAAAGAAAGAATCTACAAAAAAAATAAAAAAAACCTGTTTTCTAACACAATCCACAGACCAGACCAAATTCAATCCTATGTATGTATGTATTATTATACATATTACTCATCTCAACACAACAGCAGCTGTAGTAATGTAACCAAGTGCCAAATTTGATCCGCTGTAGTATTTGCTTAATGCACTGAATTCTTTGACCTATACCATTTCCTATATGGCCAAGAAAGCTCAAATGTTAAATATCTATTTTGTGATTCACTGTCACAACCCAGTCTTGGTCAACAGTTTAACATGCCTTTTGAGTTCTAGGGTGTCTATCAAGAAGAAATGCTCCAAGGAGGGAAGAAGCTTGAGACAATGCAGACAGCATTAGAAATAAGTATGCAAGTTAAATAAACTACTTAAACACAAGATGGTAATGAAGCAGTTTCAAAAGGGCAATATTTCTACAGATAACCCAAGATCTAAAAAGAATCAATTTCCTTAAAAAAAACCAACCTCACTGTTGTTTTGAGTATTACATTTATTCAAACACATCCCATCCAGCTCTCAATTAACTGCTTTCTCGCTCCGAGTGTGGCAGGTCTGCAGCACACAGAAATGTAATTATTTACCCAGCACTATCATTGCCACTACTGTCTGTACTTCTAAAGCATCATGATTACTCTACTGATGAGCACCATAGAAATGCCTATAAATAAAATAATCATCTCCCCTCATTAAGTTACAGCTCCGGACTGAGGAAGGATGATTTTCCTTTGTACGATCCTTTTGTAAATTTTATCATTTCACAACAGAGGGAGTAACATGCCTCTGATGACATTCAAAGAGACAGACTGTCAGAATTCTTGTCAGTATTTCAGCTTTGAGCAGCTTGCATTTTTGCATGAATATTTCCTCCTGAAAATAAAGTACTGTTTTCCAGAATTAGGCATTCAAGAATCTCTTTCTAATGTCAGAATCAGGCATGCAAAAACCTCTAATATCATGTCAGAAGGTCAGATTTCGTGGAGCAGTATGTCATGGAAACCCTAACAGCAAACACCACACCCACAGCAGATTCTTATAGCTCTAGCTTAGACACTGAGAATGCACAGAGGTGGAAAATGTCAAATAAACTTGGAAAAAAAAAAAAAGGCCACAACGTCCCCATAAAAGTAAAGCCTTGGTTAACCAGCTTTACTCTTCAGGAAGCTTCACCAGAAACCAATGACGCCAACAAATATTAAATGTTCAATTACCATCAAATGTCAGTCTCACCCATTTCAGTATCTGCAGCACTACCTGCACACTGGCATACAGTGAAGCTCTCAATGGCATCTCTAACACACAATGAAACATCACACTTCATAAAATTGTGATTCATAAAGCCAACAAAACAAGTTAAATACAGTATCTTTACTCAGACTACTGCAATCACATTTCTGCAACACAACCTGATGGTGAAGCTGTCAGGTTGCCCCAGTCAAAACAGTGCTAAATTAAGGCACCAGTCACCATACAGCTATCAGAGTCTGACATGAGGAAAATTAATTTGGCTTTTGTTTGATTCAAGAGGAATCTTGTATGGCACAGTGTCTGCTGTGGACAACAGCACAGTAGGAACTGCTAGCTCAAATAGATCTTTGTGCTCCTTGCTCAGCCATAGCATCATGCAAAGCAGCCACTCCAACAACAGATTGCAGTCTACTCCGCTACAACACTACTCTAGGCTCATAGTAATTTCTATAACTTGAGGGCAAGCAGCATCTCCCAAACCCCCTCTGAGAGATTAACACAATTTCAGAAGCTGCTCAAGTCAGCATGCCACAAGCTCTGCTCAGTTTACGTGCTGGTTTGGTCTTCCTCTCCAGTTAAAAGTGAAGGAGGAAACACCATTTCCTCCTCAAACCAGCTTAAAGGTGGAAAAGAGATCGCTTTGATGGAAGCTCACAGGGCATCCCTATTGCTGCACACCATCCAAAGCAACATCTCACCTCCAAAATGCTGTCTGTTCCAAAAGAACTGAGGCTTCATATTGAGGTTCAGGTTGAGATTGAGCTCCTTATTTACAACTGAGAGCAACAGGACTCAGTGTGTCAGCATGAGTAGGCAACTGCTTTCAAGCCAGATCTATTACACCCTTTGGAAAGCTGCTGCTATTCAAAACATATGGTCCTGTGCCCATGTAAAATTTTCTGAATGAGAATGGATTAGTTGACTCTCTCCTTCCTCTTCTCCCAACTACTTCCAATGTTTCCAATTCCATTACTCCCTATCACTGCTTATTTACAGCATGCTACTACATATCTGGACAGCCCAGCTGGAAAGTAACCCACTCATCTACATCTTAAAGAAAAAGTGTTGGGTTGAGACAAATGGGAAGAAGAGCTTTGAAGGCGGATGAGTTTTTTGTATATCTGAAGTTAAAAGCAGCCACTAACTGGTGTGCAGGATACAGAGTTGGGGACGTGGGAATAATCAGATTAGTGGCATGCTACTTGAATCTCTCAGACACTGCACCTAGATGGTGCAGGACACTTTGTAAGCCTATATTTGGGGGCAGAAGGATGAACATTTTCTTATTTAAAGTCTGTGTGTTAGTTGGATGCACTGCCTAGGGTTGGCATGCTATTTCAAGAGCCAGTATCTGAGTAATGTTCTCCAGAGATAGGAGAGAGAGTTGAGTGGCATCAACCACTAGAACAGCCAGCTTCCAATCACCACTGAAGAGCTGTGCTGCCTCGCCCCAAATCTGGAGCACGAAAAATAGTGACAAAGTTAGGATTGCCCCTCAGTTACAGAAGACACAAAACTTAAAGTAAGCTCAGAATTTTCCTTGAAGACTCTAGCTTTTCCCAGTCCCCAAAGTTATTCTCCACATTCCTTTAAGGGTTTTCATGGATACAGCAATATGAAAAGGCTTATTGCTGTGTAGCTGCTAATGAGAGACAGATGTTTCTCTCAGTTCCAGGAAAATGTCTACATGAAGCACACTAAGATGACCCACCAAATATTTTTGACCCAAACCCCTTTCTGCATGTTGTTATCTCTTCATGCATTTAGTCAAGAAAATGCAACACAGCTCCAGGCTTTTCCTGCTCGTTATGGAGCTGGACAGAGAGCATACTCGGATCAATTACTTTATCTTAGCAAGCACAGAGAGCCAAGCAACACATTTTCTCTTTGTGACTCCAAAGCTCAACAGTTCCTGCAATTACTTCAGAGCCAAACCAACCGGTGGCTGTCAGCTGAACACCCCGTGTTATTTATTTAGCTGGCCCAGAAGACACGCACTGCACGCTGGCGTGCAGGATGGAGCATCTGTTTCACTCAGACGGTTGGCTACATTCTTTACTTGATATTAATATCAGTGAAAATTTAGTAACTTAACCACTGGCATGAGAAATCTGACTTCTAAGAGAACAGATGGCAGCGATCATCTCAGGTTAATTTTAGGCTTCAAAAATTGTTCTGAGTCAGCAAAGCCTCAAGAGAAAGAAAAGACGTAACATCTGTAAAATCTCCTACCTGTTTCCCATCCAAGGTATACAGCTTTTTGACCACTCCTGTCTCCAGCTTTATAGCTTCGGTGATATCAGTGAGAACTTGCTCAAACGAATGGGCAGTCTTCTTGTTCAAGAGCACACGGACTGCCTTCCGGGGCTTCACCCCGCTGCGGATGATGGTTACCAGCTTGGGACGCACAAAATCTTTGTTCTCCTTTGCCTGGGCGCTGTTGCTGCTGGCCAGAGACTGAGGTGCTTTCTGGTTTGCAGATGTCTTCACGTTGACAGACCAGTTGGGATTGACGTTCTTGGTGTATTCCACCTTCTTGAAGAAGTTGTCAGACGAGCAGACGTAACTCTCTCCTTTTGAAAGAAAGGAACACCAGCATAATTCTACAGTCATTACTGTAAGACTGCAGAAACACAGGCAGTATGCAGTCTCCCCTTTTATCACATAAATCATTGATCATTGTTTTCATTAGCACTTCCATGGCAGTGGGTTAACTTTCTTCTTGGTTTTATATTTATACTTGTTTAAAATATGACTATTTTTTCCCCAGAGCAAGCAAGTCAGCTACAGCCTGTATCAGCAAACACATACTACCACTCAGTCATGTGAGCCAGGGGTTAAAAAAGGTTGAGAGTTACAAAGCTATTTAGGTATCTGAAGATGCAATTAAACTGTCTAAAAGCCCCTAAACACCAGATTCATCTGATCACCTAAATTTTATGGTAAATTTGCCTGTGTCCTCTCTATCTTCACAGACATAGTTAATACTTCAGTCTGCCATTCCCTGCCAACAGGATATCAGCATTCATCCACAAAGTACCTTATTGTGTCATACCTGAAAAATAACAAAAAACTGGTACTGAACAGTCCCTACCAAAAGCAGCTTTGATAAATCTAGCAGGGATAACAAGTATGCAGCACTATAGCGTCAGCAGTTTATTAGAGACCTAGAGGCAGCCGAGATAAAACACCACACCAAATACCATTGCTTGCTTTTATATAGCTGGTGCCAACCAAAAATATATTAAATCCAAATTTAGACATAATAGAGAAGGGTTACACAGCCCTGTAATTTACACACACACAAAAAAACCCCAAACCCTTGCCTATCCCATCCAAAATTAGTTGGAGTTTTGTATATAACTTACAGGATCCTATCTCTCTACTATTTTAAGATTGAGAGCACATTAAAAGATTTGTAGAGTCTTCTTTTGTCCTGCAAATCTGATGGATGCTAGAAGAGTTATTACTAGAATGAGACTGTAAAACAGTCTCCCTAAGGGAATGCAGCTGACTAGTCTGAAATGACTCAGGCTGCTGAGCACTTGAGGATGCACCAAAAAAAAGTCAGTCATTGCTAGAGGAAAAAGCTTTTGTCTCGCCATTAGATAAAATTTTAATAGGAACCGAAGGCGTAACCTTGATATCTGTAGGTTCTTACAGAGTTTCTCTCAGTTTTGTTGGGCTGAACTTACGAATGAAGTACTTAAAAAAATAGGTTTGAAATAAAAATATCGATTCAACTATTTAAAACAAGAAAAATATCCTTCTTATAAAGATACTGTCTGCATTTCGTTATCCACTCCCTACTGCCAACTCCAGGGTCTGGATATCTTTGAAAAACCTATGCAACATCCAAGTCTAACTTTCCATTACAGGATCCCTAGGACAGGATATGACACCCAATTGGCAAAGGTGTAAAATGGATTTACGAACAGCCCACTGTTTTTCACAGAATTGTATGGTTCAGACACGCAATGTATCCAGTATAGCATTTATATAGTTCATCCTTATGGTGACTAAATTGTATTTTTGATGGAGGCATTGAGATGATCCCTTCACAGAAGATATAGCAAGACCACTAACAGGTACACAATAAACAGAAGGCTTTAACAGGCTTAAAACAACAGTCTGCAGTAATTATGTCCTCAGTACTGCTAAGTGATGTCACAAGCAGCCATAGAAGAGATGCAGGATGCCAACTTTCGACCCCAACTTCATACTCAGTTTGCCAAAACAGCGCTTACAGCACCAAATGCAGCTTTTCACCATCTCCCCAGCTGTATAAAATGACCAACATAATTCACATACAGGAACAAGTTATTATTTTTTCCTTCTGAAGACAGAACTGAAATACACAAGAGATCTAACAAGGTTTGCGATGAACACTGTCAATGGGTGTTTTATCAACTAGAATGACCCAAGCTAGCACAACAATCCCACCACAAAGTTCTGGTGGCTTGAACAAACAGTACAAATCTATCTTTGAGGTACGTGTGCGGTCAGCAAAGCCCCTCAATAAAATAAGCATGTAGTACCCACAGCTGAAGCTCCTTAATTCCTTAAATTCCTTGAATCTGACCAAATAGAAGCATAAAGATACCTCACAGAGTACAAAAATTCTAACTGGAGATACTGATAGCTTGCCAGAAGTATTGTTTCTGATTAGTAAGTGATAAATTGGGGATTATTGATCTGCACCAGGTGTTTCTTGGCTGAAGCAGAGGAGGCCTGTGCTTCCCTTCAGTTTCACAACTGAGTGTGAAGTGCAGCACGGGGCATTTGAGATGCTCACAAAGAATCAGCCCATAATCCCTGGGCAGCAGAGCATTTATAAGCACATCCAACACAACTATAGCACTATTCTTTGAGAGAAGGGATTTCTATGTTTAAACACAATATGGAATCAATGATTTGGATACCATTCACACCCCTGCCCCAAAGCCTCCCTGTGTAAGCTCCTGGCCTCACCTGCACCTCTGCTTCCCTGCCTGAAGAACAGAAGTAGCAATATCTGCCAACAAAGCATCACACAGCTTGACTTTCATCTGTTTACATAATGCTTTGGGATAGACGGTGCCACAATGAAAGAAAATATATTTATGCTGCATTCTACAGACACGTGAGGCACTGGAGCACATTTTCCATTAAGAAGCTCCATGTTTTAAAATAGGAAAGATTATCTGTTTGGTAGAGTACTATTACTCGTAGTTCCAGCTGAATCATTTTAAATTCTTCACTGCACTTCATAGCTGTCTAGTGTATTTATAACTGCATACACTGAAGGCAGGACTGGCACAAAGACAATACTCTTCTTCTAGGCTTGGTTTCCACCAGTGTGGTATTAGATAGTTGTGCATATATGCACACACTGTTCATAGAATCATAGAATAGCTAGAGTTGAAAGGGACCTTCAGAGGTCATCTAGTCCAACCCCCCTTCAAGAAGCAGGGACACCCCCAACTAAATCAGGTTGCTCAGGGCCTCATCCAACCTGTCCTTGAAAGTCTCTCCAGGGATGGGACATCCACCACCTCTCTGGGCAACCTGTTCCAGTGTTCTTCTAAATTATTCTCAGAGCTACAAGTGGAAAAAGGAATCTGCCCTTTCTCACTTTGTTTCCTTTAACCTATAACCTAGAAACTATTTTCTTGAATTCTACAACTGGACAGAAATTTGCCTGGAGTGACACTTCAGAATAGCAGCACATCTCAGCATCTTTTCTGCAGTTAGAGCAGTATAGCTCCAGGGAAGAGAACATACCTTCTTTCTTGACCTAAAGATAAAAGTTGAAGCTTTAGCAATTTAAAAACTACTTCAACTGATGCCTTCCCAAACTCAGTTCACAGCCCTCAAATAATAGCAAAATTACCATTCAAGTTCCTCAGCTAGGCACATGCCTTTCACCTGCCAGACAGGAACACTTGCTACTTCACTCCCCCCAGCTGAGTTCTACCCAAACCTTCCTGTGAGGTGGTAGCAGGATTGGGCAAGCATGGGCTGAAAAGCTGTGAACTTTCCAGCTTTGAGCACTCACACTGTGTCCACAAGACCACAAAAGAAAAATTTTATGCAGAATAGTGCTACTATAGAAAGATGAGAAATCTTTGTTTCTCTGGTAGATCTATGCTAAGCCTGTGATCAGACGAGGTTTACAACTGTGCTAGTCAAAGAAATACAACTGACAGACAGCACTGTTACAGAAGACATGCACAGTGTAACAGAAGGAAAGGGGAGAGACAGAATATGATATTTTAATAAAAGCAGAGGAAACAATTCCAAGGAGTATATTGCTCCCTAGCCCTAAGTACAAGAATCTGTGCACAAATATTTTCAGGAACACGTCTTTAGACAGCAAGCAGCTGTATACATGCAGAAATCCAGCTATGAACTGTGAGAAGGCAAGATGAACAGCCACGTCATTGCTTCCAAGTAAAACCCCAAATGGGAGCCCCAGAGACACACACTCATGCATGGAAGATGGAAAGGTTTTCCAAGAGTGAGAAGCATCACATGGCAAACCCCAATCTGCTACCGAAGACCATGCGATGGGCATGACACCAACAGTGCAAAGGACAGTATTTTTTGCCAGTGCAAGGAGCCCTTTCTGTGCAAAGACAAAGCCCTGCAGGGTGATGAGCACTTATGCCAGCATGCTCCAGAGGTGTCACAATTTCTATCGTGCCACCAAACCAACAGAGGCATTTGTTTATTCCTCTATCCAGCCCTTAGCAGTAGATGGACTGACTTTAGACCTTTGACCATAAGTCACAATCGACATATTTGCCATTTGAAGCCATGACTTGTGTCACATGGAGTTACTCTGGCTACAAGTGCATTACACAACTGTGCTACCAGTCTGATGGAAGCACAAGGTGATTATTCAGGTCCTAAAGAGAGGTTGATCTCAGCAAAGATAAGGTTTGCCTCCAAGAAGGTTTCATAGAGAAACTCTAACCTTGAGATGAGCGCTAATCCCTCAACCCTCTCACAGCAGCACCTTGTGACAATACTGAAAGTGACAGGCTGCACTTTCAGAAAAAGTTACGCTTTCTCAGCATGTACCAGCAAGTCTTCAAGTATAATGAACTGCAGGCAGGAGTCTTGCAAGGAAAAGTTGGGAAAGCTGGATTGAGGCCATTTTGAATGCGTAACTGCTAACAGTTATTCCAAAAACAGCCTCTGTGGGCTGCAGTCAATTATTTTAGTTGTTAGCTCTGCTGTCACAAAGCTGAGATTGTGCTACTGTGCCCAGCTTTCACAATTCATGGGATTTACTGTGACTTCAGCAGGAATTAAGTGGACTTAACACCTTGCAGAGTTCATTACATATGGTGCTCAAGTAGGCCTTGAGTTTCAAAGACGTGAACTTCCTGCTACTTTATGCATTAAAAAGGGACCTGCCTCAAGACCTACTCCACCGTGACAAAATGAACTCTGCATGAGCTTCTTTCCTTTGGCCCTTCCAGAGGGAGCTCCCCCCATGACAAAGCACCTCTTGTTCTGTTGAAAAAGTGAAGGAACTGCACAATTACTAAATCGCCTTCAAAACCATGTGATGCCCATAAAGAATTTATGGGACCACACGAGTCCTAGTGAAACAAGAGGATGAGCAAGCAAATAAAAAAGAACCACGAGGATAAATTTTCTCATACAGGATGCATTTATCCTATCTGCCAGGACAACAGCCATAGAAAAGGTTGCATATTACCAAGACTTCAGCATTACCCTACATGAATTTCAGTGATCCAGGAACTCGCTGGGTGGAGACTTCAATATACTGCCTATAAACCCCTCAGACCCAGCACACAACAGGCTCTGAACAGCTCCAGGGTGGAGCCCCTGCTACAATTACTTTTAACACTCCTGGACAAGATTTTGGAAAGTGATTCCCCAGGGTATGACAGGATACAAAAAGCTTGGAGAGGCTTTCTGGAATATCTCACACAGCCCAAGAACATTTGCAGTGAAACTTTGCTGAGCAAAACAAAATCCTATTCATCTTTTCCTATCATTTAATCTCAGGCAAGAACAAGTTTTAGACAAGTAGCCCAGTACAAGACAAGGGCAGAAAATGCACCCTGGGATGGGCCCTGTGACAAAGGTGGGGAGGGGGGCTTTGCTCTGCTGAACACCCTGAGCGTCCCAGGAGCTCAGAAGGTAGAAGCTCCACAGCTTCAGGTAAACGTTGAGTCTTCTAAGTTTTGGGTTTAAACTACATCTATGTTTCTGCCTTTACTGACCATGTAACATGCAACTTGGAGTTGCCCTAGCTTCAGCAGCCTGGAGTTTGCTTTGTGCCTTCACCCTCAAATTGGGCCTCAGTGTCCCTTCCATTATGTCAAGAAACTGCTAGCAAGGTCACATGGGAAAACAGAAAAATGACTAAATAAAGATCTTGTCCAACAAAAAAAAAGCTCATTTATGAGACAATGGGGACAGCAGGTTGCAACCTGAATTTGGAACATGTAGTGAAAAACAGCATTTCTTAAGCTATCTTTACTGGAAAGAGTCAATGCCTAATATCAGCTTCCACCTTTATCCAGCCCTCTATTCAAAGAAAGTGAGCACTCAGAGTTGAGGCAGAGAGAATTTGCTGTCTCATCACAATGGGTCTACAAGAATACAGAGGCCCTAAGTGGACCAAGCCACCCTGTTCAAATGTCAAAGGCAACTAGATTTTAGTAGAAACTTGGATGACAGTGTGAGCTGCTCTACTATCATCCCGAGAAAGACTCAAAAAGATGGCACGTGATTATCTTTTTTAGCATCCTTCATACTCAAGTTTTCTCACAGCACAAGGCACAGAATTAACTGTGACAATAGTGATGCACCAATAATCCATAAAGGCAGCTTCATATATTGACTTCCTAAAACCTTGGTTACTAGAACCAATATGAAAGAGATGCAAGATCACCTGTTGCTCTTTTCCAGGAGCTAAGTAAGATTCACTTGCTGACTAAAACAACTATGATGGGCAGGAGCACTTGGGTCCAACATCCACTCCTGACTCAGCCAAGGGAGTACACAAGAGGGAGGTGCTGCCCTCAGCCAGGGTCAGCTGTAACTGCAGTAATAAGATGCTGTACTGCATTAAACCAAGATGTGTATCGAGGAATACAGTCCTAATCAATGGCAGCATGTGCATTATTTACAAGTACATTAAAACTAAATGCTGACAATAGTGAGTCAAGATTAAGACAACCACAGTGATGGAAGATGGCCATTATGAATGAAAGGATGGAGTAAAAATGATCAGACAGATTAATATCAAGAGGTCACTGGGAGACATGGACATAGACAGCACTCTGGTGCAGGAAGCAGTATGAAAAAGAGCAGCCAGTGACAGGTGAACAACTCAGCAGGCAGAAAAAAAGCACCAATGTGACAGAATCCTGGTGGTCTTCCAAAGCATGAGGCATCAGGATTGAGTACATGAAAGGGCCAAGAGGAACAGCCCAGCTGGCAGCTAGGAGGGATGTGATCAGAGAGGGAAAAAAGAGCAACTTCTTCCATCTTGGACAGACTGGGAAGTAAAACATCCATCCAGAACCTTGAGAATGTCCCTGAGTGCCAGGGAATAAGAATCTACCAAGTCTGGGTCCGGAGACCAAACAGGTTATTTCCAAGTCACATTTAATTAGCAGCACACCGAGTGGCTTTTGTTCACATGAAATGTCTGCCTCCAGGATATTGGTATTGTGTGGTATTACTGTCTGCCCTCCAGAAGTACATTCTGACTACATCATATAAGCACATTTTTAAGTTGTGCAGAAGTAATAAAGCACTTAGAACATGATGTGAAATATTATCATACCAATTCACCAGCTTTTACAATCAAATTACCAAGATGAGCCTATGAGCCTCTCCAATGACATCTTTTCCTAGGTTCTATTTATTTCCTAGGTTCTATTTATTTACTAGAAATTAGAGTAAGTCACAGCATAGCAACTAGAACTGGTTTAGTTACCCTCAGTCTCCAACCAGAAAGCTAATTTACATGAACAGTATATGTTTACCATATATGTACCATTCCTGTATGTCACAGCACAATTACTCTGGAGTTCTGTTTTTCCACACTTGTACCTAGTACACAGTTATACAAACACCCAGCTAATAGCATACCTTACCACAAGGCTGGTTACAACTGTGGTATTATAAATTAAAAGTAATGCCTTTCCCAGATGGCTTCTCTATAACAGATGTGCAGGTCATCCCTAGAAACATGGGAATACTGTTATCATTAAAATGCAAAAGTAGATCTGTATGCTTTTACTGACATTTTCAAACACTGGGTTCCTTTGTTTTCACTGTGCTTGGACTGTATTTTCCTCGCTGATGCTCTGTTAAGGGCACAGGCACACAATCTTATTTTTGTTTTAGTGCCACTTCTTCAGTGCTATTCCCAGATACCATTTTGGCAGAACAAAGCCAGAATCCAAACACATCTCCTGCCTGCACCTTAATCAGCAACAAATATCTTTGAGAACCAGATACCCTCTTTCCAGCAGCAAAACCCAGCGTAAAGCAGATATAACAGCTAAAGGTTTTTTAACTTATTGACTAAAAGGAAGAAGAGTATAGAAAGAGAATAAAGAGCTGCATTTTCTCCTGTGGAGTTATCCCTGAAGATTTACATAAAACCTCAGACAAGCAGGACTGAGAGCTGCCATGAGAGAAAGGCCATGGCCGTATTAAGAGATCAGAATGAAACATGGCAGAATCTCTAAAATTAAGGGAGGCCACACCTCTGTTTGACAGCTGTATCTGGGCTGAGAATAACTCCACCAGGACTACATCATCTCTCTGAAGGGCAGCAGTTTCTTCCCAGTAAAACCCCTCTATAGAAACTGGTATTTATTCTGTGTGCTTGTCCCCACAAAGTATTTTTGGGGAAATGAGTATCCCACTTGACAGATCAGGAATTCTAGGGAGAGATGCTTTAGTCAAGGTCACACAATGACTTGCTGCTGAGGCTGCCCCTGCAGTTCAGTGCCTCACACACTCACATCCATTGTCTTTTACTAAAGGCAGAAGCTGTATGGATTTTCTTTAGTCACCAAATCAGCCAGGTCATCTGCTTGCAAACCTCAAGGAATAGGGAAAAGCATCTCCCCTCTTGCAACAGAAGGATCGGGATGTTCCACGTCTAAACAAAGAATGGAATATCTGAACTGCTTGGGGAAAAGCGGGGTGGCTGTGGGTATTCTCTTTGCACCCCACTGTGGCTGCACCTTCAGCAGAGCTTGCCCATCCAGCCATGCCCTGGGCAAGGAGGCAGGGCTGGCCATGGAGCAATTTCATCCTGGGGGTCCTCCTGATGCTCCCTGAGAAAGGCAGCACCCATGGTGGCAGCCTGCCATGGCAGAGGCAGCTCCAGGCACTGGCAGGGCTGGCAGCTGAGCTCCACGGGAGTCAGCCTGCCCACAGGTCACCCCCAACAGACAGAAGGCTTTTGACTCATCCTTCATCCCACAGTCCAAACAACACTCAGAGGAACGGGCACACCAACACCCTATCTAGATACAGGGATACACCCAGAGCTGCCCTGAGCATCCCCCATACACTCAGACCTGCCACAGAGGTGATGTCTTCCCACATTCTCCCCACTGCAGATCTACTGCAGCACCCCCTACCACCCCCCAGTCCCTGCAGAAACACTCCCCAAATAAATACACACCTTTACACACCCCCACATGAGCATCCAGGTACAGCTACCTTCCATACAGACCCTGCAGGAACCATGTTTGGACACAGCACATGAATTCCCGACACTCTCTCCTCACACACGTCGCTATGCTAGACCCCCGTGGTGCCCCCTTACACACATAGCCCAAAACCTCCATGCATCCCTGTGCCTGAACCCCCTCAAATCCCAACACCCTGTCTGCAATTAACCCACCTTACACCTTTCTCTACACACAAACTCCAAATTGTGCCAAGCACAACCCCGCTAAAACACCCTTCAGACACACCTTATTCATTAGCTCCCCCCTCCAAGCACACTACGTGAACTCCCCACACACCCCGCCACTGCACAGCCCTGACCACACCCCATACGCACACATTGTGCACGAACCCCTCCGAACCCCCCCATACACACGGTGCATAAATCCCTCCCACCCCCATTATACACACTGCATGAATCCCACAGCACCCCTCCTTTTTCCATTCATACCCATCCATCCCAGTGGGAAACCCACATCACTCCTCAGCCACCCCCTGCAGCCATCTGGGACCCCCACCAATGCCTGGACAGGCGTGGGGACACCCTCAGACAGCCCCCCAAGCGATGGACATAGCCATGTCTAGCCAAGAGTAAGACACACCCCTCCAGCTCTGCACCCAAGCAAGCGTACGGGGAGACACCCTGGGGGTGTCAGCCCCTGCACCACCACCCTCTCCCACATCTCTCCAGAGGGGAAGGCGAAGGGACAGGCACAGCACAGGGGGCCAGAAGCATCCCTGCAGATACAGACCCCAGTGGTGCAGCCCCCCTCCCACCCCGCCTCCTCACTGCACCACGCAGCGATGATGATAATTACCTTCCTCCAGCTCGTCCATGCTGCCGATCTTCCGCGAGCCATCGATGGTGTAAATGTAACGGACTCCCTGAGGCAGGTTAATGTTGTCGGACAGGGACCGGGTCAGGTCAGCCAGGAGAGCATCAAAACTTCGGAAGCGGTCAGAGGACACGGCGTATACAATCCCCTTGAAGTAGCGGTCCCCGTTGCGATAGAAACGCACCTTCTTGGCTTTCTTCTCGTTGCTCAGTGCCTGTAAGGTCCTGGTTCTGTAGAAGCTACAGTGAGCACTGTGAGTGGGGCTGGGCAGCCCGTTCATACGTGAGCCACGCATGTTTCTGGACGCCTTGTCTCTTTCGTCAAAGTGTCCAAAATCAAGTTCCATAGTTTGGTGAACCCTAAAGATCTGAAGCTGAGCAGGGAGGAGATGGGGAGAAAAGGAGTGCAAAGGGACAGGTTAGAGCCAAGCGGAGCCGCAATCCAGAGAGAAAAACGACACGAATGCAAGCGCTGGATAGGGACAGATGTATTTGGGAAACACCCCCTCCTCTGACCCAGATTTGTATTGATCTGGGGACAGAGGGTAGGAGGGGTCCTCACATTGAGAGGGATCCAGCTACTGGGGGCAGGGAACTGGTTTCTAGAGAGCTTTCTGCTCCTGCACCTGGGAGTTTTCAAAGTGCAGTAATTCGGGACTCGGGGCCAAAGGGATACAGGGCAGTCACAACTCAGCCCCAAAAGCCTCATCCAAACACCAGTTGGCAATGAATTAAACCTCTGAGCCCTGCGAGGTTTCCTTTGGCAACAGAAAACAAGGAGATCCCAGTAAGTCAGCCCTTCAATCTGTCGAATCACGGAAGCAACCAGAGCATCTGAATGTTTAACATTAGAATAAACTGGCATTTATGAAAGAATGGTCACAGGGGAATAAGCAGTTTCTTTGTGACAGCCTGTTCAATAAGGGTTAGCAATGAGATCCAGCCCACCCTTCCCCCTATCTGCAGCCCCCTCCTAGCCCATCAATCAATTCCCAGGACCAGCCTACATCTCTAAGAAATGACTGGAAAGAAAAATCTGTCATTGAAACGAGGCGTCGATAAGCGCTTCCNGGCAGAAGGGAATAAAAGGGTTATTCCCAGCCCAAGCTCCCCTCTCCTAGACTTAGGGGGTTTCATCACTGGAAGTGCCCCTGCCCAAGGGACACGCCACCCCTGCTAGCTCACCTTTCATTGTTCTGAGGTGTGTGTGTGGAGGGGGGTGTTCCCAGCACAAGCTGCTAGCACAGAAAAGAGGAGACTTGAGCTGACACCCAGCAAGCAGGAGCTGCTGCAGGGTCTCCACTTCACGCTTAAGAATACCCTTCCTCCTGCACCAAACCCCAACACAAAAGGAGGAGGAAACCCCCCCCCCAACCCGGCAGCAAAAAGACCTTTCCCCTCCTCTGGCACCACCAGGAACACACAACTCACGTATGTCACTGGCATGTTAATGTGGGGCAGGACAGGGGTCTGCACCAGCACCTGGCAGCCAGGTATAAACCCAGGAAAAGCTGTTGCTATCTCTTCCCCACCCCTTACATCTGACCCAACGGAGCTCCTTCCCCGTATTTTACCATGTCAACGCGATCGGTGCAATAAAAAACCCATTGTCCCCGCTGTGCGGTGAGACAGAGGATGCCAAAGGAGGTGATCTGCACAGACACCCTAAGCTGGGACCGTTTTCCCCACCACCCCGGTCGGTACGTTCAGTCTGGTGTCATGCAGCGAACAATGAAACATCCAAGCAACTTCGGGAACGAATCGGAGGATGCGGGGGGCTGATTTTAAAATGAACTGCAGATGCTGTAAGGTTCTAAGAGAAAGATTCTTCCTTTCTATCTGGCATCTGTTACTTTTCTGCATGCAAGACACTCCAAAATGTTCTACTCACCGGTTTTCAGCGCGCAGGGTGGAGATGCTGAGAGAAAGAAAACCAGGCTCACTCTGCCTTTGTTGTCTGAGCTCCAAGCAAGAAATTCCTGCCAGGGTGGATGAGACGCCTCCTAGGTCCTAGTGCCTTGTTCGATCCCTTCACAGTAACTTTGCCTCAGTGGTTTTTTTTTACTCTCATCATCAGTCGTCTGCTTCCAGTCGACTCTTCTGCTTTTTTTTTTTTTTGGGGGGGGGGGGAGGAGGAAGAAAAAAAAAAAAGGGTGTTCAGTCCAGCTCCAGATTTGGTAACAGATGGGTAAGCAAAGTTTAAAGGGGCAAGTCTGGGGCTGATGTTCTGAAGGATGCCATTCCCCCCTTGGCTCTAGCTTCACCAAGAAAACATCTGGCTCTATTAAAAAAAAAAAACCAAACATAATCAAACTGATGCACCAATATTATAGGATTACCAGTACAGGGAGGACACTGCTGCAATCCTATAGTGTGCTACAGTGATGGCACAAGACTCGTGTGTTAGGAAAGCAACAAAGAAAAAGGCTGCCCAGTGGAACTGGGAACAGTCCTGATCCTATACTGGTTTACACAGCATCTGTAGTTTACACAAGCAAGCAGAAAGGGAAAATTCACCCAGTGGTTCTGCAGTGCCCCTGAATAATTTTTCTGCGTTAATGTTGGATGCAATCCAAAGCCAGACCTCTGAATCCCAGTTCATTCAAATCCCCAAAGGGTTGAGGATGGAGTCATCCAACAAGCTTAACCCAACAGATTCAGGCTGGCTCATATCCCAAATGAAGTTTATTTTCTGATTCCATGCAGGAGGTCTTGGCTGCTACAAAATCCTACTGGGCTCTTCCACTTTGACAGCACAAACCTTCCACTTGCTTTATACTGGGATTTCTGTCCTGCAGTTAGAGTAGCACCACTAGCCCCATCTTTAGGACCCATCTAGGTCCCATTTTTATTTAGAAGAGCACAGGATTTGGAAATGGGAGGGTCTTCCCACCTGTAGAGGGAAATCTTCCCTAGCAACTCTGTGTCTGTTTTGAATGAAAACATCAGATGCTGTCATTTTGGCACAACACCGCAGTATCGCATTTACACAGAAAAAGTTAGTGTTTATTCCATCTTTGTCTGCCCTGAACATGATAGTCCAGGCAACGCTGACACAAACACAGTGAAAATTCATCTTTTTTGGCCAGCAACTTTCACACATGACATTTCTAAGAAGTTTCTTATTCCCTGAAACCATCCTTTTATTCAGAAGCTCCTGTGAATGCTCTGCTAAAGGTGTCAGCTGCTCCCTTAACACGCTTGGTAGGATCACTACAGAGGAGACAACAGATCTGCTCTCCTTCCTCAGAAATTGTCACTGAGAAGACAACAGGAAGGAGCAGGGTCTGTGCTCTCCAAGGTGTATCTCAGTGCAATTGTACAACTTATTCATCTCCCAAGTTTGACTTGTATAGAGATGTCTGAGGATAGCAGAGGATCTCAAACAGAGACTATAGCGACTGGTGAGAAGATGAAGCATGTCTATATGGACATGTCTGCTCAGGACACTGACAGAAGCTTTCTGGAGCACAGGCACTTCCTTTTAAAAGCAGAATTACTCCAGCAAGAGCCCTGGCACTTGTTCTCAACTGAAGGATAATGTTTCAATAATAATGTAAGGAGAAACTTTTTCCCTGCGAGGATGACAGGGCCCTGGGACAGGCTGCCTAGAGAGGTTGTGGAGTCTTCTTCTCTGGAGACATTCAAACCTGCCTGGACACGGTCCTGTGTGACCTAATCAAGGTGATCCTGCTCAGGCAGGAGGGCTGGACTAGGTGATCTTTCAAGGTCCCTTCCAACTCCTGACATTCTGTGATTCTGTAGAGAGTAAGGATTATGTTTGTAGTAATGTATTCCTGGAGTGTGCTCAAATCAGGACTAAATCAGGACAACTGTCCTGAAGGCAAAGACCACTGCAGCCAGATTGGTTTCACATGTTCACAGTAGAATTAAGCCATATTTACTTCTCTTCATATGAGAAGACCACATCATACTACAGACATTGGCTGGGCTAATAAGACACAGAAATAGTCATCTCTTTCTTGATGAATGCAAGGGCCTGCTCCCGACTTCATTTCTGTTGACTAGGCACAAGATACCTTCACTGGCCTTAAGGACTTAATCCTAGTCAAAACCTGTTTACATCAGAAGGAACTACTCCCCCAGACACCATAATCTAAACCGTTTTAGACAGCAGGAGTGATTGAGAATTAGAAAGAAAATTCTTCCCGTCAATAATTTTATCTAGCTGAAAAGGAAAGATAAATTTAACTATTCAGATTATCTGCTTTAAATCAGGTGAATCATCCTTCCTCCAGGAAACTAACATTCAGCCTTTTGTCTGTGCCACTAAATCTGTATAAAGACATGTTTGTTGACATTGATGAGCAACTGTGATACTTTGGAAAGGGACAGACTGCAGATAAAAGGGATTTTGTCACTGCTTTGTGCTAACTTCTTCAC
This sequence comes from Heliornis fulica, assembly GCA_013399135.1. Lineage (NCBI taxonomy): Eukaryota > Metazoa > Chordata > Aves > Gruiformes > Heliornithidae > Heliornis > Heliornis fulica. The sequence continues at coordinate 155,169 of VXBZ01001812.1, read as the reverse complement.
ATAATATGGTTTTTACTGTCATTATGACCCACAGTCTCATGTGCTCTCTATGCAAATGCCTGGTTGCTTTGCTATACATTATCTATTCAAACATTGCATCCAATAGAACAGCATATTCTCCAGTCAGGATGTAGGTTTGAGTGATAAGTAGCAGAGATCTGACCACACCACAGATGAGGATTTTGGAAAAAATTTAAATCAAGTGATTGCTGCTTTTGGAGAAAGTCTTGCATCAACATTTTCAAGTCTGCCTATTCAGATGCACACATTTAACTACATTTATTATTTTAACCTCTGTTCTTCTGGATTGCTTTGCAAATATAATCCCTGATCACTGCTTTTAAAGCTTTGCTTGATGTGAACTTACATGCCAAAACTCTCTGAAATGACAAATTACTATTTCAGAGCTCTGCCAAATGTGTCAAGGCACTCAAAACTGAAAGCCCATAAAACCAATGTCTCAGTCATGACCCAACAAAGTAGCAGGCTTTAAACCTGAGCCTTCAGAAGAGCTGACAGTTCATCGAAGAATTACCCTATATCAGACTATGGAGTTGAGACTCTCCTACATAATACTATGAGCTAATAAGCAATGGGGACTTGGCAGACTTTCACCACATAACATTTGTTTCCTTTGGAGATTTATTTTTACAAGGACCACACACATCTGAAAGCCTTTTAAATATCAATGCTAGTGAGCCAAAGTCAGCTCAGCTGCTGGAGAGAGAAGGGTGGAGGAATACCTCCATAGCATAGTTTCACCACTCCAAGCCTTGCAACCATCTGCAGAGACTGTTCAGATCTTGGAGTCAGAAAGGCTGAACCCTTCTACAGTCTGAATCACCGGAAACCTCAGTGGGACAAAGTTTTCTGTCTGGGGAAGGAGAGGGTGGAAGCAGAAGCTGGGCTCTAAGGCCACCTCCAGCAGAGAGCCAAAGTGGGGCTCCTGACCACCAGTATGGGTGAGATCTGTCACTGCTCCAAACCCCAAAAGCTGTGCTGGATCAGTGTGTTTCTGCTGCAGCCCCACACCCTTGGCAGAAGCCCTTAATCCCAGCAGATGACTTTGGCTTCAGACAAGCTCCTGATGAAATCTGGGAGATAGAGGACTTTGCATCATTTGAGGGACCAATAGCAAGCAGGCTACAACTGAAGAAGCTGTTTGCTGTACTAATTAAAACTTCTGTATTTATCTGGAAACCATGAAGCTTGTAATGCACTGTTAGATTAACTCTCTCAAGACATTCCCAACACATCCAGATATGAGAAAGTATTAAAACACACTCATCTAAAAGAAAATACCTTTCACATTAGATTGCTTCTGGCTCTATACCCTCCCTACAAGCAAATCACCAGAATCAATCTTTCCCAGGTGAAAAATTCCCTGAGAGCAGAAAATTAAGCATCCCCCACCCCAGCACACACTCCATGATATCTTGGGTAAATCCTGCCAGACCCACGAAGTTCCACAAGCCAAATTCTGGTGGCAGCTCACCAGTAGTATTTTCCCTTAACAGCAATTTGCAAAGCTTGCAGAAAGCCTTGAAAACATCTGCCACATGCATTGCCTGCACCCTGAGGGACATGCAGAACCTCGCAGAGGTTGTCAGTACATTTTTGCTGACCAAATTACATATATATGGCCCACAAGTGTCAGCCAAGGTCACGGCAAATGGATCCACAAAAAGTCCAGATGTCTCCTTTCTCTTCTGAGGTTATCCATGGGCTGCATCACAGCAGTTCAGTGGCCAAGAAATTAATAACTTATTATATATATAGTATATTTATATACTATTTTTGACTGAATAGTCAGAATAGGATTTTTCTGGTGGAATATTAAGTGATGGAAAGGAAAATCCCATCAAAGCCATCATAGGGGAATCACAACACATTCAAGCTGGAAATGCAAGATGTTTCCTTTCAAACATCCTTTTTATCACTCTGCAGGCAGTGACAGTGAAATCAAGTGACACTGGGGAGCCTTTTTAAAACATACCCAAACAGCACATCTTATAATCTTAGAAATCAGACCATTTCAGAAGTTGTATTCCACAGATGACTTCTACACAGTCCACTCAGTGTCATCCCAGACCAAGCCCAACAGAAGCTGCAGGATTTGTCACAGACATGCCCAAGGCAAGTACCTTCCCATTATCAAACACTGAATGCATGTGATCTACACAACTAGCTTTTTTAATGGAAGATAAAAAGATGCTTTCAGTGGCCTCAGGAGACATTAAGAGCTTTCAAGCTCTTATTTTCAGCATGACATAGGACACACTAGAGGTCACAAGAGAGCAAATGCCACCAGCCTGGATTTCTCATAGTCTATCGTGGTCTCGTTTTGAACTTTAATGCCACAAGCATTTGTCAGGTCCATGTGCCCCAACACATTGCCCGTCATTAGCCTTGATTCAAGCCCCACTGTCTTTGGGGTACACACCCCCCTCCCCTTGCTGGTAGGAGGTTCACGCTGGCACAGCCTGGGTTTGTGCCAACCCATCTGGCCTCTGGTGGCAGAGCCTGGATGCTGGAAACTCCCAGGGAGGCTCTAAGGAAACCTGTATCTTGGCAGGAGATGAGTAATCAGTATTTAGAGTGTAGGTTCTGGCTGAGCTCAGCTTTGTGCTGTCAGTTACATAGCAGGAATAATTGTCATTCCACTTGCTCACCTCCCTCTACCAGTAGAAACAGCTGAGAAAGGGGCAGCTCCACCTTTTTGTGCTTTCCTGGAGAGAAGACAGAGTGAGGAAAATAGTCCTTTTGTGCTGGTGTTTTACTGGTTTTAGGGGATGATTCCAATCAGGTTTATCCTTAAAATTCAGAGAAATGCTGGCATTTCTTCATGACTGCAGATACTGTTTAGCTGTTTTTCTACAGTCCTTCAGGCACACATATAGTTTACTTACAATAAAACTACTGATCATCATTGCTTTGCATCTATATTGAAATTTAGGTACAGTAACAAAAAAACTCATTTAGCTACATTAAAAGAAAAACTTACCAGTTCAAAGTCTGAGGCAAATTAAACTACACAAACACATTGAAAAACCATTATTTAAAAATCAATGAACTGAAGTTTCCTGTTTGCATAGCTGCAGTCTCTCACTCTAGAAAGACACAGACTCATCAGTCATCCTAAAACATGCTATAACATACAGGGCTGGCATCTTCAATCCCTTTTATCCAGCAATCAGCACCCATACTCCAAATTCTATCCTGAACTAAGCCAATCTGATGCTCCTTCTCCCAGAATTACTACCAGTCTTTGAAAAGCTGGGTCATGTGTGCAGCAGCCAGCAATACCCTGTTTGTTTCTAATACATGGAACCTTTTATCCCTGGGAGCAGTGGAAGCAAGCAGGATCCACGCACATGCTGGCATGCAAACCCCAGTCCTTAAGTAGCTGATGATGTATCCAGGGATTTTAGATACCTCCTCAGAACCAAGAGCAAGCTACCTATGTTTTATCTTTCAAGTAAAGATTCCAGTATAGCAACACTCAGACACTCTACCTTTTAAACAGCTCTATTTCAAGTACTGAAACTCTGATCTGAACTTCTGCAGCTCTTCCCCTGTTCTCTTCATGCGTACCAGAGTTGTGCTGACAAGGGAGAGATGGCTTCAGGCAGAAGTTCTTCTCCTTGTCTACAGCATGTCCATCAGAAGCACAGGGCAACCTCCTGCTCCATTAATGCCCCTGAACAAACTCATTGGACAGAAGCATCTAATCCAGTAGGAATACAGTGACTATTAGTGCTTTAGTGCTGCCCTTTTTGGGGGAAAAATAAAGTAGAAACCTTTTTTTTTTTTTTGGACCATCTGCAGCTTGCTGAAAACTAGGGAACTGACTAACACAGGGGAGTACTGGATAATGATTTGAGAGCTCTTGGGCTAGATGCTGACACCAGAAACTCCACAGTGCTGATTCTAATGCCATTTCATCTTCAGATTGTGCAAATGCTGTTCATTAGGAAGCCCTCTCAGTGAAAGAGATAAAGTTATTACACTACTCACTGATTATTAGTTCTTCCTCACTAGATGAGATTCCCAGCCTGGAAATCTTTGTGAACCATAGAATAGTTGAAAAGGAGAATAAGAACCATACCAGAATGTTAAAACTTTTAGTATCACAAAGTTTGGATCAAGAACTAGATCAGAAGAAACTCCTGGTCTCATTTGAAGGTGCTGCCTTCATTCATTGATTCATTCTGATTCATTGAATTCTCATAAGGGCAACCCTGTACCAGCTGCCCAAACACTCACATCCAGCAAGGATACTAGGTAGGAGCTCAGGCACCAGGCAAATCACAATGCCACTTTAGATTCTGTTCTAAACCATTATTGGTCACCACAGAGCTAGAGTCAAATGCAGGTATTTGGAAGCCAGAACAACAGAAACAGAAATGTTTCCTGTGACTTCAAACTCCTGAGAAACAAGCCCTAGAGACATCTACCACTGAGTGTGTAAATGGGACCTTCATTATGAATTTGAGAATAGTCTTTACATGGGATACATGTGGGGCAAGCACCTCAAGACAGGAAAAAAAAAATCAACTCATGAAATGTTGTAATACAGAAAAAAGAAGAAATATTCATTCCTGGCTAAGTGCAAGAACAGGATATCAGCAGCAGCACACAAGCTTTACCAAGGGCCCTGTGGGCTACTACCATCGTCCTCTCCTCCATTAGCATCAGCTAGACTGCAAAGTCCTCCTGCAGCAATCGGCTTCAGCCCCCAGTACTGTGTGTACCTTAAGTCCCAGCAGAATGCCACCATCCTACCCTTACACCATGGAGTATATTACTATATAATCTCTATAGCCACCACCTTTGTCCACCTCCTGCTTTATTCTAACCACCAGAGAAAGGCAGATCAGCTGCCTGCAGTCCCACTACAGAAACAGGCTATAGCCATACATGCCATTGTTTTGTTCTTTGCACCCATGAAATGTTTTGCTGCTCAGAGACAGTTTTATTCTGTTTTCAATTAGAAACCCAAGCTGCTTGTTGGATTAGGTGACTTCCACTCCCTAAGCAACCCAACAAATATTTGCAGTCTGATCCTTACAGTTATTAACCCTGAAAGCACGCTGAGCTCAACTCTCTCAAATTAATTCGAGGCCCCACACCACAACCTGAATAACCTTCACAGGTCTCCCGAGCACAGTCCTGACTTGTTTCATTGTGGTCACCCTGCAGCGATCCAGCCCTCAGCGCCTCTGACTGGCCCAGACCTCCAGCCTGTGGGCTACGGTTGAAGACGTACCCCTGAAGGGGTTGTGAAAGGAACCGCTTGTCTCGCTTCCAGCCCATACAAGCCCAATCATCCGAGGCCGGTAGTGCCAGAGACCCTCTCAGTCCAAACCTTCAGAGCACCGCTCACATCACCCTGGGGTGTCCCGCAGAGACAGGTCCAGCCGTGCTCCCAGCGGTGCCAACCTCACCCCACCCCACACGCAGCCCCCCTCTCCGATACAGCGATGCCAGTGCCCTCGGCTCCCCGCCAGGCCGGCAGACACGCAGGGAACGTTTGCGAGGCGCAGCCGGTGGGTGATTTGGGTGCTCCAGGGGAACCTCCGCTGTGCCTTGCCCACGGGAGCACCGGTGCCGGCCGGGAATCTCACCCCGCTCGAAGCGACGTGCCACCTCCCTGTGCCACAGGTCAGGCAGCAACGATGCCACCGCGTGGTGACGGAGAGCATCGGGAGCAGAAACGGGCCATCCTGGGCAGGGGCTGCCCGGTTTGCTGCTGCCCTCCGTGCTGCTGGGGGCCCAGGAAGGGCGGGAAGGACACCTGGGGAAAGGAACGAGTCTGGCCCTTTGGCTCGGTGATTTGGTGCGAGCTCTGCAGCATCCCCACCACACCCCAGCCCAGCGAGCGAAGTGGAGGTCTCACCTACGTGTGGTGGGTCTCACCCAGCCACAGGAATAAGAGTTGTGTACTGGCGGTTCCTCATTACATGCAGCCTCTGCTCAACATCGTTACATCCTGCTCGAAGTGATCACTTCTGATCAGACGTTCAGCTAAAGCTGAACAGCAGCCAGGAGTGAGAACGTGAGAGGAATGACTCTGCCGACACCATGGTCAGAGCAGGAGGGGAGGAGATGCTCCAGGTGCCAGAGCAGATTCTGCAGAAGACCATGGTGAGACAGGCTGACCCCTTGCAGCCCAGGGAGGATGGTGGAGCAGATAGGAAGTGGCCCTGTGGAAAGAGTAGTCAACCCTGGAGCAGGTTCCCGGGGAAGAGGCGGGTGCAACACACACCTATGCTGGAGCAGGGGAAGAGTGCAAGGAGGAAGCAGCAAGAGAGACATGCTATGAACTCACCCCAAGACCCATTCCCCATCCCCATGCTGCTTGTGGGGAGGCGAGGGAAAGAAATCACAAGTGAAGTTGAGCCCAGGAAGAAGGGAGGAGTGGGGGTGGAAGTGTTTTAATTTTTGGATTTTATTTTTCATTACTCCAATTTGATTGGCAATAAATTAATTTCCTCAAGCCTGTTTTGCCCACAACAATAACTGGTGAGCGATCTCCTAATCCCAAGCCATGAGCCCTTCATTATGCTTTCTCTTCCTCCTTGAGGAAGGGGATGATAGAGAAGCTTGGTGAGCACCTGGTTCACAGCCTGGGTCAACCCACCACAACAGACTAAGTACACACTTCCAAGAGCCTAACAACAAGGCAGACTCAATCTCAGCAAGCTCACCCAAACCCAGGAGATTTGAGCTTCCCTCAAATCGTCTTGAATGGTAGTCAGGGCTGGAGGACCACTTCTTGGCAACAACACAAACAGATTTATACAGTTTGCACATTGAGATTTACCATCTCTGAAGTGGTGGAAGACAGACATTAAGATTTTTGCCTTACAATATCAAAAGTAGAATGGCCTTTGGTTAAACTATACTATTGCATCATTTGAGCTGCTTAAAGGGAAAGCAGCCCCAGACATGGAAATTTAGCTTAGCCAATATTGCATTAAAACATCAGCTGTAATATGACATATTTGATTCAAGTCAGACCAAATGAAGGCTTTGCAGAAGCTAATTATTGTTTTCTTTCCTGTGCTGTGTAGGGAGCTTTATTCCCTTGAATGCAAGGCCTGCTAAGCCAGCGCAGACAATGGGTCAAGACATTGTAAAACACTCGACGGGAACTCAGGCACTTGACCTTCAGACTTGCTTGACCCCTTTGGTAGGTGTCCTCCTCTACTACCCCCAGCAAGCAGCAGTTAGACGCAGTGCCAGCAGATGGCAACCCAGTAGAGTGTCTGTGAGCTGGTGGAGCCAGGCAGGCAGCAGCATGGGCAGACAAACGCCGCTGCCTGCCAGGGCAGAGTAGCAAGAAGATCAGAGAAGTTTCATGTCACTGCAATTAAAACTCTGACAGAGCTCAGAGAGTGAAAAGAATATTTAGGTGATTTAGACTCCATCCAACCACTCTGCAGTAGAGACACTTCTGTGGCGTTTCCTGAACAGCCCACTTTGATATCCCTGAACTCATCCCATAAAATTCTACCAGCTTCTCAATGCCAACACATGGGAAGTCCACATCACACAGGTGTGGTCACTGCCTGCTGTGACTTTGCAGTGTCAGCCACCCTTCTTGCCTCCACACCCTTGAAGGAGATTAGATGCAAGGGGTCTTTGCTTTGAACAGCACTACCCAAAGAACAGCTTTGAATTCACACACAGCGGCATTTCAGGCAGCATAAAGCCATACACACACATCCCACACCCTGACCTTCCTTTTGGTGAGCTCCTACTTTACACAGTGTGTTGCTGCACAGGCATATTCCCCTCTTCCTTCAAGAGCTCATGGTGTCAGGGTGCAAAACTTGTTTTCAGTACTGCTTTAAGCATGGAGTTTTTCCTAGATTTTCAAAGGCTGACAGGTAGCAGGTCTGATGAACCCTGCAGAGATGATGTGCATTGAAGGAGTGGAGCTTGCCCACAGGGCCAAGGTGCCCACAGACATGGCAGAACCCCAAGGACTGAAGGTAGAGCACAGAAGTCAGACAAACCACAACATGCATGCTTTTCATCTGCATTTCTCTCATTAGCTCTGCTCTGCACTCAGAAAGAGCCCAGCTCGAGATGCCTGCTTGAGGAGCCTGCATTACTACCCTGGCCTACGCAGGGCATATGAGGAATAGCTGTTCAAGAAGAGAATCCACTCCACTCTTGAGCCCATGCTTCTGCATTTACAGAGGGGAGAATTTAGATCTGAAACTGTGAAGCCAGCTTAATCTTCCCAGCACTTCCACAAACCCTAAACCCAGGTAAACACTTCACCAGCACCAGTGTTGTTGATAAAGGATGAAAAATTGAAAAATATCCCTACACAGGATAACCACCTGGAGAAACACATGTGGAATGACTATTTGAAGTGAGTCATTAAAGGAGATGAGATAGCTGCCTAGTGGGGAGGAGATGACAATGACATCTAGATAGTCAGTAGGTTACAAAGACAGGAGGCCCCATTCATTGATTTGGTGCTTTTGATTAGGTTGAGTTGCCACATTGAAGGGCAACTCTCCATCACTCGAGAGATATTAGCAGTAGTTTTATGTTAATTTAAATCTAGTAATTTTAGGAAACACATTCAGATTTCAGTGAGGGACTGCTTATTAACATTCCTCTTCCCTCTATGAATATAGGCCTAACCCACTGCAGGATTTAGTAGGTGGCAGATGTGTCACTGTGTATATTGGATTTGTTCAAGGAGGAGTCATCTTAAGTCATGTGGGCCTGGGAGCAGAAGTGAGCCCATTCTGTGAGAGGCATTGATGCTAGCTCACTAGCTGGGTGATGTGGAAGGTGACATATCTGTGTTTCTACCAGAGTGATCCAAGTTGGACAAGTTCCAGGACAAGGACACGTGATGTCTCATGAGCAGCTGCCACAAGCAGCAGTCCTTCTCTCCATCCCTTGGGCTTCCCATATTTCTGGTTTCTCATACCAACTTCATGTTATTGCTCCTTAACAGAGGAGGTAGAGCTCAGCTGCTTCTGCTTCTTCAGGGGCTCCGACAGCAAAACTGCTTCTGAGCATCTCATTCATATACAAGTATGAGAGCAGTTGTTTCCTAAACAACTTAGTACATCCCTTTAGGACAATGGGATGTTGATAGCTCTAACCCAGACCACACTTGTTAACAGGAAGCAATTGCCCATCACAGTTTCAACTTTGCCACTCCCTGCCAAAACTCTGCTCTCCAGTTTAACCACAATCCAGCTGAACACCAACATCTCCAAGAAGGCACAATTCTCTATTCTAGCACCCCCACCCTCCACCATGCACTGACTCTTCCACATGCTTCCACTCACATTCCATCAAAAAGAACTGCTTACAGGATAAGAGAATTTCCTCCCTGTGACATGCCCAAAACAGTTCCAGCCACAGCAGAAGCAAACTATTCATTGGTTTGGCTGCCCTGTTGTAAAGTCTGTGGTATTTGCAAAGCATCCAGATGATATACAACTGGATCCATGAGCAGAATCATGGCATACAAGACCTAAACCTCTGGGTCTGAGGAAATAAGATTTTTAGAACCCTAAAACAAAGAATACAAGTGAAGTAATACCATTCTGAACAACCATCAGCAAGTTACACCTAAGTTGATGGAGGGTGCATCACACACAACCTAGCAGAAAGGCTTTTGGTACCTTTATTTCTACACACCAGCTAGAAAACACAGCCATGGGATAGATAAAAATTAAGGGTGAGCAGTTCTAGAGTGACAGACACCTCCAAGAAGTAGTGGTGCTACTACACCTTTATTATAAACCAGCCTGCTCCATGCCTAAGTCAGGAAGTCCTGGAGTAGATTCAGAAGACCATTAAAGAAAAATGTCTTAACTAGCAGGGAACACATTTGTCAGAAGTGAAGCAGCAATAACTCATTCTAGTATAACTATTCCCTGAAGGAAATAAGATTAGGTTTGTTTCTGGAATAACTAGCTCATTACCTCAGCCTGTGGCAGAAGCAGCAAGTGCCAGCCATCTGGAGTGCTGGGTGGCTCCTTGCCAGCAGGGTGATGCTGTGGAAGAGGTGGAGAGCAGGGGTGAGCAGCAGCCATGAGCACAGCAGACATAAGAGAGAAAAAGGGAGGAGACAAACAAGAAAAAAAGAAATACTGTAGAAGAGCTGCTCTAAAAAGCCTATAATTAATGTTTAAGCACAAGCAGGTGGTTAGAACAACATTATTTCCAATTTCTAGCACAAAGATAGGGGAAGAAGTGAGCTAACTAGAGAGCAAGATAAAAATACTAGAACACCATAAAGGAAAGCACTTAGCTCACTAAACTGCATCAGGAAATCCCCAAACAGTGGAGAAACCATGACCTGACCAGCAAAATCACAGTAGAGGCACACCACTACAGGTCTCTGCCCTACCTGCACGGACAAAGCTTGAGAAGGGAACCCAGGACTTGTAGCACTTCGCATAGAGACTTCAACAGACACTCCTTTGTGTCCTTGGCCCAAAGCATCACACAAGTCTTCCTTACCTTTTTCCAATACTACAACAGCACAAGAAGCACTCAAGTAAAACCAGGTCTTTGCCCAGCCCAAAGATTTCTGCCATTTTGAATTAAAACTCACAGCAAGCTGCTCAGCACTAAACCAGCTACTAACCAACCACAAACAGATGCTTCCTAGAAAAATAAATTTAAAAAGAGCCCCCCCTGCTCCAAAACCAAACACCCTCTCAACCACACCCCCAAAAAGCCAAAACCATTACTTACTATGCAAAGAGACCTCAAAGCACTAAATTATGCAAAGGGACAAACAAACCATCACTACTTCCTAAACAACTTACTGGTGAGCTGCTTACATACCTTCTAAACAGAGGCTTCCTGGCAAGGATTGGTTCAAAGCAAAAGCCAGATGTAGCCATTCAGAGTACATTAGAGATTATTTCCTAGTCCTCCTAGCATTTACTGATAGTAGCAAGGTAAAGCTATGGTGTTAATAATTACTAACACAATTATTGCTAATTGCATCCCTCATAGAATGTAAATTTTGTAGTAGCCTACTATACAAGAAGCCTGTTTGGATTCTTGAGGGGTTTTTTCTGCTGTTATGGGCTCTTAAATTTCTAGCCCTTTGTGCTGTAAGGAGAGACAAAATCTGAAGTCAGGGCAGCTGTGTTTGCCTTCTGTTGATGTGAGAGCATCAATCAGCCTGTGGCACTCTCTTGTAAAGTCAAGGTTCCCTAACTGCCTCCCCCATTTTTCCTTCCCTGTTTCCTCAGGCTCCTTAAAGAAAAATTGTTTTTCTGTTTAGAAAACTGCATGTGAGAGTCATGCTGGCAGAGAAATAATGTGATATTGCTGTGCCACAGACCTGGTACCCCTGTCTCTGGAAGAAGGGGAGAACAAAGCTTTCCCTGTAAAGGGCAGGAAAACTGCATTTTAGGTGAAACATGACAAAGAGTTTTGCCTTTTCTCCTCAAATTAAAACGTGCTAGTTTAGGCCAACTGTAGGGAGGAAATGTTCTACCACCAGATGATCAGGAAGCCAGCAGCTAAGTCCTGAAATAGGAAGCTAGGTCAGGCTGGGGTTCATCTGGGTTGGTTTGTCACAGACAAAGCAAGACAGCTGCTGTAAAACCTGAGTAGTAACACGAGGACAGTAACCTGCCTCCGTGTTGTTTATCAGTCCTAGGGGATTGGTGTGTGCTCCATGATGTCAAGTTGTAGCAGTTGCTGATGCTACAGAGGACTCTAAAGTCAGCCACCAACTCTCAGGGTCTCTGTAAATATGAACTATCAGCAACAATCATCATCATCATCATTATTTTTAAAATTTATTTTATAAATTCTTGTTCATGGGGTTTTGTTCAAGTGGCACCAGCCCCCTGCCTGCAGTTGCTGCATCCCTCTGGAGCAGCTGAGCTACACAATGGGAAGAAGTGTCTACTGTCACAGAGCAACCCTTCCAGATACCAGGCTGGGCTTCTCAGGCCAAACCTGAATGCTCTTCTTGTTCAGGAGGACATTTACTAAACTTCATCCAGTCCTTTCTGGCAAAACCCACTAAAACAAAAGGAGGCATAGCTGAGTGATGGGGAAAAACATAAGAAACTAGGATAAGGGATTCCCAACGTAACAGCTGAGCACCTTTCCTCTCTCCCTGCTGCTGATGCTGCCTTTAAGTGACCAAGGAGTTCTTGTACCTTTCTGACTTCTTCCAGAAATGAATATCTCTCTTCTTTATGGCAGGGTCTCCAGGACCTCTCTAATAGAAAGCATCTTTTTTTTTTTTTTCCTTAAGGTCACCAGTGCTGGGAATAAGGCCATGCTTTGCTGGTTTCAGCCATCTAATTAGGAAAGGGGTTGTGTGAGTAACCAGATAGCTTGGGAGCCAATCTTCTGTGAACAGAGCAAATTTCATCTGTGCAAAGGGGAACGTGAAGCTTAGGCTGAATTAGCAAATGAATTATAAAAACTACATGTGCAGTGACTTAATTATCAAAGATTTTGCAAATGAAGGCAAGGATAGAGCATTTCCCAAGAGAAATGTCAGCTTGCCAGTTGCATCCCTTACCTGGAGATGTCAGGCCAAGGTCATTAAGGGAATGACATGGTGTGATCATTTGCAATTGTGGGTATTGCAAAGCATCAGCTTTTCCATGATGTGGCATATACACTGCCATGTAGAAATAAATGTGTAAACCACAGCATTCAAGTGAATATTCACTTTTGTCCCTGGAACAGTCAGATACTGTCATGCATATTAAAGCCACATCAGACAGAAAGACGAGGGAGCAAAAAATTAAGTCAGTTTTACAAGTGGTTAGCTGAGTCACAGAAAACTAAGTGCTAGGACAATGCTCAGAGCTGCATCCAGAAACAGGCCTGATCTTCAATATACCACCAAGTATAAGGAACCACTTATAAGAAACCAAACTGTGTCCTGGGCTGCTTCATAAGAAGCATCACCAGCAGTTTGAGGAAGGTGATTTTGCCCTTCAAATCTGATGAGAACACATCTGGAGTATAGCATCCAGGTTTGGGGCCCCCAACACAAAAAAAGACTTGGAGCTACTGGAGAGAGTCTAAAGGAGGCCATAAAGATGATCAAGTAACGTAAGCACCTCTCCTATGAAGACAGCCTGAGAAAGTTTTGTTTATTCAGTCTGGAGAAGGCTCTGGGGAGACCTCACAACCCCTTCCAGGACCTGAAAGGACTACAGAAAAGCTGGAGAGGGACTGGTTACAAGGGCAAGGAGTGACAGGACAAGGGGGAATGACCTTAAGATGAAGGAGGGGAGATGTAGATGTTAGGAAGAAATCCTTCACTTTGAGGGTGGCATCAGCAGCTCAGCTCTTACTGTTTGGGTTTGTTACCAGTCCTTTTACATGCTCTCATATATATCTTAAATCAGGAACTGAGCTCAGTTCAAATTCATGTATCAACCAAACCAGGCAGCACCCATCTCCCTCATCATTAGCTTCAGGAGGCAATAATGAACATGCCACTTAAATTTAATCCCAGATTATCTCCATTTGGCCCCAATGAGTTTAGGGTTGTTGCATCATTTCAAACACCCCTTTCTTCTGAAAAGGTTTTGTCTTTGCCTTGCACCACACTGTGCTGCTAAAACATTGTGTGTGCAAGTCTGGGGTAAACCATATAACCACTAAGTTAAACCCCGTGACTTTGGACACAAACAGAAAGGCGTTTCAATAGGCTTCTGTTCTTCCTGCCAAGCATTGCCAGGAGGGATACAATTTTAACTGCCTCATCCTCTCCAGCATGCTGGTTCACTTCAGGAATGCAGCAGAAGGCAAGGAAGCTTCAACCCGTATACCAGGAAAAGGAATTTTTGCTCGTGTTGTTAGAAATACTGGGAGATATTCCAATGCATTGAGACCTGAGCAAGATCAGGTTGCTGGGGCAACTGAAATGCTGCTCTTAATGCTTGGATAAGTGGCACTGGAACCCTTCTGTGCAATCTCTTCAGTTACTTCTCTGTAGTTCTTTGTGGGAGACTAGCATGTGTCTCATGGAAGGAACTTACCCTCTTTCTCAAATGAGTTACCCAAAGTACCTCAGACACTTCAACATTTCCTGTTGTACTCATAAAACACATCTTCCCTCAGGTGGCGAGGAACCTGATGTGCTTTGACAATCACAAGCAGGGCAACAAAAAGAATCATTAAACCTCAGTAGATCCAAGAAAGACCTCAATGTCCCACTACCAGAAAGAACAGTACGTGTCTCCACGTGACAGCCCTGATTTCTGCGTACAGGCATGCGTGAATGAGGAGACTGATGCGCCAGCTTTTATCAACGTGGGTTTTGTTTGAGAAGGGTTATTAATTTGTGGACCTTATTAGGTCTGAGACTATGGTTTTCTGTGGCAAAGAGCAGGAGATAAATCTCTATTGTCTTCATTTCTTTTAAAAAATGCTTTCCTGCCTACAGGAAATATTTGATGGGTGAATTGCAAACTGTGTGTACATTTTGCACAACACAAAGGTAGCTTGAGGAATTATAGCCACCGAAAACGAAATATCTCAATATATGAAAGGTCAAGAGAAGTTTTATGGCTAGAATAGGTGCAAATCTTCCTGCTGCTTTGAAGGAGATCACCTGGTTCAGGAAGATTTATAGATTTAAATTCCCTTCAGAGAACTTATATGTAAATTAGTAGAGCTGGTTACACTGCAGGGTGTTCAGATGTTGTTCTTCGGTGGCTGGACTTTACTCACCCCGCTGGAATTTATGCTACATCACTGAGGTGGACAGAAAGACTAATCAGAGGAATCTTCAAAGGCAAAGTAACTGTTAGGATAGAAAATACCTTTCACCTCTGCTATTTCCTCTTATCTGGTGGCAAATGCATTATTTAGAAGTGGACTGGGTGAAGCACTTGTGAATGTGCTGCAGGGAAGAGCTTCCACTGTGACAGGGAGAACAGATATTTCTGTTCCTAACATCTCTGCTTTTGGTGAGAAGGGAGTATGTTCACCCAGATCACAATAAGGTGCAAGAAGGTGCCAGTTTCACTGTGGGAGACCCCATCATTCCCTTCCTTTTTTCTTTTCCACCTGCTTTTCCTTACTGCTCGTTGACCTCTTGGAATAGCCTCTGCTCACCAGAACATACCAGTGGGTAAGAGAGCTGAGTATGAACTGACTGGTGTGAGGAAGCTTCGAGAAGCTGCAGCCCACCACAAATGGTGACTTCTTGGGATGTCCTTGGGTTCTGCTTGGAACACAAACATGAATACCTGAATGTCACCCTGGGCCAGCAAGAGTCAATCAGCCAGTAAATTTCTGCGCTGTCCTCGACTCCGTACTGCAATTTAAAACCTATCAGAAAGGCAAGATAAATTCCTTTTCCTTCTCCTTTTCCTTTCCTTCACAAGATAAAAGGCACATTTATTTTCATAAGGGTGACTAGCTCCTTTCAGCCCAGTACAGCCTGGAGCTATCCTACAGTCCCTGTGACACAGAGGACAGCCCATGTGCCTTGGCAGTAGAAGTCACAAGAATCAAACACTTGCAGACAACAGTTAAGTTCTGCGAAGGAGCTGAGAGCTGCCGAGGGGTCTTTTTTTCTGCAGCAGTGAGTAATAAAGATTAGCTAACCCTGCTAATGAGATGTGCAGGCATTTAGTCAACCTCAGAATTCAGGAGCAGTTGGCTGATATCCAACCAACCAAAAAAGCAGATGCTAAAACCTTGTTTAATATTCTGCTGACAGTGCTGTGGAGGTTACATGGGAATAAATGGGAAACAGCTGCCTACTGCTGCTTTTCCACCGCAGCCCTGTCCAATATGACCCACTCACTGAAATATGAACATCACAATAAATGGGCTTTGCTCCCACACACTTTGTGCAAGCCTGAGGTGGGCTGGGGAGGGGGGCGGAGGATGCCTTATCCAGTGTCACAAGCATGAGCTGCTATATTTTAAGTTACAGAGCCAGGTCCTGTGGAATTTAACAGACCAACCTCTGCTCTGTGCTGAGCAGCAAGAACTTGTCAGTGGGTTCCACCAGCTCACGCCTGGCTGCAGGCACAGAGCTCTGGCAGTGGTAACATCCAACACTGATATGGTGAATCCCAGAGGGTCTGCCACCTATGCCACATGAAGCAGGCTAATTCAGCTCCCAAGGGAACACTTGCAGCACTTGTAGGTGCTGCAAAGCATCTGTTCAACTCCAGCAACTGAGCCATTCAGCTTTTGCAACAACCAAGGAGCAGGAGGCCATCAAACATCAGTGGATAGGTTAGTACTCAAAGAACCAGTCTCTATGTTAACATCAGCCCAGATGTGCTGTGGATGCTAAAGAAGGGTAGCTACAGCCACTACTGGTGCTGTTACTGTGCAGCAACATTTGCTCCAGGACTGCACTCTCGCTGCTCTCAGGTTGGGAATGGAGCCAGCTGCAATGTCGGTGATGAAGTTGCCTGCCCCACACTTAAAAATGGCTCCTCTAAGAAGCCCAGCTCTGGGAAGTGGAAAATGGTGGAAAAGTGCCTGGGGGAACAAGGAGTGGCTCCACCAAGGGGTGACTGTAGCACAGCCCAGCAGAGCATCGCCATCACTAGCTTCACACATCGACAGAGGCGTTGCATCTGGGCAATATGTAAATGATCTCTCAGACATCTGTGTGATTAACTCAAGTGTTTGCATTAAACCTGGCAGAGCACTCACTGCAGTCTGGTGGGGTCCACACAGAGAAACATCTACAAAGTGGTGTAAAAATCTTATAGTTGATGATTTTGAGTCTGCTTCATGCTCATGGAAATTGAGGTTTCCTCATCTTAAAGCAGTGGCCATTACAGCAGTGTCATCCTGTTTAAATGCACAAGTTTATCTCCAGGATAATCTTTGCAGGACTGACCCTTGCTGAGAGCTCCAGAGCATCACACGGGCACTGTGCATCCACAGCTTAAGGAAGAGACCAGCAGCTCATTGCATGGCTCCTACATTTGCTATGCTTTTTCTTGATTATTTTAAGCCTGTCATTAGAAGCAGAGTTGAAGCAGGTGGAAAAGTTAATTGTATGCAGAAGCAGATAATATGCCTTCTATTGCACAGGACTCAAAAGTGCTCTGTCTTCAAAAGAGCATCACCTGACTTCCATATAAGATCTGTGTGGCAGAATGGTCAGAGCTGATGCCTAGGCACTAGAGAAGTCTGGGGTTTAAGAAGCTGGGAGAAGCTGGCAAGGTTGATCTGGGCCATGGATAAAAGCTCCTGCTTTCGGTGAAAACTAAGCAGGTTTGTGTAGAGCAAGGCAGGGTCTGTTGTGCATTTGAGGTCTGACCAAAAAGAGGAACAGGTGATCAAGCAGTGGACTTCACGTGTGTCATGCAGAAGAACCATGTGGTGAATTTTCCTGGGTAGAGCTCTTTGTCTGTGTTGAAAACTTGTCCTCATCTATGAAAAGTGAAGCAATAAAGCAACTTTTGTTGATAACATGCTAAAAATAAAAAGAGAGATCAGTCTTCTGATAAAAAAGAAGGGATGTTCAATAAGCTTTTTGTCCAGTCTCTACACAGAACAGTGACTGCCCAAACAACTTCATCCTGGAGGGAAATGTATTTTCTGGCACATCGGCTGATGGGGGGACCAAATCTGGCTATTAATAATCAGGCACATTAGTTAAGCACAGTCACACAGTGGCATTTATCCTTTGCTTCACCAAAAATGAACAATAATTAAGTGGAACTGTCCAGTGAGCTCGTTCTGTTATTGACCCAGAGGGTAGGGAAAAGGGACCTTGTGACTGCTATCAGCAAAAGGCATCAAATGGAAACAACCCTGGCTTTACCAAAAATGTATAGCAACTGCTGTCACTAATCTGAGAGTCTGTCTAGGCTGACATCCTGTCTCCACTGTTGGTGGAAAGCAGAAAATGCAATAAGTTGCTGTACAAAGAAGCCTCCAGTGAAACAGAGTGGGAATTCAAACACAGACGCTATGAAGTTGTTCTTCATCTGTCTTCATGCTGTCTGCTCTGCTTCTCTTCAGCACTCTGAAAGTGCTGATTGAGCACTGAGGTTTGGAAAGTGGGTTCAAGACGCATCGACTTGGAATTCCCCAGTAGTGCTGGTTCCTATTATTGTACCTGAGATGAGTGACATCTTCTCATCCAATGAATCACAAAGGATTCCAAAATAGGTTCATTCTTTTCCTGCTCCCTCGCTGCAGTAGAATGAAGTGGGATGCCATTGCACAGGGCCAGGGCAAAGGACAGGGTCTGTGTCACAGCACAGAACTATGGGGCTCCTTGGTAGCAATCGGCACATATTAAGGTGCAGATGCTTTAGGGCAGAAGCAAGAGCAGTGCTTAGGGAGTCATGGCAAGAGAGGGATCCCTGCTATTGGGAAGGGTCACTACTGGGAAGTGAATTAAAGAGAAATACCCAAATGGCTGGTTTATAATGCAAAGGAAGACAGTGCAGCTATGTTTTGTCTTCTGATGTCCCTGACTATTTTAGTGATGAGCACCAATGGGTTCTCGTGCCCACCCACAGCTTAAATACGGGTGACAGCTTATTCCCAAAGACATCTGTGTTGTTGACATTTGTCCCAGGAGGCACTATGTCCCCCTTCACCACAATCCCCATGCAGACAGAGGCTATCAGGAACATGTTAGCGTAAGATGAGTTTTCTTTCACCCAAAGACAACAGGCTGAGCAACACTGATTCAATACACTCTTTCAGACCCATGGTATGTCCAGTACCTTCCTTGAGCAAGGCAGTATTGAGGAAGACATCAGAAGCTCTGAAGCAGAAGGATGTGGGATAATCTGAACCCTTGGAAGATTTAATCCAACACCATGTTAACCAGGTACAGCAACACAGGCTTCTGTATCACTTGAATTTTTTTAGATTGAACTATGATAACTTGCATCATACAGTTGGCGGCAGCTCAGGATTCCTGTACAGAATAGATACATCCAAAGGGAAGGTTTCTTCAAAACTGCAGTGCAAACGGGTGGCAGAGATGGCAGTGTTTGCATCTGTGAATGTCCTCCTGCTGTAAAGATTTCAACCATGTTTCCTCTAAAGAGCTTTAGGAAGAGTTCATTCAACCCTGGATGGAAATGCTGATACATCTGAAATGCTGAAGCATGTGGGTGGGTAGAGCTCTCTCAGCTGCATATTTTGTAAATGAGAACTGAGATTTTTTTTTTTTCTTTAAGACTGGAATTAAAACAAACAAACCAAAGAAATAAAAAAGTGATGTAATGGGGTCATCACAAAATTGTTTTCTTTTCAGGATAAACTGTCATACTATTATTTAATGATAGGAATTGGAGAACTGGTCTCCCCTCAATATAGGCATGAGCCCATCTGTTAACTGTGAATCATGCAAATAACGTGACAGCAGAGACTGAATTCAGAGAAGTGTTTAACTGTTTTGCAGCTAGCACTCCCCATACTCTACCCACTATACATTCAGCTTTATGGTCTGGCTGGGAGGATTTGGTTAGAATTCAGGGAATATCTGTTCATATTTAAAGATTCTGGAACTTATGCCTCATGGGCCCCTGCCAGCTCTGTGTTAGAGAGTATTTGATTCTATGGGCTCTGAGTTTAGACCAAAATACCATCCTGCATAACAACAAACTCCAACTTTAGGATGGTTCTGCTCAGGATTTGAAGAAAAAGCCTTTTATCAATGAGCACAGTAGTCACAGCAGCAAGTTCAGGTGGTACCTTTGACTGTAACAGGAGGAGAGGCACATGATTAAACATGTATGATCAGATCCTAAGGCTTCCTCACATCATCTGTGCTGTGAAAAGCACCTCTTAGGGAATCACATCTTAACCCTGCAAGCTGTCCTCTGGAATCAAAGGGCTCTTTGCACACAGACAGTCCCAGTGCTGGGTGGGCTGAGACGGACTTTGAGTTGACAGTGAGTCCAGTGGCTTGCGTGTGACCTGCCGATGGACTAATATCAAGTAAGACTGAAGGCAATGCTGCTCACAGCTTGAGCATGGAGCCAGACAGTGGTGAAATAAAGGGGAATAAAAAATGAACAAGTACATATCAGGCTTCAGCAAGAACATCCAGAGTTTCAGGAAAAAAACAAACAAACAAAACAAAACAAAACAAAACAAAAAGAAAACCAACAACCAAACAAACAAAAAAAAAAAACCAACAACCAACAAACAGACAAACCAGAGATAGAGCACCAAAACAGAAAACGTGGACATTCTGTGCACATACACACTTCAGATGTTGGTTTTGGTTCCAAGGTCAATGCCAAGTCTTCCCTGGGGCACCAGCCCTGCCAGACAGGCAGGAAAGAGAAAAATTTTGTGAGTGACCCAATTCCCAACAAATGCTGTGCTGCCCACCTGGATTAACTGTCCATCATGCAGAGAAACAACCCAGTCTCCTGGAAGCCAGTCTGCTAGCCCATTGCTAAAATAACACCCACTTGTTAGTATTCATTGTGTGTGGCCATCAGGTGGGTGAAGATCATCTGGTAAGCGGTGGGGAGGGCTGTAAGACAGGCTTGAGTGTCAGTGCTCCCAACAAGTGCCCATTCCCAGTGACTAAACCAGAGTGGCTCACAGTCATGCGAGCACCTCTCAGGTGGTTTCTTAGCAACTGGCCAAGCAAAAAGAGATGATCAGCACATCTGAAAGCTTCTCCAGAATTACCTGATGCTCTTGGGTCTAGAAATTGTGCTGAACTCCCTAAAAATAGGCACTGCTGCAAGAACTGTCCTACTTTAGAGGAAACATTAATACTCCAGGCCATGGCCTGGAGAACACAGGGTCTGTTTAAGTTCTATCCATGACTGACTAACTTTTGTCAGGCCCACTGGGACCTGCGTGGCACCCTGACCTGACAGAAGTTGACATGTACTTGTTGTTTGGATCCAGGTGGAACCTGCTTTTTAGATACTCCTTACCCCAAGGCTTGTCCCTACAACTCTGCTCACTGCCAGCCTGCCCTACCTGAGCTACTTCTCCATGACTCCCCTAGAGCACTGGAAGTCCCCTCTGTAAGTGGTGTTAACACTATTTTGGGGACCTGCAATGCCTTCTTCACAAACTCACTCGTGAAAATGAAGCTTAGGACTGTTTGGGACAGAATTCTGTACAGGACAATTTAGTTCTTCACTGAAAACAGTAAAAGAAATTAGAAGTGTTCCTACAAATTAGCAGTAGCATCAGCTTGGCCTGAATTTCTTCAGTTATCTGCAGGAGAATAAGTTTCTATAAATAAACTGAAGCAGTGCAATACTCTTTATGAAGGAAGTTCAAAACAAAGCCAAATTGTCAAAACAGCCCAAAGCCTTTCAAAGCAACAAAACTCTTTTAGTCCAAACAGATAGGAATTTTCAGACTCCCTGTGCTGGACAGAAGACTGTGTGGGAATGCTCAGAGGGAAAGGCACTCGGCACATGCCCACATGTGTTTGCTCAGCATTGAGCATTGGCAGATTGTTTACAGGAGACAAGGTACTAATGATTTTTCCCTTATCATGAAAAATAAATGAGACAGAGAAATCAGTAGATTTTCTTGGGACCCTTAGTGGTCTAAGCAAGAAACAATTTCCAGGCTATTTTCTTCACTTTCAAGGTTGCCATCCCACAGACCTTTAAGTTGGTGGCAGCTATCTCACATAAACTGAATGAGCAATAAATATTCAAAATTCCAAACAGTCATTAGAGATTCCTGATTCAAAACCTTCTGGAACATGATTTTTCATGTGTTCCACAAGCCTGTTTGTGGTATTGATCATATCCCACTCAGTGCCATGGCTACAGAGAAAAACATATTAAAATAAAACCATACTTACAACAGATTCTACTCTGCCAAGACAAACAGTGCCAAGAGCTGTCACTTGCTTCAGCATCCCTCCCATGACTTAGCCTTTTGTTCATAGCACTTGGACAGTTCTAGGTGGAGATTAGGAACCATCCTGACCTCTGGAAGAACAACTCCCCAAGACACCGCTTTGGCAGTTCCAGTTATGTACTTCTCCCCATGGTGGCCTCCTAGCACCTCTGTGGATGGCCACACAGGGGTGGTGAATTCAGGGAAGGTTAAAAAAAGGCCTTCTTCCATTTAACATGTCTAATGTCAGCTGAGCACCTCAGGTGTTGGACCTTGGATCCTCTAAGGCCAGAAAGGAGCTGGGCACCTCTTCAAGGAGGGGTCCCACTGGTGGATACACTGCATAAAGCCTGTAACAGCCCCAAAAGCTGTTAAAAACTGGATGTTTGGCAGTCTTCAACACTGGACTGTGTAACTGCAAAGTGTCTAGACAATACAGAAGTGCTAAGTATAGTTATTATTGCCATGACTAATGAATCCTGCTAGAAGTTCAGAGTGCTGAGCTGATTTCTAAACCATCTGGCACTAGTTCCTAGTGGTGCTCTCAGGGAGAAGTGGGTGAACCCCTTCTAAGCCCTTTAAAAGCCAGTGAAACTCCAGGCAAGACGAGCTGCCTTGGCTCAGCACAACAGCTCAGTCAGCCAACTCTCATCAGGCAGGGAGTAACCATGCAGCTGAGGGACAGAAATCACTTTAACAGGAGGGAAGGGAAGGAAGGTAATGTAGAAATGGTGAGATGGTATCAACTGTCACCTCTAAACAACAGGTGGAAAATACATCCAAACACAGAATAAGCCTCAGACCATAACAGCTCCAAGGTCAAAGTCTGCTTTAATTTAACCCACTTGCTGCCCTTAACACTGACAACTCAGCTACTACCATTTGTCATCTTTGACACATGCACAGGCATCTACCAAGTTGTGGCTCTTTCCTGAGTTCCATATACAGCACCCACATCAGCAAGAGACCTCTGCTCAGCCCTGGCCCACCTGCCCAGAAGCATCTCCAAAAGAGCAAAGGTTTTGGCAGATGAAGGCTTGTCTAAACCATTCTGGGATGTGTCTGCTATGAAGGGCATGGGTGAGGGGAGTGCACAGCTCTTTCTCTGTTCACTGCAGCTGCACTGAAAGCCATTTCTGAAGACCCAAATTCAGCATTTACTGTGTTGATAGGATTCATGAATTTGGATAACAGAAGCAGCCCTACAGGAAAATACAGATTATACCCAGCAACAATCATTCACAGATTTTATTTGCTCTTTGGTAAATCCAAAATCTCACTCTTAAGACTGGTGTGGGACTGATATGGAAAGATGTGTAAATATGATCTGGTACAAAGCTTGTGACAGAGGTCAATTAACGCAAAGGAAAGAACCTAGGAAGCTCCCTGGTCTTCTGCTCCTGAATTCCTAATGGCTGCTTGAAAAATTACTTTCACTGATTCATATATCCTTGTATTTCCAAGGGAATTTGTGCACCTTCATTTTATGTAGCACAAATTTGTCATTGATTGGCCCAAAAATTTACATAGAGAGAAAGCCTTACATCTCAATGATTTGGGATTTCAGCAATCAGTCAGTCAAGCATTCATCAGCTTCAGCTGCTATAAATTGTGGCATTATCTAAAATTCATCTGTCTTTATTATACCCTGCTACAAAGGAAACAAGAAATCTAAGTGTACCCATCCAGCAAACAGCAGCTTGGTCCTACAAAAGGGAGAGATAATTTACTGCAAAATCAACAAAGGGAAAAAAAGCTGAGCAGAGAGGCTGGATTGCATGGACCAGGAGAGAGAGCCTTTCATTTCAGCACTGCTCATTAGCATTATACAGAAAGCAGGGTGGCAATATTTCAACACGTCTCTTCTGGGGCCTAATGCAACCAGCAACATAATTCCTGGTTAAACAAAGCGCTTACTCGTTTCTTCTTAAACAAGAGGACTTGTATCCAGGGTTTAGAGGTGCTGTCAGATGGTCAGTTGTAGGGATTCCAGGGGAAAAGACACACAGCCCTCCCCCTGGTTCATCACTGGACTCCCATTCCCACTTGCCTAGCAGGGAACTGTGGCATTGACTGCAGTACTGGGCACTGCACATGATGTTACAACAAAGGAACTCGGAAATAAAATCAGCGGTCAAGGCTGTCTTATACGTCCCCATTTTCAGAGGGTTCAACTCTCCACAGAAACATGGAGGAATTGTATTTTTCCCATTTTTTTTCCACTGACTGTGTTTTCTTTATCTGAACACTGCTGCATTGCAATAATACACCGTGCTTGTGAGCTCCAGAGATTGAAGCCCTTATAAAGATAGATTTTTAACAGAGGCCTCCATCCCAGGGGGATGAAAGAGTTGTGCAGCTCTAGATTTCATTACCCTTTGGTCCAGGCTGTGGGAGGAGCAGAGAGGGAGAGCTATTCTGAGGAGACAGTTTTGAGATTAAATGTCTTAATCTTACCACACAGAAAGTTGCAGAGAGAGAATGAACTCATCATTCCCAAACACCTCTATGGGACTCACTTTGCAAGGGGAGCCTGTGACCCAATTACAGGCCATGAAAGACAACCAGAAGGCACTGGGAACTGCCACAAGCCAAGTGGCCAGTGCAGTCCTGTCGGTCAGGTTCACCTCATGAGGTGCCTTCAGCCAACCCACCTACTAGGGAACAAGGAACAGAGACATGTGAAACACAGCTCAGTGCTCAGAGCTGCAAAGTGCAGATACTCTGTTGATGTGCCAGTCACCTCCAGCCAGTGAAACCTTGGGGCTTGCTGCAGTGCATCCCAAACTGACATCTGTCACCAACAGCTTGAGTCACTCTGCACAATGCAAAGGGAATCTGTTCCCCATCACTCTTCTGAAACATGCACATGACTATAATTATAACAATTCATTGATATGGTTTACTCTAATTTGTGTCCTACCTGGAACAGGATAACAAATCATCCTTACTTAGTCAGCCAGGTGGAGCTAAGAAAACAGGTCAAAAGGGATCAGGATGGTTTGGGATCTCACTCCAGCTTTGGCTTTTTCTGCCTCATTTCTGTGCCATCTTGTAGGTAGATCTCTGCTTCAGACCTTCATAAACAGGTGGAAATCATTTTTGCCCACAGCACTGCAGTTGTAGTTAGGCTTATGAGGAGTTTCAAACTGCTCAGGGGAGAAGGGACCTGTAAGCTGAACCAGCCACACAGCCCTCCCCAAACCACCAAACAGTAAATACAGCAGACACTTCAATACCAGAGAGATGTTTGGGGAGTCTCCTCAGGGTCTCAGCTGGAAGGTGACACATGTCCATGGTTCCAGCCAGGATCCCACCTGGCAGCCCTCGCCAGGTAACCCTTCCCTGGAGGCACATACCAAAACCCCTTCAAACCTTCCAGAAAATCAAATAGAAAACCTAATAACCTCTCCTCCTGGCTCATGTCTCACTCCACAATTATCAGGCAGCTCAGTCTTTGCTGCTTGCAAGCACGAAAGGGTTAAGACAACCTTGCACAAACTTTGCTGAGCTCACAGCCTCCCTCCCTTCCCTCCTGCCGGCTGCCCAGGCACAGCAGTGCCGGTCGCTGCTGAGGGAGGGGACTGGCTCCAGCCAAGCTGTGAGGCTCATGAGAAGGCTCCTTGCCCCCTTCTCCTGTTGCCTGCGAAGGAAGGACAGCGGCAGCGATGCTCTTCAGTCAGACTGTCAGTTGACAGCTCAAAAGCAGGAATAAGAGCTGTCCCCGCCAGCGAGCCATGTGAAACCGAGAGCGAGGGAGAAGAAAGTGCACTTGGCAGGTCTGTTGCTGAAAGGACGATATCCTGACTCCAGCAGTCAGACAGATCTTGTCTGCACACATCCCACTACCTGGGAGGAGAGGTTCCTAGAAAAATCACCTCACAGTCTGAACCAGCTGCTCTAGTACCTAGCCCCAACACCTCTGCCTGCTCTGAAAGGTAACTATGCTTTATTCTGTTCTCTTCCTATGCACAGCCGCAGCTGAGACACTGCCGTGCTCTCTTGCATTTCAGCATGAGAATAAAAAGTGCAATCTGCCACTGAAAGAAGAGACTCACTTTCCTCTCCCTCAGACTCCCCCAGAGAAAATGTGAGAATTGATACTTTAAGGCTTTGTTTGCATTTCTTCAATGCTGTTTTTTTCCTCCAAAGCTGACCTAGACAGAGTACTCTGTGTTCAAACCTTCCTGCACTTGCCAGCCAGTTTAGTGCAGTTTAAATTATGAGCCCCAGAGAAGCTACATGAGTATTTGCTGTGCGTGGTCCCACTTCTTTGAGGTCGTTAGAATATCAAGTGGAAGAGCAGAAGGGAGCTCAGAGAAGTTGCTTGCACTTTCAGAGCTGCCTTGCTGGCAAATGGCACTTAAACTGAGCAGGGGAGTGAAAGGAAGCGAGTGGGCAAGACAAGGCATTTACTGCGTCTGCGAGATAGATTTGTCCTGTCTGTCTGCACTCTCACTCCTGAATCTGCTCACTATCTCTGTCTTTGGGCTTGAGGACTTCTCAGGGTTAACAGTGAGGTTTTACCTCCTGTAGACTCAGTCACACAAAGTTATAATGCTGACCTGCTTTATACACCATTTTTTTCCCCCAAAGTATTTTTGTACCACTTATTTTCATATTACCTTGATCTCCACAATCTTCAAGCTTCTGTTCCTTAAAGGGGAGTGTGCAAAGCTAAATCTACTAATATCCAAAAAGCTGTGCTCAGTGACATAACTGGTAGATTGAAGAGCAAAAATCTTTGGGGTTGCCTGAAGCTGCTGAATTTATTTCTGGAAAAGATGTAGTTAACTTCACAGCTTTCAATAGTCTGACTAGTTGATTGTTCCTGACAATTTTATAGGTGAGACAAAAAAAAAAAAAAATCTGTGCCAACTATCTATTGTTAATATTATTTACTATTAATCTGCTCCTTTTATCAATAAATGCCCAGCTGAGTTTCTTTTAATTCAACATCTTGGATTGTAGATAATTATTGAACCCCAGATTAACATCCTTAGCATTCTGCAGCATAAATTTATGAAGTATGTAAAGCCGTTAGTCTCTGTGCTACTTCAGGAGGGAAACTAGCTCTGGCTTTTCCTTTCAGTAAGAGAGGGTATGAGATGGGCAGAGACATTGCCATGTACTGTAACTCACACATGTGTTAGGTTCCAGCCTGACTGCATTTCATTATCAACAGAGAAGTTGTATTTTAAGAACAGAGGTTTAATGTGTCCAGCAACCTGCACACCCTCTTTCACCCACCTACTGTGTAACATAAGAATACTCTTCAGGGGGAAAAATTTCTATCTATAGGTTCAGAGTGTGAAAATCAGAGTTATTGCCCTGTAATTGAGAGTAAAAGTGTCTGGCTGCAACACAACCATCATTTTTACTTCTCATGGTCCTGCATCAGCACCAAACCTGCTGCGGATAACAGGATTGACTCAGGCGTGGAAAAATACTGAGCATCCCTTTTGTACCACACTTGCCCACACCCTCCTACCCTGAGCACTGAATCCACTACCCACACAGGGACTCCAGAAGTCAAATCACCAGGCGATTTTTTTCAATTGGCAACTTCCCCCAGCTTAGCCGGCCTGTTACTAAGCAGAATTTGACCCAATAATCTCTACATGGGATTGCTGTTGCCCAAAATGCTTTGATACTGAAGAAGGTATTGCAGGAGCTGGGAGGTAAAAGTGTAGACAATCCCCAGCATATTTTCTCCAAAAACTCAGCTCATCAGATGTTTCCCCATCATGTGAGCCCAAGTAGGTCTGTCATAGTGGTATGGAAAGCCTGAGTATCAGCTCTGTGGTGTTGTTCCCACTGGTACTTGGGGAGAACATAAATATTGTCAATAAACCAGCTACATTTTATGAACTGAAGACCAACAAAAGTCAAAATGTCTTGAAGCAACATGTCTTTTAGGTGACATCGTTATATTAGGTCTATTTTGACCTAACTTTTCATGTTAATCTGACTGCCACAGTGTATTACCATACTAATATTACTCTATTTACATCTCATGTAGGTGTATATGTAGTGAATGTTATAAATGACTGCATCACTTTGTTTCAGTGTCATCCCTTTTGTCTCAGCTAAATCTGAAATTCTGGTCTTATCAAAGCAGAACACGATGCTTTTGGATGCATATTTACAGGGAAATTTTGGCATTTACATTTTCTTTTTCCAGCTGAAAGAAAGGAAAATACTAAAACATTGAGATTTCCCTCACTTCTAGTAAATTCTGCTCCCAGGAGCTGAGTGAAGTGTCATACCCTCTGGCAGAGTCACCCCAATGGGACAGGTAGGACTCTGGATGCTTGCTAGGTGCATCCTGCCTTGGAAACAGAGGGTCCTGATAAACAATGAGACAAACATAGCGGAGGAAGACACTGGCTGGATTCATACCTTCCCTTCCTCTGTGACATATGATTCCATAGAGTGTGGAACCTTCTCTTACCCATAAGAAGTGAGCATTACCATAGCCCTTAACAATGAGATTTACATGGTCTTTAAAGTTAAACACTCAGCACTTTTCCCGATCTCAAGGTGTCTCACAGGAGCATGACAAGGGCTTTCTTACCTGTTTGTTCTAAAGATACCACATATAGGCTAAGCTATTTTGGTACCTGGTTTCATTTCTCTTTTTTTTTTCATTTTAGAAAGCCAAGTTTTTGACTGTTCCCGATCAGCAACTCATAACTCCATACCCTTTAAGCATCAGTAGCCCCGGATTAGGAGATCCCTCAGCAGTCTGGCAAAGCGGGAAACAGCCTTCCCCACCTCATACAAGGATAAAATACCTGCTGTGGGAGAAGCTGGCAGAAAGCTGACTCAATTTGTTTGGAAAACAATATTTGCAAAGACCAAAGCTGTGCAAACCTTTACAACTCAGTTTGAGAGAAGGACGGATGTCTTTAGCCTATCAAACGAGGTGAAAAAAGGACCCAAGCATTTTCAGGACAGTATAAGAGCCAGGTGGCAGTGTAAAATGCAAGTTGAATGCTTGTTGTCATTGCAATAGCAACTTCCAGAATGATGTGCAAAGACCTGTCTCATGCAGTTTGTTTAACCGCGTGAACCAGCAGTCTTGAGACCAAGAGGGTGGAACACTTCTTGCTGAAGCCATCATGCCATCTGTCCTAAGTTTCCTCTCTTGGCCTCCTTTGTGAGAGTGGTGAGGGAAGACAGGAAATCTGAAGGTAAACAGGGAAAATGGACTAAAGCTGACGGAGAGCAATGACTGAGATTTATTTCAAATTCCGTGGAAACCTGACTGGCCGCGTCTACTTTCCAACTCTGGCTACAGAGGTAGACACAACAACAGATAAATATTCTGAATTCTATGTGTATGTGGGCTTGTTCCTAACGCTTCTGGCTATCCTTCTCATATTGCTTTTCTCCATGCTCTTGCGCCTGAAACATGTTGTTTCCCCAATCATGTCTCCAGAGAGCACCGAGAACATCCAGCAGTTCACAGATGTGGAAATGCACAGCAGGATTCCTACCACTTAGAAAAGAGGGCTCTGTGGTTGTAAAACACATTTTGTTTGGCAAAATGGCAGTGGAAAGAATCTCTGCCTTACAACATTTTGCACAACCATCAAGAGCAGCACAGAACATCTGGAGAATGTCATGCAACTCTGACTGACTGGCTGGGACCCACTGGCTGTTGACACTACAGGCAACATATGTGCATAACCCTCAATAAAATTTACATTACAGATACCTACTGCTGTCAGGAAAGACTCATGTCTCTTATAAAGCCCTTGCAGAAAATGGTAAAAGCTGCAACAACAGCCAAAAATCCAAAGAGACACATACCAGAATGTGGAGCCTGGTTTTGCCAATCTCTTTCTCTGTACTTAAATTCCTTGTTGCTTCAACTCTTTTCACAAGCAAAGTTAAGTGGCATAAGCTCAGAGACCCCAACAGGGCACATGCAGAAATTATCCGTGGTTTGGAAAGTCTCAGGTATTTCTCCCATTCAAGAAGGAAATCCTTAAACTTCTCTTTTTTTTCCACTTGAATGGCAGATTCCCTCACTGGAGTTTCAGAAGTGTACAAGTATTTCATCACCTGCTGGGACCACTGGTTTCTGACATTAAAAACCACACAGTGAATAGTTCCTTTCCAGATAGCTGAGACAGAACTTTTAAAAGAGGAAAAAAAGATAAAAGGTAAGATGGGTTTAAAATAAAAAGAAAGCATCAGCGGGAAATGAACATCAGAAAAGGAAAACCTGTTAAAGACACTCTAACTCTCATCCTTTTTTTCACCACTACATGACCTGAGTACAAACACATCCACATGTTTCAGCCTTCCCAGTATCGCTCAGTTATTAAAATGCAGCGTAAAATTGTGAGTCAAATGGACATAACTCTCCTAATGGACTCAAACTCGAAGTAATATTTCCTTTCATATCTACGCTGGGTTTTCTTTCTCAAGACAGACCAGTTCTCCCAAAGCTTTTTCATTTTGTTTTCCTCCTGACAAGTTGAAATGCCAAGGCCTGGCACTGCAATAATAAATAACATGAAGAGCGTTGGACATAGATGAGTAGGGAACATACAGTCAATAAACTGACTGACTAAAAGATAGGACTGGATTCAAGTATACTGGCAGATCATTTGGAACTGAGGAAAGAAATCTTCACTTAAATTTATGAAACAACTATCTGACCCAATCTTCTTACCTATGTATGATATATAGAGATAGGATTTGCTTCTGTGGATGGAAAAGATAGGCCCAAGTATGGCATATTGCTTCAGGGAAAGCCGCTGCCTCTTACAGAAAAACCTTGAGTAGATTGTTTCAGCTACATCTCTAAAGGACACAAATTTTACCCAGCTTGTCTGCTTTATTACAGTCTAATTCTAGCTTAGCAATAAAATCCCCTGGTGCTTTCTACATTTATACACACGTATTTGCCAATTCTCCTCTCCCCAAGGGCTTGGAAAGTGTAAACTCCCCATACAAAACCAGTGCTAAAATTAGAGATGACACTTACTCCATGGATTAGCAATAGTAACAAGAAACTCTCAAATGCCTTGTGTAGAAGATTTACCTTTAAGGGTCTGCATGTGGGTGAGCTGTTTGAACTAGGAATATGGCTTTTACAGCAGACTGTGTGTGGGGAGAGAGCAGAATGACAAGTAATGACCAGTCTAGATACAGGTGGTATACCTGCAGGACTAGTGTTTTTCCACTAATGTGTTTAGCACACAACTATTTTAAAATTGCTTCCTTATACCAAATAGGAGCTTTTATACTCCGTTAGCCTCCACATAAGCAGGTGAAATAGCATGGCAACTGTAAAACGGATTACAGCAAATAATATGCTCTCAGCAGTATCTTCCCATCCCATGCTCTCCTGTGTTTAGCTAGAAAACAAGGCAGGAGGCAGGCTGCCCTCAAGCTTTCTGCTATGGGGACAGCACAGAGATATCAGGCAGGATGGTGGCTTCACACAACATCTAAAGATTGGCTCCTCAAGGACTTCTATTCTCAGTACTGTACAAGAGCCCAAGTTCTGTGTAATGGTTTGGACTAATACAGA
The DNA here is from genome assembly GCA_013399135.1 of Heliornis fulica. NCBI lineage: Eukaryota > Metazoa > Chordata > Aves > Gruiformes > Heliornithidae > Heliornis > Heliornis fulica. The sequence goes on along the minus strand of VXBZ01001812.1, from coordinate 123,782 downwards.
CAGCTCCCAGGTTAGTCAATGACACTTAAATTTAACAAAAAGTTATGCAGATCAAGTTGGCTTGGCATATGTCATGCATTCAGCCATCACAAGATAGGCTAGCTCAGGCTCAACATCTGGCTTGCCCTGTACAGCCTCACAATTTTATTGATGTGCCATTCCAAGAAGCTGCAGGATATTCAAACATCGTTATAAAATATCAGGCCTACTAGTGGAAAAGGACAGTGTCAGAATCTGAGTTAGGACCCAAATTCTGACTGCTCTGATCTCAAATGAAAAGCCACTGCCAGAGGTAGGTGTCAAGACTGGGTTTTTTTCCTTATTACTGAAGAATGTTAATTCAGAGAAGTCTCACAACCCTTTGAAACTTATTCAGTAAGTATACTGCAAATAAAAAAACAATCACTTCACATGTCATTGCATTATATCACATTATATCTTAGGGCAGACTGCAAGTTTCTATATGATATTGGTAAAGAGGCCAGTCCTATTCTCTAACACAAAAATGACAAGTTTGCCTTTCTAAAGCTTGATTTCACAGAAGGATGTGTCCCACTTGATACATCTACAGTCCCAGGCTCACTTAGAGCACCTCATGTATCTGTACAACGCCAGCAAATTTTAAAGCCTTTCCCCCTTTTCATTCTCATTTGTACTGGACAAAACCTGACATCTCTTGGAAAAAGAGACCATTGGGATGCACTGACCTATGTTTCCAAGTGAGCTTTAGTGGACTTTGGCATTCTTTGGCTACAAGTAGCAATAACTGGAACTTTTGCAAGGATTAACTGAATCTTGGAGAACTGCAAGTATCACTGCATACCCTTCCCCTTCAACAGTCTGTTTCCTTCCCACTAGTCCATCTGCTGCAGAGAATTGATGTTTTTTACAAAAATAAAGAGACATACTACTACCAATGGTGAGTCACTGAGTGCTCTGTATTATTCCCAGGTGTGGATCTGAGAAATCAGCTCGTGCTGAAATAGGCTCAAGTGGTGCCACTCATTTCAAATTAAATGTTGGCTTCAGAGGGCATTTGTACAAGTATTACTGAAACCTGGGCAGTTGGCTCTCATCATTCCTCTCATCTCAGGAACTGGAAACAAACAGGAATATTCAGTGAATTCATCACCTCCTCCAGAGCCTACCTGCGGGGGAAGAGCAGCAAAACAACTGCGCATTGCTGTTCCCTGTGGGTGGGACTGCGAGGTCAGAGCCAGTCTAGAGACATCAGAAAGCCACCAGCACTTCCAAATCTCCCTGGGCATTTAGTCTAGGAGCTGTCAGGACCCGAGTATGGTACCACCCCAAACCACACATATTCTACAGGATTTTCACTCGGGTAATCTCATCGTGTGATTTCTACCCACAACTATGAGTTTTCTGCATCAACAAACCCTGAAGTATTAAACAGAAAGGGCTGATATGTAGAATACATTCATTCATTCTCTGTGCCAGAATATATAAACATGAATGTCTGTGTTCACATCCTCAAAGGGCTGCAGAGAATAATACAACTGTGCAAACAGCAGAACTCAGCAAGGGATCAAACTTGAGCTCCCTGAGGACCTTCTTTGGTTTTACTTGAAAAATAATAAAAAAAAATAATGTTTGAAACCCAAATATGTGAGATCACATATCCATTCAACCGTCAGCATTAATTAAAACTTACTTGCATGCCTTGTCTGCACCTGGAAAAGATATAGATCCTTACACACTGCAGTTGCTATCATGGTAGCTACTTAATTAACTTAATGCAATTGGTACTTATCAGGTAACAACATCCTAGTTATAGCTTTAAAGCAGGTTAGCAGACCAGAAAAGATGCAGACCACTCTTGCCACTTACCCTTTGCTGACAGTAAGTGGTGTAAGTCACTTTGCTGCAGATCAGGTAGTAAATTAGGCTAAAACTGTGGAATGATTGTATTTTTTTTCAAAGAAGATACATCTTTGTGGTGTGTCTATACTTCAGCTTAATTCTGTTACGGACAGAAAGTTTGTTCACATACCTGTTCATTCATGTGCCCTGCAAAAAGTGTGCAGTCTTACAGTGACATACATGACTAAAAATTCAGGTGCAGAAAAAGGGAAAGAATCCCAAGTGGTATTTTCTTGGGACATGAATTGTCAACTTAGCTGTTGCTATTTTGAAGGAAAAATAAACAGAGATAGTGAAGTCTGCTCGATAGATGCAGTGGACTTTAAAAAGACTAAACAGGCTTCTAAGTAAAAGCATCAATACATAATTACCTAAACAACTGATAAAGCTACAAATGAAGATGTAAGACTCCATCCTTGTGAATTGGGGAAGATACTATTTTCCATTACTGATCCTGGCACAGATTTCACATTCATTCACAAAAAGGAACTGCATGTTGTACAAACATCCCACCTACCAAAAGCCTAACCCCATAAAGCCCTCTGAAATCTTTTCCATCCTCAGGCTTTTACAGAAGGTTGTGAAATTCCAGCACAAATAAGAGCAGTCTTCAATTCCAGATACTCATTCTGTGTGTACAGATATCAAAACAAAGCCTGAAAAATCACAGTGGTAAGTCATTCCTTGCACACTTGCTCTCTAGAATGCAGTATATGAATATTTCCTCCTCAGTCCTTTTGTAAGAGAGAATAGTATTATCAAAGACAGTTGATGTTAGGTGTGGAAAATGATCCTTGAATTGATTTTCCTGGATTGGATTTTTCGGAGGTACTCTGGAATTTCTTCATTTAAAGCCAAAAGAAATTGTCAAGCTGTAGGCAATGTGAAGTTGTGAAAACAGATCTGTATATCAGAGAGAAAGGTTTGTCCAATCCATATGTAATTAATAAATAACCCACTCCCTATACTCCCACTTGAATTTCATGTCTATGTAAACTTGTCACCTGGGAAAAAAAGAATGAATAATTCAAACCTTCCCTTCCTTCTTCTGATTTATTAACCCATTTTCAAAGTACAATTTGATCAAGCTAATAGCCACAAACTTCCTAAACTGACTCTCTCTGTATTAATTCTGTCTTCAAAGTCCTACACTTACAGGCCCATTTAATAGCTATTGATTAAGGTACAACAGACACCTGCAAGTCAAATGAGAGCTCAGCAACATTCTCTGATGACTGAAATCTGTTCTTCTCTGTGAGAATTTTATATTCTTTAATATGGGCTGTTGTCCTGAAGCTAGTTCCTCTTCCAAGTCCTGAAACACACTACAGAAAACTACAGGAGTAAATGTCAGCCAGTATCTAATGACAAAACACACACCCTGCATTGGGAATTTGTTTTATGACAAAACACATACTCATCAATCTGTGTGAGGCAAATAGGTGCTGAATTTGGGCACCTTTACCAGACCACACAGACCCATGAGCTGGATTTGAGGTATCTCAGGCTTTGGCATCCTCCAGCACCTTCCCACTATTCATCCCATTTCCCTTAAACATCTTCCCATATCAAAATCTCATCTTTGGCCCAGAACTCGCATCCAGGTGTCTCCAGCATGGATTTTTTTCAGGCTATGCAAACCTCTATTATTAGCTTGCAAGGCACAAACCTGGATGTCACCTGCTGAAGCAAAATTTAGAATGAAGACTGCTACTCCTTAGGCCTTAGCAATCCTAATCCAAACTAACTCATGCACATAGCAGATAAAGTGCAGCACTTCTTAGGTTACTCCATAATCCTGAGGTTTGTAGGAACCTGTCCAAACAGCTGCAGCATGACTAGCAGACATTGCCCCAGGAAGTGCACAACTGGGCTAGTGTGAGGTTGTGGCAATACACTTGCTGGCAAAGTTTACAGCTTGTCATGACAGAATCAAGCTGACGTGGGTTTGCTGTTGTTCACAAATTTTTCATGCTTCCACAGCTTGGAAAATCTCTGAAGAGCCCTTTCAGCACTGACTCTGTGAGGATGTGGAGTCCACAGCACACTGGTTCGCATTTACTTCATGTCAGCACCTAGAGGGGAGAAACTTGACTTGCTCTGTTGAATGCATCCAACAAAACAGCTTTCCAAAGAATTTTGCCTGGTAGAATTCTTAAAATATCTCCAAATGGATATGCTTTAATGGAAATTCAGTGCTCATGCTGGACAACAGCAACACAGAAGAGATTACTAAGAGTTTCCCATGCTCCTCCATTTACCTTTGCATGTCAACCACTTAAGAAAGAAGATAGAAAAGAGTAAAAAATTATCTAAGTAAAATATTTACATTCTTAAATTTACTTTCTCTGTGAATGTAATTTAAAGGTCAAAATGAGAAGTCTACCAGCATTCCCTGGGCTGTTATCACACGCATTAACTTCATTGTTATTGATGCAGGAAGACCCATGGAGTTGATAAGTTTTGCCTATTCTGGAGATTTTGTCTTTGTGAGTGTATAAATTTTCTCAACTGTTTCCTTCAAGGAAAGACAAACCTGGCAAACAAATGTCTCCACGGCCTGGAAGCAGCAAGAGCTGCTGTCTACCTCAGGTGACAGCTATACCAGGTTTTCCCTTCCCAAGGTATTATTTTTAAGCAGCAATCATCTTTTGTTTTTTGTGGATTTTTTAGTAGACCAATCTGTAAATAAACACAACACAGACCTCCTCTGGGGCAGACTGTTTGTTCTTTCTTGTTAAGTGAGTCAAAGATCTTTCACTCGGCATTATAAAATGCGTGACGCAATTCCATTGAATAAAAATAGGAGTTTGGACTCAATTCCACCAGACAGCTGGGGAAGGCATGTTTTAGGCAATTTCAATGTTAAACACTGCCTCTTTATTTAGTACTGCAGGTTTAAAGCTCATAACAGAACATCAGGCAAAATAAACTAATGCCTAGTGATATGTGTATGTGTGTTTATCTCACCCCGAGTGACCATAGCCTGTTCTTTATCATTCTCATCTACACCCACCCTCTCCTAATCTGAAGAAACATTGCAGACACCTCTCAGAAGACCACTGCAACTTAATGAACTCACTCCAGTTTGCAGAAATCCAATCAAATCAATGCTGGAGCTTGGTCTGAAGGCTGGGAGTCAGGAAGTTGGAGCTTCATCCCTTTTCAATCACAGGCAACCCATTTCATGCTGTAGCATGCCTGGCGACCCAAACTACCACGCACAAAGCTAACTGCATGCCTGGGTAGTCTGGGTACCCACACTGTTTGGAGTCTCTCAGAACTTAATATAGCAGAACTTCTTTTCAGCTGTTTTCTCCCCAAGTGTCTCTAGTCCAACATTATTTCTTGCACACAAGTCAATAAATCCATCAATTCTCAAAATTGAGAGTAATGCACAGACCAGTTATTACATTTAGTATGAACCTAGACGAAGGATGAGTGGAGTAGATACAAACTATTTCGCATTCCCTCTGTCTCCCAGGGTAGTCCATCTTTTTCTGGGGTTTTTGTGTGTGGTTTTTTTTCCTGTGGTAAGCAGCTAGCACAGGCTCTTTCTGGCTTTATCTACTGAGAAATATATTATAATTAGAGTTCTTTAAGATTTTTAGCATTTCTTGAGGGAATTAGTTTTTTTTACAGAAGATGGGTTTTCTCCATTGTGGGTTTCATACCATAATTAGACAAAATGATGGGCTAAGTCCCAGTGGAAAAAAATGCACAGTAATTGGTGTTCATTTTTGTTACATAAACCCATGGAGATCATGCCGGTTCCTCCTACTGCAGCCACTTCTGAAGCACAGTGCTCAATTTAAAACTGATGTATCATTATTACTGAGTACTCACAAGTAGCCTCAAGGCTTTATCTATCTAAGAAGTCTAACATGAACCTTCTTCCTCTGAGAAAAATGAAATGCCCAAAAGAAAATGTAAGATCAATGGCATTTGCATCGCCTTGTCTCAGAAGCAACAGATTACAGCCTGCCATGCTTTGCCTCATGTTCCTTTTTCAGGCATCCTTGAGATCAAGTCAGAAAAGAAACATTTGGCATGGCACAAATCACATATGTCAAAGTAAGACCCATAAAAGAATTTCTTCCAGCCTATGCATTACATAGGCCATGAAAATAACTGATTACATCATAGAACAGAGGTAACAACCACCAAAGACAGATCTTATGGAGTACAAGCAATATATGGCCAGACTTTGTGGAAAAGAAATAACATTATTTAAATGGGCTTACTGCATCTAAGAAATCATTAATGAGGATGGATGCTATTAATAATTAACCAAATGCTTGCAATTAGTTTTTAAATTAAAAATACCAGTCTTACAAATTTTTGCTATTGCCTCGCTGACTTCAGAAATCCAGGCTGCTCACAATTAAGCCAAACCATTATATTCATCTCCACCACAAATGTATTTTTATAGAGGAACAAAACAGTACTCTGTGTATATGCAGTTCTTCTGGCTAATTAGCACCTTGGGGTAGGTTGCTCACAAACACAAAATGGTAAGGGACCTGCAATATATCCCAGCAGCACCTAGTGCAACACCCATCTCAGAATCAACGAAGATTTCACCTGAATCCTCACCAAGTCACTGCCTTACAAAACACAAAATAAGCTTCCAGGTTGAGAGGAAGCAGAGAGAATGATTGTGTCTATCATGACAGAAATCTCAGGCCCTGGAGGGAAATGGGATACTGTCTGCTTCAGAAGATACTTCCTTTTGATCTTAGACATGAATCATTTATTCAATATCAAAGCTTGTCGCTTTTGGAAAAATTAACGTATTTTACCCGTTATGCCAGGAGTATCATCATATCAACTGCGGGTGCTGCCAGGCAATTATCTCCTTGATGAGGGACACATCAGGAATGTTTTCTTCATGGCAACATCATTGGGTCAAGTTCAGTCCTGTCCGATAGCAACCTGATGCTGATCTATACTATAGTTGCCCAGCAGCCTGCCAGGGTCCTCAGTCCAATTTCTGGTGGCAAACCGGCCATGTCTCCACTGAAAGCTCAGAGCCATTACCAAATGGATTAGAAATGGACCATGCTGTCAATCATGAAGCATCTTCTCAGCCTTTGTAGTTCCACCTCCCAAGCAAGGCAAAAAAAAGCTGACCTGTCTGCCAAGTGCGTTTCAACCCACATTTGTATCGATTAAAGCCCTCCATCTACCCTCAGCTGTCAACCCAGTCTGTGATACACTTTAAAAACAAAAAATCAGAGAAACCAGTCCAAATCAAGAGCCTTGGTTTTAATTTAACCATGAATCACCATTTTAATATGGCATGGTGACAAGAGCAGTGCTTTGTAGTGTGTGGTTAACAGGGAACATCAGTACACAAAACCTGATGTAAATGAACAGTCACATTTACTACCTGAGCATCTCTTAGCTTCATCAGGCAGCGTTACTGTAGATGGAAGTACAGGTGTCCATGCACAAGTATGCTATGGGGTGAAGCAAACAGGACTATCATGAGTTCAGCAAAGTTTTCTCTAAGGACAAGGTAATGTAAAACGGTCTTGTTTTGACATCAGCACATGCAGCAGTAACGACCCTCCTAAATATAACACTGAGCTCCGCTTTAGATCTGAGTCAGAAACTACAGCTGGGATGAATCTGGTCTAGTATTTCTGAGAAAGCTCAAGTAAGATTATTTATTTTATGCAGATTAATGTTACCTTCTCAGGATCTTACGATGCAAAAGATCCTGAGAAGATTCACCACTACAAGTTGATACCTAAAGAACAGTGTGTATTTGTGAAGCCCACAGGCACACACGCTTGCAACAGTTTTCCAGTTGTAATCATGACTGTACATCTCCCATACATGTCTCTGAGTGCAGCATTATAACCTTAAAAAATAAAAGCCGCAATTTTTATTCATCTTCACATCTTTGTGAAATTCAGTGTAGTATTAATCTCCTGGTTTGCCTCTGCATAAAATATTTCTAGCGTTTCTGAGGGTAAAAGGGTGGCCACAAGCAGGAAATGCATGCAAAGGAAGGTGGTTCTGGTATTGATTCTACTCAAATATTTCTAGCGCTATATAAACAAAAAAGAAAAAAAAAAGAAAACCCAGACAGAGATGTTAAAGAAGCTCCATGTTGAGTTCAGTGGTTTTGGCAAGTATCTAGCCGCTACTTTGATCCCTAATGTCTAATGGAAACTGGTCTGCCTGTAAATAATAAGCTACCAGGCATTGCAAATTAGTGCTGATACTATGCTGAAAATACAAGCAAAAAGGTGCCTTCATGCTGGATGCCTTTTGATACCTTGATGCAACCATGTTTGCCCAACACCTGTGCTCTTCTGCTTTCTTTTCAGGCAGAATTACAACAGCTTTTTGTTAATTGTAGAGTATATTAAGCTACTTGACATATTTCCAAAACCCATTTGTTTAATCAATGGACTGACAACTTGGGTATTCCCGAAGACTTCTGAAGAGCAATTCAAAGCAACTACTGCTGCCAAGAGCCAGCTATTAGAAAACAGGCAAATGGAGAGAGGTGAAATTTAGACTGGGTTCACAAGTCATTGCCTTACCTAATTTTATGGTGTTCTTGTATAGTTGAGACCAGCTGGGAAACTTGGAGATCCTACTTAAAGATCTAAACCTGTTAGTTTACTTCAGCATATTAACATTTCCTTAAAAAATGCGCATCACAAAGAATAACCGAAGCACAAAGGCTCTCTCAGAGCTTGTAAAAATGCCTGCAAGGCCACCTCAGGATTTGATTACATGTGCACCACCATGAGATGCCTTCAGACAACAAGTCTCTGTTGATTTCAGGGAATCTGATTTGCCTGGATGAAAATGAATTTTTAATAGATTTGGCTGTCAGCAGGATTATGCAGGAATATGAAACAGCAGGGCATTCACACAGTGGGTTCCATGGAGGTGTTTGCCAGTGGCTAGAAGACAAGAACAGCGTCATGTTTTCCACAGACAACACAGCCCAAGTGCCAGGCTGTCACAGGCAGAGGTTCTCCAGGGAGCTGAAGGGACCAGTTGCCAGGAGACATCACCGTATCGAGCCTTCACAGCCAGGATAACATTCCTCACAACAGACCTTCAACTTCCTCCCACATCTGTGTACCGACCATTTTGCAGCCATTCTTCAAATCATCTCCTTTACAATCTCCCAAGTATCCCCAACGCTTTCTGAAATTACCAGCTTTGAAAAATGTTACCTGCTATGAAGCCCAGTTTCTGGTTCTTTAATGTAAACATTTACCTTTGTCAGAAACCTAGAAGAGACATCAAGCATCAGTAAAGATCCAATTCAACAGCTGGTATAAATAATTTGAGCCACAGTATGAGCTAAATCCCAGGGTTGAGGGGATAAAGCGCATGGGCAGGGTAAAGACCAGCCACACTTCCACAAATTAGTAACCCACAAGCTTCCAGAAATCAGGCCTCAGAGAATCATTATGTTCTTTACATACAAAGCAAAACAGGAGTAATAGAGAGATAAATAGCAATATAATAAATATTAGTTATGCATCAGCCTTCAATGCCTTGAGATTCAGCGAATGGTTTTCTCAGTCTCCTCTTCAGAAGCATAAGGCCTCATAAACAATAATTATGTAACTCCAGAACCTTGGGCTCCCAGACATGTCATCAAATATTGCAAAATTCACAAAAATCTGCAACATTAGTCAGGTTATAAGGCCAACTGGAAGACTAGCTTTAATCGTCTTGTACGTTCATAAACACATAAAAAGTACAGAAACTTTCATGTGGAGAAATCTAATTGCTCTCTTCTGCCTCGTGTCATCTGCTGCACCATTATATCACAGGCCAAACAGAGAACCAATCTGTGCACAAAACACAAGGTAAAGGAAAGACAAGGTTGCATTTTTAACTTGCTAGTCATGAGCTCCACAACCCTCCTTGGCCAAATTCAGGCTTTGAAGGCACCTTTCTGTTGGTGTGCACTGTGTAATGAGTCATTGTTTGATACGCTGCCTGCAGCTCCTGTATTTCAGGGGTTGTCAGAGTATAATTGCAGCAGTTGTTAGTCTTTATGCTTCAAGAGAGGAGTGAGGGCCCTTCATAGTTTTCAGAAACCACGATGTGAACCAACTAATTTATTTTCATGCACTTTCTTACCCCTGAATAATGTAGTTACAGGGCTTTCGGGGCAAACTGAGCTGAATACAAAGCAACAGCACTCAGAACAGCACCACCCAGAAACATTTCTAGTAAAGGCTAAGGAGAAGGGAGGAGGCACACTTTCTTACTTCACAAAAACCAGCTTGCACTCATGCCATCTTCAGTTTCTTACTCAGATGTTGTCATGGGAAGAAAATATCAGAATATAAATGACACCATAAAACACAAGCTCTCACAAGAAGTTATCTTCCATTTTAGCCCTTTCCTAGACTTCTCTGGGGTCTTAGTCTACATTGCAGACCAAACCCATACTTCCTGAGTGTCCCTGGTAATATCCCATACATACCTTAGCAGAGACAACTGGCACTGCAAAGAAAGACTCTCCAACCCAAGCAGGGACAGGTTCACATAGGGTTTGCCCTGAAGATAATACAGACTCAACCACCTGAGCCACACAGCTCAGAAAATATGATCACAGCTACTAACAGCCACGAAGAGGTGACATGGTCAGGTTTGTTTTCTGAATTGGATCACTATATAGTTATACAAGTCACAGTAGAAATGCAGAGCGGGGCTAGCAATGAACAGCTAGAAACAAGGCAGACCACCAAGTCTAGGTTACATGATATTTAACTGCCTTAAAACTGCAAAGGATTAGCTCCAAGTATCTCATTCTGTGAATTACCTGTAGTTCTCAGAGCATAAGTGCTCATGGACAAATTTCTGTGTATGCCCTACACAACTTTTAATTAAAATTAGCGAGCCCTATAATGGATGGCTTTTTTCTTTCATTTCAAATCACACCAACAAGCCTAATTCGACGTGCAAGCAGAATGTATCCTCCAGTGAAAGCTCCAGTGCATACTTCAGTCACTGCAGTTACTTGTGATTTTCTTTTTTTACCCCTACTGAGCATGACACTGGGACATGCCTCTCGCTGTCCAAGTCCTTGCAAGATCCAAACAGTTGTATTTATAGCAGTGGTCAGAGCTGTGCTTGTGTCTGAGTTCTGCACAGCTCAATTGCATCCTCAGTCCACTCACAGTGCTTCTGTGAGTATCTAGCAGCCCCTACCAAACACGGAGCTTGCTGCGCTCGGAGCCGCACGCCGACAGCTGCTGCACAGCAGCAGATTTCTGTGCCTGGTCTGCTATTCGTCTTCCAAGCTGGTACAATTTAAATTGGAGATTTCCAAAAGTTAGGAGTGAGCTTGTGGCTGAATCCCACTACCAGGAGGAAGCTGCCTTAGAGTTGTACTCTGTGCAATGGGACCAGAGCTGAACCCCTCATGTATGACCAGGACTTGAGTAACAGCCTGGCAGCAACAACAGCTTCATCCTGGTGAGAAAAGTCTGTGCTGGGCCAAATCCAGATTATACCCCATCATATCCCAGAAGGACAAAGGGCTTCTTCCCACTGGAACAATGCCAGTGTCTGGGACTCTGCCCTTTGAGTGGTCTGGTGCAGCAGGCCAGGGGTCTGGATCTTCCAGAAGGGTGTTATGAGGTGGGAGGGGACCAAGCTGGAATTTATCCTGAGCTCATCAAAGAATTAAATAATTAGCCTCCTGGATGAGGAGTGATGGTTGTGGCTCTCAAAACCCACAGCACATCAGGTGAGCAGGTGGGAGGTGGTTCCAGGTGCCATGCCACATCAAGAGGGCACAGTACAGGTTGTCCTTACATGTGGCTTGGGGCAGGGGCTCCTACAAGACCATTGATCCTTCTGGAGGAGGGATACTCACTCTGGACATCCTTTCAACTGCAAAACACCTCCACTAGGATCCCCAGGCCTATTATAGACTGATTAAATATTAAAACAAATCATTTTGTACTTGTAACTGTTCCGAAGACTCCTGCTGATGATGACTTTGAAGTCTGCAGCAAAATGTTTGCTCTCACTTTCTCCTCTTCCCCCTCTTCCATTTCCCACCTTTCCCCAGGCAGGAAAGGTAGGATGAGCCCAAACCATATCTGGATCTCCCAGCATCAAGGTCTGGAGTCTTGCTTGTGGCAGTGGAAGGTCAAGGTCTGTGCTGCAACAGGAAGCCACAGGGAAGGGGCTGGTTGGCAGGAGAATGGAGGGGTTGTATGGCTCCATACTCTAATTGCCACATATGGCAGGAGGTCATTTGAGGAAGGGGCTTACAACTACCTGAAAAACCCCTCAGGACCACCTCCTGTCTGTGCAGAAGACAGAGCATTCAGAAACAAGAACCACATAAGCCATCATGTGGCATAACTAAACCAAGAGACTAGCTTATAAGAGACACAAACCAGAGGAGCCACCTGTGCACCCACAACTGGAGGACAGCTGCATGCAGAGACCACCACTGGATCCAAGGACAGCGATGTCTTTTTCTCTCTGAATTCATTTTTCAGCACAGAAGGGTAATAATTGTTCTGTCTTTTGCCAAGCTGCTCTTTTATATTGCCACTAAGTTTGTAAGGGTGATTTTATTCCAGGTTTTGCCAAACCACTATTCCTGTTAAGTGAAGCTGTGATTTGTTTAAACCTCTCAGGTTACACATGGTTACCAGATGGAGAATTAATAGGTTCCCATCACTCTTAGACACCAAATGGGATGGGACATGTACCTACAACAGACACAGTTAAAACTGAAATCAAGAAGCCTATTTCATTGCCACAGTTGGAATGGAATCACTGTTTATTGATTATTCAAAAAAATCACTAGTCTCACAAATGACTTGTTCACAGCAGACACAAACACTACAACACACCTTCAGTTATATTTCACATAACATGAATCAAGTCATTTGACTAAACCTTATTCCACAGGGAAGTGTTTGAATTTGCTTTCCCCTACCATACCTTTTGCATGTAATTAATTTCTATGAAATCTCAGCAAGAGGTACAACTGCCATCAAAATCTAGTTAGAAAGAGCTTTGATCTCACTTAAGGTTTTGCCGAAATTCACTCTAACAAATTTGAGACATCATCTACCTACCATGTTTAAAAAAACCAGCTAAGGATCACTTTAAATAGATTCTCCTTAGAAGAATGTGTGAAACCATGTTGAAGCCTTCCTTAGATCCTGCCCTTTTTCCTGCCTGGAAGTCACCCAGAGACAAGACGACTTCAGCTCACAGACCTGGATTTTTTTCTTGCATCTGGCAATCCCAGACAGATGTACAAGTAGCAGTTCTTTAGCACATACACATAGGGTATAGCATATCAGCTACCAGATGAAAAAGTGTAAGTTTGCTCACTGGAATCACTGAAGACATGCTATGGAGCAGAGTGTGGCTAAATATTGTTCGGAAAATTCTGAAGGAACACAGCAAGTCAGTCCCACAAAACGCTTAGAACTGCATCTTCCCAGGCACGAGTGGTGTTTATCTGAAGTCTAAGGAGGATACCCTGACTCATGCTATGGATTTTCTACATCGTTATTTCTTGCTTACTCTTGCCCATCTTAGAAAAAGCCAGAAAGGTTCCTTTGTTAGATTTGATGCTAAAGTCTTCCCGAATCCTCCAAAACACATTCTTAGACTCATATTAAACTTATTTATTACTACATACAAATTCAAGTGGCATCAAGAAGTGAAACTGAGATATTACAAGGAATCTTGAAGCTTAGCTTTTGAAGAGAAATCAGCACTGAGCTTCTGCATGATTTCTGCATGGCTCAGCCCATGCTGCTCCCTTTTTGCATGTCCATAGTTTTCTTTCACATACTTTGCAAAGGGCGTGAGATGTGTCCTAGCAGGAGTGCCGTCCTTCCGAGTGGGTTGACTCAGGACCAGCTTACCCCTGCAGAACATACACACGAAGCGTTCTGTGTCCAGAGACTTGGAATGACGTCCAACCCTGAAATGAAAAAGAAAGTACCTTTGGTTTTATGCTTGTAGTAGACATCACTGTGGGAAAGTGCTGCTTCTGCCGTGCTACAAGGTAGATTTCTAAGCTAGCATTTTGGAACAGGAAGCAAACTACATGCTTCTTTCAAGGTCCCTTCCCCTCTCCTAATGTTCTGTGATTCACACAGTGGAACAATCAAATCTGTGTAACACGTTTCCCTACCCTGGAACTTTTTCCACTGCATTTTCAGCCTGGTTCCCTTCCTCTACACTTTTTACTCTTGGCACAGTGCTACAGCATTTCAAAACACCTCCACAATCCATGTATCAAGTACTCCTTGGAGTTTCTCCTCAAAGCCATCAACATCAAAGTTATGTTGCATCTAAGCAACTAATGCATTGCATAGTTGTAAAAAAAACCTTCAGAAAATATTCTTTTCATATATGAAATACTTTTTCCTTCCAGTGCTTCTGGAAATAGCACATATGCGTGGGGTTTTTCCCAGGATCATACTTTAGCCCTTCAAGTTGGGGAGGCGGGGCGCGGGGAGAAATAACAACACTTTTTTTCCTTTANATGCTCTGAGAATTATACTAAAAAAAAAAAAAAAAAAAAAAAAAACCCCCACAAAAACTCTGCATTGTCAGACAGTTTCTTGGGCTATGAACTGAATTCATGACTTCATGTTCTCCCACTTACACTGAGGTCACACACATAAGAGGCCTGTGGTCAGCTACAGTCTTCCAAAAAAGGCACCACCATGGAAGTAAGAGCCTGTGAAATTACTATAGGCACAGGAGACTGACAAGATAAAGGCAAAGTTAATACACAGTTACACACAAGATCAAAGCATTACTCACTTAGCCTTGCACTGAACACATTCATAGGTGAATTTGTAATTGATCTCATAGCTGTGGCATCGTGTTACTACTGGCAGTTCTGGGTGAATCACAGCTGATTTTCTGGCATAGAATCTCCAGAATTTTCCATGTCCATCACGAACACCATTGATCAGCCAGGTGGCTGCGTGGCAAACTTCATGAACTAGCGTGTCTCGAAGACGGTCTTGGAACAAGACAAAGAAAAGACATTAAGATCAGTCATAGATGGGAAGCACAGACCTTCATCCTTGGTCACTGCTTTGAGGCTCATTCTTGAAGACAGAAGGTGGTGCTGGGTTTGGCTGGAATACAGTTAATTTTCTTCATACTAGCTAGTATGGTACTGTGTTTTGGATTTGTGCTAGAAACAGTGTTGATAAAGGTTTTCATTATTGCTGAGCAGTGCTTACACAGAGTCAAGGCCTTTCCTGCTTCTCAAACCACTCAACAAGTAGGCAAGTGTGTACCTCCAGTGTGCAAGAAGTTGGGAGGGGACACAGCCAGGAGAGCCAACCCAAACTGACCAAATACTGTATGATGTCTTGCTCAGAGTATAAAGCTGGGGTAAGAAGGAAGGAGGAACATTCAGTGATGACATTTGTTTTCCCAAGTAACCATTAGATGTGATGGAGCCCTGCTTTCCTGGAGATGGCTGAATACCTGCCTGCTGATGGGAAGTGCTGAAATTAATTCCTTGTTTTGCTCTGCTTGCATGCGTGGCTTCTGCTTTACCTATTAAACTACCTTTACCTCAACCCACAATTCATGTTCCAGATCTCTTAATCTTAAATTCATGTTTGTTCTCTCCGAAACCCACTTTCAAAAAGAAAAATTTATATATATATATATTTATACTTACCTGCAGAGTCACAGACTTTCTCAGAAAGTTCTATGCGAGCATAACGCCTTGCTTCAGGACCTGCTGTCTGCCCTGTTACACAATATCCTGCTGTTTTTCTCATTTTCTTATTCCAGATTATTTCCATTTTCTCTGGTAACTGAAAAAACAAACAGTACATGTAATCTTCTGGCCATGGCTTCCCCTTCTTTTTTTATTTATTGCTATCATAGTTTAGCCCTGGCCAGCAGTTAAGTACCAAGCTGTTGCTCAACCCTTGCTTATCCTGTGTGCTGCTCCTGATCTAAGCCTTCATCATATCTGCCTTGGTTAGTCCTGTTCTTTCACCAACAGTGTTCTGCCATCTAAAGCAGTTAATCAGCTTAAGTAAATGGTCCAATGGTAGTAAGTGCTAGCACAGGCACAGAGTTGGAAGCACTGGAGAGCAAGATGTTTTGCTTACAGCAACAGTGCACCTGTTCAGGTTCATGTAAAATCATGACCTCAGCCTGTCCTTGGTCAGCTCAACATTATTTTCTTAGCTGCAAAGAAACATCTTCCTTCCTGGAAAAAAATTCTATTGGAATTGCTGAGGGTACTGTCCTTCCTCTCAAAGATGTTTTTCACCAAAAGAGGGTCTCCAGCACCACCAGAACATGTAAAGGTCAAGACAGCAGTTCTCCAAAATTGAACCTTCAATGCAAACTCTATGCAATGCACAACTTACAGCTTTAGGTTCACACAAAGCTGTTATTCAAAGGCTAAGCAGCTTTTTTAATCTGTTCCAGGATGGCAGACATGAACACACAATAGTAATGAAGACTGCATGTAGCATGTCTAAGCATGAGGCATAACATAACAGGGAAATGTTTTTGTCAGTCAGCTCCCTGCTCCCATTACTTACATTTTGTCAAGGCAATACAGTTACCCTACAACTAGCTATTAGGCTGCGGTAACACTGCAGAGGTCAGCAGTACACTTTACTTCAGTAAGAGCTGAAAGAACAACAGTGGGTGGCAACCTTGAGCTTCTCCAAGCAACAGAAATCCATAGCTGCCTCTGCTGGGCTCTACTACCAGAGGCAGCAGCAGAAACACTCCTGGGCTGCTGAGTTGATGACCATGCAGGTGGTAGAATATATGTGAATATTTGTCACTTCAAAGATTAAACTGAACTGTGGCCCCTCACATAGCATTTTCTCCCAAAGACTCTTGGGACATCACCCAGACTGTTTACTGAAGGGTGATGCACCATTAAGGGTAAGAAAGCAAGGCAAGCTGAAAACCACTACATCCCAGAGTGATAAATCCCTCTCAAAGAAACTGAGCTAATCCAAACATAAGATATTGCCATAAAACTTTGCTTCCGTTAACTGAGGAGTTCCATTAACTCAATTTCCATTACATCAAAAAGTTTAGAGAAACATATTAACAAGCCTTTTAGACTTATAGTTTTTGTTTTGAAGCCAACCTTCTGTTCAAAGATGGTACTATTATACAGAGAGTAGAGCTTCTGTGCTAGCTCCTCTTTATTTTTCTTGAAATACTTCACATAGTGGCAAGCTGGATTTGAGAGATCTTGCAAGAAACAGCCAGGCACTGAGCACACCATGAACCTGCAAAAAACCCATAAAGCATTTTACTGAAGCACAGGGATATCACATTGGAAGGTTAATGGTCATTTTATAGCCAATAAAGATGCTCCTGCTGGCATAAACTTTTCCTGACTCTTTTCACTTGCTTGCCCTCATGAGGACAGTGAAGTGCACGTGCTCATACTGCTGCCTTCTCCCTTCAGAGGTAGGAAGGGGCAGAGCTGTTGTAGTAGCTCTGCACTTACTCTTCACAAAACTAGATTATGAGATAACTCAGAAGTAGGGAAAAGAACATGGCTCAGATCTTTGTGACAACAAACCATGATTATACTAAACCTTTATATTAAGGTCAGAACTAAAACAGGCACCTGGAGAAATAGAATCTTTACAGCAGCACATGTTAGAAGTATGCTGTTCCAATACAAAGAATATCAAGAGTGCAAAGATTTGACATCTGTCAGATTTGTCATCAAGTCCCCTAAGCTGATATTACATTCACCTTGTTGCACCCAACACTAGAAGATTTTATTTCTAATTATTTAACTATTAACTGAATGGTAGTAGTAGTTTTTAGGTACTAGAAAAATCAGAATATCATCCTAGACAAAATGCTTAGTATCTCTTTCCATCTATAACAGTCCCTGACCATAGTAAAGAGGGAGAAGCACTTACCTTTTCTCTGTCTTTGCTGATTGGGAGCAATGGAACAATTCATTCCTAGGAACTCTTGAAGAAACCATTATCCTGGAAGGTGTATCTTGAACTGAAATGGCATTTGGCCTTGGTGTCTTGATTCCCTCCCCTGTCAAGGGCTGGGTATCTTCAGATGGTGGCTTGATGTTTTCTGGTTCAACAGAAACAGTGACAGAATTGCACACTGCCAAAGACCAGAAGCACAAACAGCAGTAGCCAAAACATCAGCAGACAAGTAACAGACAATTGTGACAAGTCAAATATTCTAACTCATCACACATATTCTTACTGTGCATTCTTCAAAAGAAAGGCTTTTACAACTGAAAGGTAATATGCTGTTACATACTGCAAATACTACTGTGTGTTAAAGGAATTGCAAACTCACAACTGTCAAACATTTGACTAGGAAGAAGTGGAGGGAAAAGTATTTGTGATGTCGCTCAGGCATTGCTGTGACATTTACCCAACGCACATTACCAGCACAGTGGGAGCTGCAACACAGAGACATCATTTGAACAAAAAACAGCTTCTAGCCTTCTGTCACATACCACGGGTCACACCATTTGTAGCACAGACAAGTTCTGATCAGATAGCTGCCTTTTTTCACAGTCCCCATCTGGGCAGATTAGGAGGACAGCCCCTAAAGCTAGAAGTCAAGGACCACTTCAAGGTTTGTGGTTTCAGCAGAGGTTCTCTCCGACTTTTGTCTGTTTCCTTATTTGGACCATTTGCCTTCTTTTTACTATTCAAGCCAATACAGAGAAGCCTATGCAGCTGCCAGCTCATTTATTCTGGAACATGTTCTCTAGACCACAGACGTGCCAATGAAGACCAAAATAATTTTGCTCTTTTCCAGGGCAAACTTCTATGCTGTCAACCATCCTGACCTGAACTAGTTCTTGCAGTTAGGAAGGCATCCTATGTTTAACTCTTCTAGAGATTTGTTTTCACCTGCTCTTAACGCAGCCATAGCCCTCCCCTCGCCTTTGCAATCATACCATTGGAGCTCACTTCAGTTAGTCAAGGGAGAGAAGCTACTGACTTATGAAACTCATTTAATTTAAACTACAGTTTATAATCAACTATAGATCCAAATACTATATTGACAGCATGTAACCGCTCAAAATGTTGATCTTGCCAAAACAACAGCTTCACATTAACTGCTATAATTAATTTTTAAATAGTGTATGTAATTAAAAAACACCAGTTTAAAATTTGTTTTGAAAAATAAAAGTAAAATGCCTGCAATTTTAGGAATTATAAATGGTAACAGTGAAAACAAGTTTTGATATCAAGACTAGTAGAATTACATTTTTGAATGCTTAGAAGAGTAGCTTCCAATTGCATCAAATTTAATAGCAAGATGCTGGTTGCACTTCTGAAGCATACACCACACTGGCACAAGGAATCAGGCTATTAGTGCTACCTTTGCTGCCAATGCGTAGCTTGCAAATCTGCTAGGAGCAACTGCTTACCTGTTTTGCTTGGCTGGTGGACACTTTTGCTTGTGCTTAGGGTTGGTTTTCGGGGTACACTTCGTTTTCTTATCCGTTCTATTAACGATTCAAATTCATCATCTGAGCTATCTGATAGTACCTTTGTACTTCTCTGTAGTGACATATTTGGCACATTGTTTTCTTTATTCTTTTCACAGCTCCTTTCTTCCCTTCTGACAAGCAAGTCTGGACTGCCTCTGGAAACTGATCGTGTCAAACTTTTTGGAGGTGAAAGTTGTATGCAACTCCAACTCCCTTTCAAGTCTTTCCCTCCCCATTTTTGGCAGTCCTGCCATGAGCCTTCTACAAAGACAGAATCTTCAGTGTCACTTGAAGTCCCCGAATACTGCAATTCCTGGCAACAAGTATTTTTCTTTCCAGGCGTCTTCAACTTCCCTGGGGTCTGAAGCTCTTTCTGTGCTGCAGTTCAAAAGAAACAACTTAAAGTTTTAGTAATTTTATTTAGAAGACCTGCCTTTGTCTTAATACCAGAAATCCCTTAGAAGTTATAAACCCACAAAGAATAGAAAAACATATTTGTGTTTTCTCACACCTTGCTTACTTGCCATCATGCTAACAGAATAGTTTATATCACACCTTGAGGAAACAGAAAAGCCTCTCCTCTATTTCTCTTAAGTAACAGACAAGTTGATCTTGTGTCTAACAATCTCTCAGAAATTTCAGCTCAGCAATGAATACTGTATTTCTATGCATTAGAATTCCCTTTCATATTTGCTGTTGGACAATTACTTGCCTTTCTTTGTTGTACTCTTTTTCACTTTAAAGTTTAAGGAGTCATCAAAATCATCAATGAAGTCCTCCAAACTGTAAAATAAGCAAATAACATGGAAAAAAAAGTTGACATAAGCATGCAAATAGAAGTTTGCAAACCAAAGAAGTCACCCAATATAACATAACATTCACAGTAAGTGTTACCAGCTACATCCATGAATAGGAACATTAATACAGCAGGTACACCCTCAAAGATCCCAGTTAACATTTGACTCTGTCATACAGAGAGCAGTTCTGTCTGCATTGCTCCTATATGTGTACCTGCCTATGAATCATTAACACTTTTGGTTATTTTTCTGTATTCTGAATATTAGACATGATAGAAAACCAATATTTGAACATTGAAGTGTCATTAATTACAGTACTCACCTTCCATCCAATCTTTTAGGAACAGACTTGGGAGTTTTCATTCTAGCTAAAACTGAAGCAACAGAAGAGTAAGAACAAGTTTCTGATTCTTTCGTTACATGTTAAAATTCCACCTAACAGCTTAGAACAAAACCAACACAAAACACGATAGTCCCTTACATTCCAACTCTCAAATCCTTGAAGCTGAAAACAGCTGTCTTAGCATTTCTTTCATTATTTGATCCTTGTACAGCAAAAGCCAGATAAGCAGCACTGTTATACATCCAGTAGCATCCAGTACAGCCTTTTCACATAAAACTGGATGTGTTTATATTATTTTCTCTAAGCATTTCAGTGACTAGAGGTAGTAGCTTTTCTATTGCAAAGAGGTGTCCGTATGCTTATTCTAAGTGACTCAAGACACGTGCAAACAAAATAGTAAGAATAACACAATGCTACACAACAGCAATTCAATGCCACTTCTCAAAAATTAACCTTTTGAGAGGTTATCAAAAGTGCCATTGAAAACATCACACCCTATCAGGAGAGATGTTGAAGACAGAACAATTTTCATTAAAGCATAAATCAGGCTAGGTAGAATGGAAACAACTGAACCTTCTTCAAAACATGAAGGGGCAAAGTAGCATTTATGGAGTGTTGGGTCTCAAAATCTGAAGCCATATGCATTACCTCAATGGGATTATAACTCTGCACTATATCATAAACCCAAAACCAGAAGATGGATTTTCTTGAAAAAGCTTTTATTGCCAATTGGTAGATTCTGGTACCAGTAAGGCCAGCTGAGCTACACCCAGACCCTACTCTGAAAGTATACTGTAAGGACAGGGCTGAATGTTGTCCTCTTTGAAGAATAGCAGCACTCACTTAATAAGGCTCACAGCCAGTCACAGGAAACTGAAAGCTTACAGAAAAATATGACTTACTATGTAATAACTTAATTCTTTTTGGTTTCTTGCAATGTATTTTACTTCAACTCTTTAACACAATTGTCACTGTAACAGTAGTATTGCAATAGAATAGCTTTGTAAATATTCTATAAAAGGGAATTCTGAGTAGTTTTATATATGCGTATGGAACAGTGATGCTTAGAGAAATGTTTATTCAAAGATACTCCACAGACTAAGAAGGAAGGAAGCAAGCAAGCAAGATGGAACAGAAAAAAATGAGGCTACAAGGCACAAATAACAAAAGGCAAAAAGCATACAATGTGAGATTCAAGAACACACACTGTGGGATGTAGCTACCAACACCATACTACAAGGAGAAAACATGCCTTACAGCAAGAGCAATGAAAGAATAATTACACATAAAAAATGCTTTGCTATAACGAGCAAGAAACATACTCTTTTCACCCTCCTTCAGCAAACAGACAGGTACTATTACTTACATGCTTCAAATTCATCGTCACTGCTGGAGGAAAAGTACAGGGCATGGCTAGAAGAAATCAAATGCAGAATAATATCAAGAACACTACGTCAACAGGAAGCAGATCTTCACCTCTACTAGTCAGAAATACATGTAAACACTGAGAAATATATAATGAATACTTGTTGAAGACAACGTTGGCCATCTCAAAATGGCTGAACTGCTTTAAGTTTAGAACAGAAATATTACAACTTGTACATTACAATTTATAACAACCATATACATTCAGTAGTCAAGTGGTAATCAATTGCTGGTAAAATCTGAAAGACCTAGACATTTGGAGATCCAGGCTTTAAGCTCCAATTGGGTGTTAGAAATCAGGAGGATAGAAGCTTGTTATATAACAGAACACTGTTATATTAAGTCAGAAACCTCAAAAAACCACAACAATAAAAATAAGTCGCTTTTGTATAAAGGACATTTTACTATGGCAGCCACAAGTGTTTAGCAAACTGCAGTAGCTTTCATAAAGTTATTTGAAGATGCAGACTGGATGCATTACCACCTGGACTGCAACTCCCAGTCAAACGTGGAGACAAGCCATGATATCGCTAGTTAGTTCTGTGTTCTGAGAACCCCCGAACCTGAGAAATACACTCAGCAACTGATTAAAGACAAGACGACAGCGTCTTTAGTCGCATTAGTTACCCAGACCTCAGACTCTGGTTCTGAACACATCGATACCTACCAGTTACCGCAACCAGCTACGCGGGAAAGGGACCTAAAGGTACCTTTAGGTGTGATCAGCGCTGAAGAACGGGGCACAGCGCTGCCGCCCCGCCGCCGAGCCCACCTCACCTGCCGGCCCGCTGGCCCCGGCTCCCTGCGGCCACGCTCCCCGGGCTGTGTCCGGCTGAAGCCAAGCCCCAGTAAGAGTCGCCACCGCACGCGTCCGACGCCGCACTCCCCACCCGCTCCCCGCCATCAAGGCGCGAGCGGAGGGACGCGGGAGCAGCGGGAGGGGGTGATCCGAGGGCCGTCGGCTCCGGACGTGCCGTTTCTCGCTCCATCCCTTCAAACCGCCCGCGCACCGTCGCTCCCGTGCCGCATGCGCACAGGCCCGCCCCTGCGCGCTCCACTGACGTCAGTACCGGCAGACGCCAACGGCATTCAATAGGAGGGGGCGGTAGTGCCGCTGCAGCCAGGCTTCCTCTCAGGGCAGCAACGATCGGGGCCCGGCGGAGCGGCACAGGGCGGGAACTGGAGGCCCCGGCTCCGTACGGGCGGGAGACGCACCTGCTCACCCGCCTGGAGCAAGGCCGAGACGCAAAGCACAGCCCTCGACCCTGGGCTGCGAGGGTGGCCTCCGAGGTGCCGAGAGCCTGACCTGGGATGACAGCGCTGCTGAGGCCGGAACAGACAAGCGACGCCCGAAGGCACCTCGGAATGAAGCACGCACGCACACACACGGGGCTGGGCGGGCTCAGTCTAACCTTATGGAAACACACACCTGCATCCGACGGCTACACTTATTTCTGCTGAAGCAAACAGCATTACCTAAGTATATTACAGAAGGGAAGGTGAAAGGCCAGCTGTTCAGAGTACTTGCCTGAGAGCAGCACAAAAACACAAGAGGAGTCTGATCAGTCAAACTGGCACAGCAAAGCTTTATTTTTTTGTTTAAAGTCTTTGCTACAGTACCTACGACTGTGCCTCTATACATAATTAACAATCATTCCTGAAAGACTTTTATTTGGCACCAGTTTGTGTTTACTTCAAACACTTGCGGGGATGATTAATTTCAAATCAATTTGGTTTTTCCAACAGAAGAGGAGCTGCCATCATGAAGCCAATTAGCTGAGTTACTGGAGAAGCTTAAAAACAAATGAACAAAAAAGAAACCAAATCCCAAAGTCCTTACCTAAACAGACACGTTACAGAGCTCCAAAACAGAGGTCAAACATTAAAAAGCTGATATAGGCTCAAGTGGTTTATAAAACCTATAAAAAAAGACTACACCAGCAGAGATGCCCTTTCAGTCCACACAGTTTAGAAATTAGATGCAGGGAGCAACACTTGCTAGCTGGAAATCTTGTCATGGAAGAACCACACTTATACCAACGGGGGTACCCCAAAATCAAATGGTAAAACGCTCCAATTCCCAACACAGATAAAAGGAGAGAGATTCATAGGAAGATTAAATCAATCCATGAAATCTTAACTGGTTGGGCAGTTCAAACTTCTCTCAGCAATCACATCATCACCCATACACACAAGCTCACATGTACACGACTCAATCCCATTCAAATTCCTCATGGAATAAAAAGGATCCCAGGCTCTATTGAGTCTTTTCTTATCATGCAAGAAATAATTCTGGCTGTGCTTTAATCACCATCATGTATTACTTCAGCCACAGAGTACCAGGCAGATTAAGTAGAAATGCACAGTTTTTAGCTCATCATCTCTGCAGAGGCTCAGTTCCTGGAGAATTCCGGGTGGGCACAAAGACAGCATCTCTTCATGCAGACTCACTAGCATCTACCGGCTTAATCATGTGGTCTGGTTTGTTGCCAGCAGCATAGTGATCCCACATCTGAAGATAAAGCCGCTCCAGGTCTGTTGTGTACTGTTTTGTGTTAAACAAAGGACTGGATATTCTCTGCTTCCAGACTTTGCCACGGATTTTTTTCAGGCTACAAAAAGAATTAAAGCAGTCACAAGAGGTTCCGAGCATTTTCTCACACTGTTTACTTTGGAAATTCGTTATTCTCAGCTAACCCAGAACTGTCAGTAAAACAGTTCCAAAACATCTGCTCCCCCACTTCCACAAAGTTCATACCGCCATTTTGTCCCTTCATCATGTCTGATACAAACCAGCATGACCATTTCAACTCAGAACTGCAACATTAATACCCCATATTGTTGCATTAACTGTATCTCAGAAACATTTTACAGCACTTTAACATTAAATGACATCTTCATTTTAAAATTAGAAGGTGAACTATACTGCACTTTTAACCAGGTAAGAACCTGAATATAGGCAATTTCTTTCTAATAGCACACCCACCTGAGGAACTCCGCTGCCTGACAAGTTTACAGTAAAAGCAGAAGCTGAGTTAACTGCAAGACAAGAAACTTCTAGACAAGGACTGCCTAACTATTTTTAATATTAAAATATCTGCAAAATTAGAACTAGTCTCAGCACTGTACCCAACCACAGCATTTTATATTTTTCATGTTACCACATCACACAGCACAAGGTTACTTACTATTCCAGATCAGTTCCCAGTTTCACAGCAATGTCCTCATACTCCTGTCTACTTTTTGCAATGAGTTCAAGACAGCCCAGGCAGGTAAGCTGGGAGGCAGCAACTCGCGATGCAAGAGTCTCACCTGTAATAATAATAATAAAAAAGTTTGTTTATTAAGTAACGTAGTGCAGAGTACAAGTTACTTTTCTTCTGCCTCTACAAGAGGCAAAGTTTTGGGGCTTGCTGTTTGTTATTATAATCAAACCCAACTCTTCATTACCTGGCATTGTGACCATTGGAGTCCCAGCCCAGAGTACATCCATCCCAGTTGTGTGTCCATTGCAGAGTGGAGTGTCCAGGCACACATCAGCCAACTGCCCTCTTCTCACGTGTTCTTCTTTGGGAGCAACAGGAGAAAAGATAATTCTGTTTTGGGAAAGGCCCAAATTTTGTGCATACTGCTGAATATTGGGCTCTCCTACAGCCGGGAACCGTAGCAGCCACAGTACACTGTTTGGAACTCTCTTTAAGATCTGTAACAAAAATAGAGCAGTAAGTACAGAAGGTCTGGTCAAAAACTCGTTCAAAAAAGAGATTGCCACATACCAAAATGAAGCAAAAGGCATGATCACTGAGAACTTCAATTCCCAAGATATAGGGCAGGAGGAAAACCAACACAAAAACACCCCCATAAACCACCAGATCACCATTTCAAGTGGAGTAACTGGGACTATATATCTAATCCTATTGAATAGGCAGCAACTCTGAGCATCTGTTTATAGAGCAGTACTTAAAGCAAGTATTGAAGTTTATGATCTCATTTATTTATAGGCCCATGCTAAGGAATACAGATGCTTTACCCCCCAAGTAACTCAACAGCATACTATAAACTGGACGCTGATACAGACAACTCAGTGCTCAACCAACCAACTGCCAAGGCCAGGTACAACTTCATTACGGAGAGTAGAATAGGGGAGACCAAATTTAGTATTTCACAATGGAGTACCAGCATACCTAAGCTGTCCAAGACTTATTTTTATTGGCTAGAAGCACAGTTGTAGTTTGAATCAACTAAAAAGAAAAATCTATATTCTATTAACACTACAACATAAGCACTGTAACAACAGCTCAAGCTCAACTGTTCCACAGAACACTTACAGTTTAAACTCGGACAAAGCTTATGGTAACTTCAACAAGAACAGCTATATACCAGCAGTCTAACCCTAGGTTTTGTGTTAGACGGATACTCACATTAGCCCACATCTGTAAAGTGGAAGGATCAATCTTGTACAGCTGATTAAAGTTACAGTACACAACAGAATCCTCTGGTAAGCCATACTGAGAACGGGTAGTAACAATTATAGTTCTCGGAACTTCTTCTCCAGTTGCTGCTTTGTTATTAATCTGAAGGAAAAAAATAATTACTGGAACACCGAAATTACAGGAAACAAAACCTGTGCCCTGCAGAACTGTCCCAAGACACACTGCAACATTTGTTAGCATAAAACCAAAGACACGCTTATAGGAAGTTCTATTATAAAAAAACAACACTGTCTACTTACTCCCAACAAGAATGTAACTGGTATGTATACGTAATTTGTATATATATATATATATACGTATATTTGTGGACACCACAAGGTTGTACAGTGTTTCATGTTTTGGTGGTTACACTTCTATGCCCTCACTATATGTCCCCAAACTCCCAGTAACTGGAGCAATTCACAATACGAAACAGAGACCATTACACATAGATACTTCCTCTCCTTCCTTTAGTCTCAAGGATATGAAGTGCTCTTCCAAAAATGACTTGTGAAGGACTCCTGAAGGACCATAAACTGAATAAAATTCACAAGAGCTATAACAATGTCAAATTATGGTATTTGAGCAAGAACTATCCTGCAAAGGAGAAAGTGTTATACAGAGCTAATAACTGTCCCTATCACTGAAATAACATGAACTGTAAAGCACTGAGGGGTGGTGGTGATATAGTGCATAGTTCAGAAATATGAAAGGAGATGCATAGCCACTGTTGACACAAATTGGAGTAACTTTGTCTAAATTATTCAATGATTTTTTTCCCTATAGTAAAACCACAACTGAAACTAACAGTTCACAAAAGTTCTGTAGGTAATGAATCAGTACAGTAGAAGACGTTTGCTTGGAGATTTTTCTTCCGGTTATGTTAAACACATTTAAAATTAAAACCTAAGAGAACAGTGTCTTGAAGTGCCTCACCTGAGTAGTTGCTAGTCCATTACTGATGTTGAATCCATTGATAGTTATTTGAATCTGCCCACGGTTAATCATCTCGATCACAGCTTCTGCAATTGTGTTCATAGGAATTACTGGCATACTGAGGGCAGCGTTGCCATCTGCATTGTCACAACTGTCAGGACACTTCATCTAAGATAAAATCACATAAGCATCAGGTAAAGTGATAGCTTCAGTCCCCAAGTCTGAACACACAAAGGAGAAGCCTTACCTTAACAATCTTGACATCAGGGAGGCTGTCAAGAAAAGCCTTCAAGTCAATGCCATTCAAAACAATTCTGTTATCATAAATGTGACCATTGGACTTGAAATCAATGACTGCTTTTTTCTGTTAAAAAAAAAAAGTTTTAAAAAAGTTACAAAACTCCTTACCAAGTACTAAGTGTCACTGTATCGAGTCAGCTATGGAAAACATCTGCTTTCCTTGCTCTAGATTTCTACATACCTTCAGGTGGGGGAACATGTTGGCATGGTCTCCAATAAAGAAAGTGTTTGGCATGTAAGCTAATTTCTCTGAATACTGCTCAGCTACCTCCACTGGGGAGGTTTCTTTATCTGTGATAATATAATCCATGAACAATGCTCCACTGGTTCCAGGATACCCTAGCCACATTGCCTAGAAAACAAGAAAGCAAGGTTCCAGTCCCAGATGCATTGCAAAAATAGAAGTTAAACAACACGGTTTAAGTTAAGTTCTACCTATTGTTTTAAGTTCTTTCTTGTGCTTTATTAACCGAAGAACAAACGTTAATCCTAACTTTGACTGAGAAGTTCAACAATTCGAGAACATTCCAAAATTTATTCCCCAAGCAAAAGGGGCAAAACAACCAACTATGTGCAGCTATAGCCAGAATGCTAACTAGTAATGATCCCAGCTTCTCTTAGCTGAGACACCTTCTGCAGCTTAGTGGTACTCTGATTTGGGCTTCTACCATTCTCTTTGAATAGGCATTTTAGAAAATACTTTGTAAAATTATAGCCAGTTGGTTTTTTGTGGCTTTTTGTGGGTTTTTTAATCTAAGCCTAAGGATATTAGCAAAACCGATTTCCACAACTGCTTCAAATACCCCTTTCGTTGATCTCACTAATGCAAGTAAGCCAGTGGTGTACAAGAACCTCACAGAATTAAGATTTCTCTTTCAGTACACTGCCCACAAAGCACATAAAACCAAACTATTCCGTTTCAATGGAATGATCTTATTTGCTCACATAGGCTAAGTCCTATAAAGTCTTTCCCACTTCCTGATCAACCTGAGCCTCCAACATTTCTTGTACTCTGCCGGACAAGACACTCTCCCTACTTGTGGGTTGGTTTTTTTTTTGAGATAGAGACCTCTTACCTGAATAGGTGCTGGTCTCAGGGCAAATAACTCATTTCGTGCTCCTTTTGTGTAGCCATTCATATTAATGAGAATGTGTATCCCATCCTGATGGATGCGGTCTGCTGCTTTTCCATTACATGGTATCTGAAGAATACAAACAAATTACAGTGATTTCTCTTTTTTATTTTTCAGTCTTTCAGTAATAGTATGGTTAGTCATCAGTGCACCAATAAATGTCAACTGTGTAGTTTAATTTAGAAGAGGCTATCTTGTTACTCCTTGGTTTTACAGGTAAGAGTCTTCAACTCAAACAAGAACATGTTAAAATTTCAAACTACCAGCAGTTCTCCTCATTTACTTTTACTAAAAAGTCAATGCACCAGAAAAGATTACCTGAGATAAGTCAATGAAATGATTTGCTTCAGCCATCACTTTTACACGGAAATTTGTACCATCATCAGGGCTCAGTGCGTAGCAGAATACCTAGATTGTGAAGCATCAAGAATTGAGTTTTTGGTACAACTTGCCAAAAACTTGCCATTTTTTTTGTTATAAAATGTACACTATTGTAATTTTAAATTCCATTACCAAAGTTATATATGCATACAAATATATGTTTGTGTGGCCCTCAACTATTTCAGAAGACAGTTAAAAAAGGTGCATTAAGCATTTGACATGTTTTCACCAGGCCACACTTATCCTTGGTTCTGGTGCTAGAATACAGCACTGCATCTTGCACAGACATATATACAATGATCTCATCAGTGCATGGTCAAGTAACCTTAACAAACAGAGAACGCTTATGCAAATCCAAAAATAACTTCTACAAGAAACCTCCGAGTTGTTTATTAGCAAGAATTATGATTCAGGTTGAACTGACAAGCTATGCCTTCAGGAAGCTTTTTAACAGATTCTTTATACAGCTACTAGTTCTCTCCAATAAAGAAACTGCAAACGTATCTGCAGATGTATATATATACACACACAAAACACTTATGTGTTCAAAGAACAGCAGATGAAGCTTCTTGTTGAAAGAAGTTTTTCATGGGCCACAAATCCTACCTACAGTAGTTTCAGTAATTTTAAGAACAGGTATCTAAACATTCACATTGGTCAAATGGAAACTCAGGCTGGAGAATTCTTCAACCCACTAAATAGACCACTAAAAAAACACCCAAAACACAAGCTTAGAAAAAAAATTTACCCTCTCCTAGTTTCTCTGTCTGCACTAAAAAAAAAAAAAGCGTGTTTATAGTCACATTTAAAGCTTTAAGCACACTGTTTATATTTTTACCTCAAACTTGTCCGGGTTATGCATGCCTGGGATTGACTGCATTAGGTGTGAGGTTGGATGGTTTCCAAAATCAGAACTCACATAGCCAATACGAAGTCGGCCTTCACTGGCCTTTAAATCCTTGGGATGCTCATATGGTGGTTTGTGAAGAACATTAATCTGCAAAAAAACCCCAAAAACGAAAAAAACACCACCATGAACAACAAGGAATCAAACCCAAACGTTAAACACAGGGACCCCATGTTTATTATATATACTGATAGCACACCAGTATGACTAGGAAGTTCTCAAACTACAAGCCACTTGTAACCAAAACAGTATTCCTGTGAAGCACCACAGGGTCTTTCTGTTCTTATGCTCACCATCTTCCCCAGACACCAGCTTTTAACCACTACTGACAGGATCATCAGGATATTACAACAAACTAGTTTAAAAGCTCAGTGTTATTTTCTGACATTTGAGATCTTGACATTAGATAGCCAGGCCCTTCCACTGACTGATCTTTTCAATTGTAACTGGCAGCCTGCTCAAGTAGTCAGTTTCAACATTCTCAAGTGCAAACAACTATAAACGGTCAAAGAGAAAAAGAAGTTCCATCAAATCTTAGTTACAGAATTTGTCGTTGACTGCAGCTGCACCCTTAACAGCTCAAGGTACTGTCCAGTCTCATGGAAATGACCCAGTTAAGTAAGTGCAGGAAGAGAAGATTTTAGAAGAATCTGTTCTACTGTACACAAAGTAATCTACAACAGAATCATGATAAATAACACAAGTACTTCCTACTGTGATGCATCACCCCTGTAACATTGCTGCCATCAGTCCTAGAGCAAGTGCATTTAGAAGTCCCAAAGCCTCACACTAGAGGCAAGGCCAGGTTCTGAACACTATGGAGTCTGAAAAAAGATTCGGTTTACTGTGAGGAAAGAATAATTTACTCTCTGCTTTACAAAAATGCCGCTTACGTGTACTTTACGTAATTAGATGAGTAACACTATCCTATTGCTCTACATTTCAGTGACTCAGAAACCTTACAAAGGCTAGCACTAATTATGTATTAGATTTTCAGGAGGAACAGGGACAAAAAAAACCCACAAAGTGCTTCAATCACAACTGGCCTGTGTAACACTTCCTACCTTGTCCAGACACAGATTTCCATGTCTCTCAGCAATAGCCTTCCTAAAACTGTGAGAAAGGGGGTACAGCATGCTATGATGCGGGTGGACAGAAGGCAGTCTGTTTTTCTCCAGCTGATCAGCTACAATGCTAACCAGCTTCTTCATTCTTTCATCATAATCTGTCCAGTCACAGACAATCTAGAAAAAGGGGAAAATTAAAATATTAGGACTACAACTTCCTTTAATCTGTATCAGATGTTTCACAAGTTGATACTAATGCTTCTTCCAAATGTGGAAGTGAGAACTTCAGTAGATACTGTTGATGACTTCATAAAATTATCTTTAAGACTTAATGCTACTCTTTACATTGAAGTTAGTAACTGCTTGAGGTGAACGAGCTTAGCATTTGCTGCACAGGAACCCTAAGAATTACAATCAAAGCCTTGTCTTCCTCACCTGCAAACAGTGGGCCAAGTTGCAGTAGGCATCTGGGAAATCAGGTTTCAGTTTCAGAGCAGTGCGGTAAGAGGCAATGGCTTCTGGTATATTCCCTGAATCCTGTAAACACAGAAATGAGTCAGCAGATAGAGGCAGAATAAGTACTTACAGTACCCCACTACACTGTGGTGAGGTAGAAGTGAATCATTCATGTGTGTTACCTTGTGAATAGAGGCCAGGTTGCTGTGAGCATCAGCAAAAGCTGGGTTTATCTGAATGGCACGGGTGTAGCACTGCAGAGCTCCCTGCACATCTTGCATCTCCTTCAAAGTATTTCCCATATTGGAATAGGCATCGGCAAATGTGGGGCTGATTCTGGAGACAGGAAGATAGTATGTCATTAACAGTAAAAACTCTTCCTCCATTAAGAAACCATAATATACCCAGACTTTCATTAGCAAAGCAGCTACCTGGATTAAAATACATAATGTCACTTTCTGTACAAATCTATAACACTTTCCAGTTACAAAAGGCTGGTAACTATTATAGGCAGCATTAGTTTACCTAATAGCCTCTTTGTAATGCATCAGAGCTTCCTGTAACTTTCCTTGCTGTTGCAGAACACTTGCTAAATTTGAATGAGCAGCAGCAAACTCTGGAAACACCTGGAAGAAAACAACAGTAGAATCTGTATCTCAAATGCTCCCAGTAGACCACATAAAAATACTCATGCACTTTAACTCTTTTTATATGACTTGCATCTCAGAAGATATTCTACCCTCTCCTAGAGGGAGAAAAAAAAAATTATGCCATACTACACATTCCCAACTTTTAACTCATCACCTCTCCTTCACCACATTCAACAGTACCTCAAGAGCCTTGCGATAAAGACGAACAGCTTCCTCAATATTCCCCTGCTCCCGCTTGATGTTTGCTAGATTGTTGAGAGAATCTGCATGAGTGGGACAAAGTCGAAGAGCTGTATTGTAGCACTCTTCTGCTTCTACCACCTTGGAAAAAAAAAAAAAGGATGACATTAATAAGATAGTATGCTGTAACAGTAATTTGTTGTTCCCTTGTTTATGAGAAGTCATTGTACAATCACTTAATAGATTCAAGGAAGGTACTGTCTGAATTATTCTTCCTGTGACAAAGGGCAACATTCTATATTACAGCTGGTAACACCTGGTATCCAAACCAAAACATTCACTGCCCTTCTACAAATTTGTAAAAGGGAAAAAACAGTAATCCTTACACTGCCTTTCTCCTTCAAAGCGTTGGCCAAGTTGCAGTAGGCATCAGGGAAGTGTGGTTGTAGTTCGATAGCCCTCCTGTAGGTGTCTATTGCTAGGTCTATTAGTCCTTGCTCATAATACACACAGGCAAGGTTGCCATGGACGACAGCGTGATTTGGACTCAAACTCAAGGCTCGTAGATAAGCTGCTACAGCTCTGCAAGAAAAACGTGGCAAACAACCATCACAGAGCGGCAATTTTAATTACATTGATCATAAAAAAACCCTAAACTCTAAGTGATATGTATTACTAACATACACAAACCTGTCCTGGGAGATGTTACTGAAAACACAGAACAGTACTGTTTGCATTAAAAGCCCAATCAAGGGATGAATTATTATTCTTCATGCTATTATAAAGCTGTGCTAAATTCTGTAATGACTAGCAGACTTGAACTACTTCAGAAAGCAAGAATGTTTTCCTCCCACCTGATGTTGTACAGTTATTTAAGTCATCTGAGGAAAAAAAGTACTAGTTTAAAAACTTTCCACTACTAGTATAAGCATGAAACCTTTTTTCCTAGATTATAATCTAACAAAATAAACAGCTTCATATTAAATGTTTTCATTCTCCCTGCTGATCAAACACATGTATCATACAATTAATACTTCAAACTTCATGTTGTTCAGAAGTGAGATCTTTTATACAGTCCTACAGAAGCATATAATTAATGATCCAAGTATTCAAAACTGATTGCTAGAAAAATCACAACACAGGAAATTCTCAAATGCCTAAGATTATAAGGCAACGTGCCTATTAATTCATGGTTAGAACAGAAATCACTTTTACACTCTCTGCGGTGGAGCTAGTTAGACCAATTCACCTGCTCCCAAAAAGCTTTTATTAAATTTAGAGCCACAGCTAGCAGAAGTTGTAGTCCAATTAACAGATGCACTATGGCACAGCCCAGATCTCCTTCTGGAAGCAAAGGACAGATTCATGTATCAGGTCAGGTCTCAAAACAAGATAGTTCGAAGACAGCAATAATACTGCAACCTCAGGCAGTAACATGCCAACACTTAACAGATACAGAATATCCAAGCCATGTGCTTAGCTGAAATTCAGTATTTCAGCTTGTATTACATAGAAGGAAAATTTTAGGACAGACATTTGTAGATAATGTCCTAAATCACATAATGAAAACTGAGAACTCAAGGGTTCTTGCTTTTCCGAGACATCCTATCTTCACCTGTTCCCAGACCTAACTCAAATCCATTTTCATATCACTCAAAAATCCTCTCATTTTTACCAGGAGGTAAAGTATAGAAATTAACATAAATTACATCCCACAGGTGTTTGTAATTCAAATAACATGCTCTGAAATGCATTTCTAAGCCACTTGCTTAGCTTACAGCAGAAGTCTTTGCTATACTGTCCATAGAGGAGGAACTTAATTTGTATCCAGATATATCTGACAGCCTACTGACAGCAATAGTACTTATTTGCTTACCTGTCAAATATCCTCGCCTCCTTCAGGACATTTCCCAGATTGATGTATGCGTCCAAAAAATTTGGGTCAAGTGTTACAGCCTGAAAATATTTTTCAAGTAAAAGTTTTGAGAATTGACACAAAAACATTCTCTATGAAACCTACTTAGCTTTTGGGGGGGGCAGAGGTTGTCTGTTTGGTTTGGGTTTGGTTTTTTTAGTCTTTAGATTTGACAAACCTAACTTGTAAGCATCTAAGACTTTATCAATAACCTAGTAAGGAAGGAAAAAATAAGTTATATAAACCAATCACAGAGGAAAGTTATTTAGAAATATTATTTATGTTATTTAGAAATAACAGCATACACTGTCTTTTAAGTATTTACTACCTAGTCAGTTGCAACTACTGCAGAGTAAGTTGTTAAACATCTACTTCATTTTACACTGATGATACTAAACACTCTTGCCTACCCATGCTATGCTACCTTTATTTTGTTTTTAGGAGAGAAAACCCTAAAAACCAACCCCAACCTGACCCACAGCCTTCATCTACTGCACAGAACAACATTTAAAACTTCAACAGCCCAGGAAACCAGTTTCAAAAGAGCAAATGCATTATGTGTGCGGGAAATTTCAGTAGCTGTTTAACTAAAACTCATCTAGCAGAGCGTGTCCCTACCCATGGTAGAGGTTGGAACGAGATGATCTGACATTCCCTAAACCCATTTATGATCCCCTGATTACATTCCCTTCAAAATTTAAGAATCAATAGTTACAGAAGATGCATTAATAAACTACATGTATCTGACACTTAGTCTGACAGGAACTATTATTTCCAAATTAAATTATATGCAATCACTAACAAGAACCAGATTTAAATCCTGAGCAGTTAACTTTTTGTAGATTTTTAAGTATCAATAAAAAAAAGTCTACATTTGAGCAGAAACCAAATTAAGATGCTAGCTAGAAGGTACCAGGAAACTAGTTAATGACACCAATCTAGAGAAGTCTGAAACAATATTGCTGAGAAATAATCCTGGAAAAGAGCAACTAGCGTGTCACTTAAACTTTTCTCCTCAATTACTCAAAGTACAGTAGTACCTGAAATAAAAATCACAATTAAAAGTGTTTTGTTTAAACAAAAGAGTTGTTTCTCCCTCTCATACATAAAACAAAAAACATTCCCATCAAATAACTTTTAAAAAATATTCTGGTAAAGGAATAATCGTCTCTGAATGTTCTTCTATTTGACATATGTAAAACACTTAGGGCAATTCTAATCAATTCTCTCTAGTGGCATGCAGGCAAATCAAAACATCAGCAAGTAAACCTCCATTAACATCAGGTGTTAACTAAGAGGGCCACATTAAAACCTGGCAATGAAGCTGACTTAGATGCTATTTACCTTTTCAAAGTGATGAATTGCAAGCCAAATTTCTCCTTGGGCATTGAAAACACATCCAAGATTACTCCAAGCCACTGCAAAGTTTGGTTGAGTCTCAATTGCTTTTAAGTAACAGGCCTTGGAACAGTTAAAGAAGAGAGATACAAGGGAGGGGGAGTATTTGTAAAAAGAAAAAAAAAAATGAGAAAAAAAATTGTTAGTATGCCTTCTCTAACCAGCCAAAAGTGACCCTGCAGTATAGGCTAGCTTGCGCCAAAACTAATGCGCTGCAAACTGTTGTTGATCCTGCGCCAGCGCAAACCAAAACCCAGGTGCAAGCCCACCATTCTTCAGTTATGCCGATAAGAAGTTAACATGCCTTTGACACCAGGTCACCAGAGAAATCGTTTTAAGAATAATCCAAGCAGAACTATCTGCCACACAAAACATTAATGTGTGAAAGCAATTTGCTGTGAAATAAAAGCTGTGAAGGGTTCTAAAACAGAAAGAAGTTACTTTTTAAAAAAATGAAAGACTACTGAAAAGATGAAGCCACTCTTTGCTTTTAAATGTCCTTATTAAGCGATGGCACATCCAATCCGTATCTTCCTTCCCAGTTTCTTCAAATACTTCCAATCATCTGCAGCCTCAAAACCTCAAATGACAGGATTGCATGAAGGTTTAGGTCCCTGTAATGCAAGCGCCAAGAAATCGCTGCGCATCCTAAACAGCACGGCGCCACGCTATCGCTGCGAACTGCTTTGCTACATTGATTGCCCTAGGTTCAGTGAACGGCCAACCAGAATCATTAATCTACCAGACAGGCCTATACAGAAACTCATGTATTAAATTTGATGTCTGGACTCTAAATACATCACAACCCAATTTTATCCAAAAGGCCACAGCCTGGAGCTTGGGCAGTCACCCAATCAGAGATTAATCATCTAGTCAACCGTTCACGAGGGCTTAATCGCACGCAATGCGCGTTACCGCTGCGCAGCCTTTGCGCTACTGCAGGATCACAGCGCATCATCAGAAGAGCAGAACGCTGCAATCCAAACAAAGAAGAAAAAGGAAAAAAATGAACAACCAGAAGAGTTAGAAGCTTTTACTATTAACTATCTCCAATTATTTCTCTTAAATATATTTTAATTTACTTTTACTTTATTTCTTTGAAAGAATTTGTGGCTACTAGTATAAAATATTTCTTACATTACTTGCTTGTAATTAAATATTTTAAGCTGTTTCTGAAGCCACAAGACAGAAGATTCAGGCATGGAGGCAAATGGTTTTGCTGTGGCAGTTACAAACCCGTTACCATATTTCTCATCATGTGACTTTTCGGTGCGTTCCTTGCTGGAAGAGGAGGAGGAGGTGTGTGTCTGCCCTAGATCCAGGCCTCGAGCTCCCTTCAGCGAGGCACCTTACGCATGGAATAGGAGGTTTCACCCACCTGAAACCTTCTAAATACAATATCAGTGGTGAAAAACCAAAAACAAGAGAGAAAATAAAACAAGATCATTAGTAAGAGTTCAACAAAGCAATTGCATTTTTTTGGATAAGGCTTAACACATGGGAATGAGAATAATCTGTCTGTAACAGGGAGACATGCAGAAGGGAGAGGGTTAATGAGGGCAATTGCATACAGCGGGGTCTTTTTTTTGGAAGAAAGGCTCTGAAATATC
This sequence comes from Heliornis fulica, assembly GCA_013399135.1. Classification (NCBI taxonomy): domain Eukaryota; kingdom Metazoa; phylum Chordata; class Aves; order Gruiformes; family Heliornithidae; genus Heliornis; species Heliornis fulica. The sequence goes on along the minus strand of VXBZ01001812.1, from coordinate 86,431 downwards.
TACAAAGAAATTAAATTTTAGTTCAAACTGTAAGGAATCCGCTGGCTTGATTTTTCAAATGGACTGATAACCAAAGAAATACATTGCAATTTACTCAAGATGTTTTTCCTCGTTTATTAAGTTCTCACAAAACGGAATAACACTTTCAAACTAGGTGTCTCCAGAGCTCTGAAACAAAGAAGTCAGCAACCTAAGGCAGGCGCAGTGTCTTGGCCTATACCAGTCACACTAAAGCTGCAGTGAAGTGCAATTCATGTTAGCTGTCCGCTTGGTGGGCTGAGAACCAAATGTCTCAAAGACTGTTCAATTTCTAAATGCTGCTATAAAGGATTTTCAACCTGGAACTGACCAAATCAATTAGGCTGCCCTAGGGCGGTATGCACATCCCAGTAAAGAGAAATCAAAAAAATAATGAACTTTGAACCTGTACTCCCGTTATCCCATAAAGGTCCTAACACACACACCCCTCCCCACCCCCCAATGGTGCTGCAGCCAAACAGACAGCTACGCTATTCATACACTCCACTTTCGAGCATGCGCGTGGGGCTTGGAGCGACAGACATGGAGTCCAGAGTGTTTCCGATTTCTCCACACTCCTCACCCCTGCAGCGTGGACGCGTAAGGTGGCTTGTAACAAGACAATTTCTTTATGCAATCCAAGTTTTAACATGCCAAGAATTTTAAACTCATCTTGGTGTTCGAATTCTCAGTTTAGGAAACAAAAGACTGCTAGAAGCCACCTTTCCACTACAGCAAGTTTTCTTTCGATCAGTTCATTTCCCAAACAAACCAGCTTTGTCCTTCCGATTTCTTTATTTTGGGGTAGGGGAGAGGGAAGACATGAAGAAAAGATATTCGGGGAGGGGGGGTTTGCATACAGCAGCTATTGACGATTTACTAGCCTTTCTTCCACTATCAAGGGAAGGGAAAAGTTAAAAGAATAAAAGTCTTTAAAAGCCATTATTACACAGTAACATTTGGTAAGTTTCTTCTCCACTTACAAGCCACAAAGGACTTTAGAAGAGCAGCATTTTCAATAGCACCTGCATCATACAGGGGTCTCCAGCTAACCACAGGCTCTCTGCTTGGCACCAGCAGGCAAGCCTCAGATTTGAAGGACTGTTACTTATTTCCAGATATGAGCATGACGGAGCCCCTGCCCAATACTTCAGAATGGTATCAGATATCCTAGTTCAGCAGAAAGGCTTGGTAATGTTCCGTTTCTTGACTTAAACCAACTTTAGAACATGGACATGCCATATCTTGCCCTGCAACTACACTGGTGTGTTTCAAGGCCTTCAGTTTTCAGCAGTTTTTCAAGACTGTCTGTAGATCAACGCAGATCTGAAGACTTGGTGCAAAGTTCAAGTTTTCAAAACACTGACGTGTACATGTATTCTACCCAACACCTACCTTGGCTTCTTCCAAGCGACCCAGGGCTTTGAGCAGGTTCCCCAGGTCACTACGAACACAGTACAAGTCCTACAGAAGAGAGGGAAAAAAAAAAAAAAAAATCAGAGACATCAGCTTCAGGACTTCAGATATCCCACAGGTCTTCACAGAGAACTTGCGAAAGGACACCCTACTCCTACACGGCTTACTTTAAATTCTTAATAAATACATCACAAATCTATGTTCTTTTTCTTGACCTCAAATCACAACCTACAGATAGTCTTACTGATCTTAGTACTGTAAATATACAGCTGTAAAGAAGTAGTATTTCATACAACTCCTCTTTATAGAGAAATAGAGGAAAACCAAAACACGAAAATCGACCCCTCTAAAGCTTAAGTTCTTTTTCTGCATGTATTTGAAGCCCTCCCCTCAAACTTTTTTAAAGCACAACTGCAAACATGTATTCCTACTTTTGTATCATTACCATCATAGCTTTTAAATAGATTATATGTAGTGATTTTGCTTCCTGTATCCCCAAAGCAGGTTTTTTCCCCTGCTTTACCCACTAATCCACCCACTTTCAAACAGGCTTGACACAAGTTCTTGTTATTTGTCCACAGCACAGGCTGCACTTGCATCATCCCAGCAGCACAGACCAGAGAACAGGTACATTTTTGTTAATGCTGACAAGTTTCTAACCTAAACAAACTTCAACTTCTTTAAGAGAACACCATGTTACAGCATTTCCAACAGTGCATAGAACTCTACTAGTTGCAAAACTTTGCACAAATTCACCAAGGCTGAAAAGCACAGCAAAACAAGATTAAGCTCTTGCTGGGACGGAATTTACATGAACTTTGCCAAAAGTAAAAGGATGTGTGCACACCACACCATTGCTGGTGTGCAATTACAGGCAATTTTTGACAAGGTGTACTGCCAGATAGCAAGCAGGTATCTTCATCGTGAAGAGCAGTACTATACAAATTGAACGTAATGCAAAATAAATAGAAGGTTGTCTGATATACTGTTTTACTAAAAATGGCAATTCAAAACAGTTTCAACCAAAAATCCAACCACCAGATCTAATTTTGTAGTAGTCACTTAGATACATACACTCTGTTTCAACCTATAAAAAGTAAGCCTGATGCTTCTGTAAACCAGTCCACAGTGGAAATCTAACCAAGGTAATTCTAAACACTATGAAATTTGACATTATCACAAGTAACACCTCATAATTTTTCAGTATCCCACATGCAAGTCTGAGTAGTGGTTCTCTAACTATAACATTGCCTTAAAAGCACACAAATAAGAGATTATTTACTAAAACACCTGACTTCAGAAGAAAAAAGCCACTCACAAAGTGCCAATCCTTGCATTTCTGTTATTTCAACAACACAGGTAAGTAAAAAGCCAGCAGCTCCCACTGTACTACAAATATAAAACTTTATGACAGAAGTCTTTCAAAGATCCTTGAGCAGTATGAAGTATAAGTTAGAGAAAAGGGACCTGTTTGTTTATAAAACCCTTGTTTGCACATTTTGTGATAGTGATAATTAATCAAGTAGCTCTGTAACAAAGCATTACTTACAGGATTGTACTGAAGAGCAGACACATATGCCTGTACTGCTCCTTCCATATCGCCTGCAGCTACCAGTGCAGCAGCCAAATTAATATATCCATCAATGAAATCTGGTTTGAGGCGTAGCGCGTGTCTATAATGCTCAATTGCTTCCTGCAGCTGTCCACGTTCCTTGTACACATTGCCCAGGTTTGAGTAGGCTTCAGCCAACAATGGATTCTGTTTAATAGCCAAAGTACTGAAGTGAGCAGACCTGGAGAAAATTAGACAAGTTAGCAAAACAAATAGGAAAAAGAGGAACACCCTTGACTTTCGGTGTTTACCTAGTTACTTAATGAACATTCATATTCAAGTGAGCCAAGTGTAAAGCAAGCATATCTGGACTTAGAGCTGTCTTGCATGCTTAGCTTCTCCCAGATTAAGCTACCATCTCCCCTGTTCCTAGTTTAGATTCTACTGAAGATAGTTAACTCACAATCAGTATGGTTCAACATGCCTCACCAAACTTGACCTCAACACACTTGTAGAAAACACTACAGAACTCCTGATGCTTCTTCACATGCTCTAAGCAATGTTCTGCTCTAGGCTTCTTCCAAGAAGAAATATGCATCTGGTAGATACAAAATTCTACTATATTCTCCCTCATTTTATTTTCACTTATCTAAAGTATTATTACAACTGCATTCAGAAGTTTATATAAATCTCAGTCCAAAGTTCTTACTTCCTTCACCAGCACATGCAGATTTACAGCCAGAACAAGTTAAAAATGCTTGAGGCACAAAAAGCATGATCATGAACAAGTAAACAGAAAGAATATAAAGACAACTTTCAGGTGGCAAAAATCTTTAGCTAATTATGGCACTTTGCAGCCAACAGTCTTGCAACTTAAAAAATAAAACTGGAGCCCCACATTGCAAGTAGAATATATAAACACTCTTATTTACAGATGTAAATACCTCCAGTACACAGGACTGTGGCTTACACTCCAATATTAATGTGTACAATATTACAATAGCATGAGATAATTAGCAAGATCTGTTGTTTGTTGTAAAGCTCACAGCTGTAACTTGATTGCCTCCTAACCTAACAAAACTCAAAGAATGGGAAGATTATTTTTGATCAGTCCTTACTGCTACCATGAAGTTAGTCAGCATTTGCATTCAGTGGGTAAAAAAAAAAAAACCACACGAAGTTAGAATAGAACTTGTAAGCTATACTCAGTGCTATTAGCAGTGCCAAACATCTGAAGTCTCCTACCTGTCCAATCTGCGACACTGGAAGTGAATGGATGACAGTAACAGAAGCACACCAGTATTATCAGGCTCTTGTCTCCAAAGCTGCATGCAGTGTCTCTCTGCCGCTTCAAAGTCTCCTGCCTGATACTCACGATGAGCCAACTCCGCTAACCCTTGGAAGGAAAGCATACGTTTCGTTGGTTCTGGAGAATCACCAAAACATTTAAGGGGGGAAAACAAAAAGTTAGATAATGGGAACAAAAAAAAAAACCAAAAACAAAAACAAAACAAAACACAAAACAATGTGAAAAAAAGTGTACACAACTGAAAGATGAAAATGTTTGACATTACGTAACATAAAAACACAACAGCACCTGGCAGTTTAAACTCTCAGATCTTCATGCCCCAGCCTATTACTGTATTTCTAATATAATTTGTGTAAACCCATGACTTTACCAACTAATAATAGAAGCACATAGACTGTAGTAACTGAGTATTTGCAAGTCATTTTCCATTAACCTGAAATATACTTAACAAGGTTCCTGACATGATACTGGTCTTTGGTTCTTAGGAGAAGCACTGCTAAGGGAACAATGAGTCTCCTCATTCTCCCCTAAGACTGTAAATTTTATGCTTTGTAGTATTAAAAACAAGTTAAAACAAGAAACAGGAAAGTGAAGGACAGCAGACAAAAACTTCAAAGGACATAACAGAAAGCATTGCTGTGTCAGTAGTGAAATCCCTTCTTAAAGAACTGTACGCATGACATTCCTTGAATCCTCTATATTCCTACATTCTTTGCAGTGAGTAAAAGTTCTATGTCTTAGAACAAGATCTGATGACACACAAACACAGAGTTCAACAATTATGCAACTGGCCTACAGACGGAACCGTTAAACAGGGTACGGAAAAGGAGTTCTTACGTCTGGAGGCAGAGCTGGAACAGGAGCGACAAAACGGTTTCAGTATTTTAAATACAATCGTGCTGAACAAAATACTTAAGAAATACCACCCAGTTTAGATAAGATCACCAACTTCAGTGTGAAAAGTAATAAAAGAATTTCTTACAAATATTGTTCTATATTAAAATATTGACAAATGCAGCTTGGAAAAAGCCACAACCATTCATTCCAGAAAGAAGCACTGACCTTCAAATTCTGCCTTTATACCACTGACTTCACTGCAAACATCTCTTATTTTTTCTCCTGAAGTCCAAGATTTCCATACAGTCACTTAACCCCATTAATGAAATATTTCCCAATGGGACTTACATAGTTTTAAAATTCTGGATTTAAGTGAAACCAGTAAATCCTTCCTAATACAAGGAAGGATCTCTGTATCTGAGAACACACTGTTGCGATTAGATACTACAAAAGTTCTCTGATGTTCTTGAATTATGTTAATTCTGTATTATCTGAACTTTAAAGATAGCAAAACAATCACAGAGATTAGTGACAGAGTTACTATCTAGTGGAGGCTTATTTTATAAAATTAGGATTGATCTAAGTTATTTACATTTTTTCCAAAATTAATTTTTTTTAGCATTAGCAGGTCTTGAAGGTCTCATGCGGTATTTGCAACCTTATGTTGTTGTTCCACATCAAATGTCAATTGTTTACAGTAATCTGTTAACTACCATAGCACTCATTTTCAAATACCTGAAAAATGAAACAAAAATCTCCATCCAGATCAAATTCTCATTTTCTATGAGTCCAGCTTTATAGCTTTCCAAACCCTAAGGGAAAAGTGGACTTCGGTATTGGTTAAGTCTACCAGCATTAAACAGATAAAACTGTTATTCCACATGAGAATGACAGCACCAATTATGAAAGTCCAAGGTGTAGAGAGTAATAGTGATACTGGAGTACCAACACACTGTTCTTCACTCCCTCTTCCTGCCTTTATCAGCCCCTCTGGCAGTCAGTGTATTTCAAGTTCTCCTGATGGCACAAACATAGGGAAGCTGGATAAAGGAAAAGCACATCCCACGGAATTATTTCTTCAAATAAATTCCAATGGCCTTATTAAATTTTAAAGCTAAAGAAAGAAAAAGAAAAAACAAAACCCTTAAGTTTAGATTTAAGTTCTTATGACCAGTTTGAAAGAAGCCTCCATCCATCACCTAAATACTACATTTTTGCCTACTTAAGCAAAAGTGAAACTGAAGATGCACCTCCCAAAACAAGAGAATGCAGTGCAGAACACCTAGGAACATATTTAACACCTAGGAATAATAATAACTGCTAACAAAAGCAACAGAAGTGAAACACTCAGATTTCTCTTCTTTTGTCAAGACTCTTCACAAAATTAATCCTCCCAACAAAGCAAACTAAGACTCCCTAAAGCAAACTAATCACTACCGAGCATTCAGTGTAAAATAGCCAGTGATCTACCTGCACAAAAAAACCACAGTAGCAATGATCATTGGGAAAATTATTAAAGTAGGAAGTGGAGAGCTGTATCACAAAGTTCAAAAACCTAGTAAAATATTAGTAAGATTTGGCTGGAAAAGTTCTACAACCCAAAGAACCCATAATGCAGTCATCAATGGTTGTTCACTGAATGCATTTCTAGAGAAAATAACTGCAGTGCAGAGTCACAGCCCAAAGAATCTCTTACCAAGTTTTGCATACATGAATTATGTACCTAAGCTAACTTGTGCTTCACACTTTGATTATGACCTTGGAAAAGCCTAGAAAATTCACACGCAGCTATGACAAATGCACCCAAGATAATTTTTGCCCCCCAGAAATAGCATCCTAAACACTTAGCATACGCTCATGCTCATTTAAAATCTAGGCCCAGACAGGAGCAGTTTTCACCTCCATCTGGGGGGGGCGATGAGGAAGGAGCACAGGACTCCCGGCTAGCACGCACATGTTCTTTTCACCTCCACAGATCAAAGCTGCAAGAAGATGCTGCAGCCTCGATGACAGACACGGGGTTCTTGCCGAGGAGCAACGAAATACCGGATTGCAGCACTTAGCCCCTAGGCTTCTGTATCGCTAGCTTTACCCTTCATACTCCTATCTCTGCACTACCATCTCTTCCTCCACAGATCACCTGCGGTTCCCTCCCCCTTCCCTACTTTTCCCAGCCATCATCTCAGTTTTTCATACACTTCCTTCTCTCTGGTTACAAAAACACCCGAAAGTCTGGGGGGCAACGCTGTATTGGCCTTTTACTCCTTCAGTAAGCAAAATACGTATTTTTGCTTGTTCTAAAGGGAAAGTGAGATTTCTCCTCCACTCTCCCCTGCCCCTCAAGATCTGGATCTGTAAACTAAGGGTACGCCGGTATCTTCCTTAAGCATCATCTTTCTTACTGCCCAGAAAAGAGCTACACTTCTCGGCTATGGCACAAAAGACATACTCCTTAAGTGCAGTGACAGTATCTGGACCAGTTAAAGTACACTGAAGGTCAGATTTTTGTTGCCCTTCTTTCTCCACAAAGCCTCAGCCACCCGATAACCTATAAATACATCAGTAAAAGAGCACCGCGCTAAGAACCAAGACCGCCATACTCCTCCAGGAGCGGCTCGCAGGCTGCGGCCGGGCAGCGTCAACAGCCCGCCGTTGGGCGACCCAGAGCCGGCCGGCAGCCCACGACAGCCCGCCAGCGCCCCGAGGGGAAACAAGCACAAAAGATGCGGGGGCCATGCCGGGAGCAACCGCCTCACCCAGGCCGCACTTCTGGAAAATTCCGCCGGGAGCGGACCCGGCGAGCACGGAGCGCAGCTCTCTGGGCGAGCCAGGCGTAGGCTCGTAGGGCGCGGGCCGTCATGCGGCCGCGGGCGAAGGCAGAGCCCGGCTTCCGCAGGGCTGCGGCGTGCTGACCCCGGCGCGCCCGTCCCCGTACGGCAGGCCGCGGTACCTGTGCTATCTGCCACGTTCCCCACGGAGGACGCCATCAGGAAAAGGGGCCGGCGAGGCTCTGTTGAAGGCAGCTGAAGGGCCGCAGGTACGGTACGGAAAGACCCGCTCAACTCGAACGGGCAGCGCACCACCGAGCTGCCCGCGGTCCCGGCACGCTGAGGCAGCGGCTCCCGAAATGGCGGTGGCGGAGGCAGTAAAGTGCCGAATGGCTGCTGCCGGAACTAGCTCCCTCCGGCAAGTAGTCCGGGAGGAGCCAGGCAGCAGACCCATATGCAGCCCCTGTGAGGCGGTAGACCCCGACCGGAACTTGCCCCATCTCCTTCCGCCGATCCCGCCCGCCGCCGAGCAAGCGTGCTGCTACTCTCAAAAGCGCCTCTATGATTGTCAGATCAGGTATCCTTCCGCGCAGGCCGTTGCGACAAATGTAGTGGGACTGCGCGTGTGCAGCCGCCCTCTGTTGTGCGGAACCCGTTGCGCGTGACGGCGGCACGAGACTTGGCGGAAGACTCCCGCGCTCTGTCTGTGGTCACCTGGCTGCTGTGCCGGGGTGGGGAAAGCGGCAGTAATAGGATCGTTTTGGTGGAAGGGGCCTTTGAGATCACCATGTTCGAGCGTTAACATAACGCTACTAGGTCCGAGCACTACAGAGCACTACGCCGTGCCCCTAAGCACCGTGTATCTCTGGGGATGGTGGCTCAGCTGCGTCCCTGGGCAGACGTTTCCAAGCTTGACAACCCTTTCGGTGAATAAACTTTTAATTAGTATCCAATCGAAACCGCCCCGACACAAGGACATTTTCTCTTGTCCTATTGCTTGTTACTCAGAATAGACCAACACCCAGCTGCCCACAACCTCCATTCAGGGAGTCATACAGAGCAGTAAGGGCTCCCCTCAGCCTCCTCGTCCCCAGACTAAACTGCCACAGTTCCCACAGCCACCCCTCATAAGACTTGTTCTCTGGGCCCTGCACCAGTTTTGTTGCCCTTCTCTGGACACACTCCACACCTCACTGTCCTTGTACTGAGTGCCCAAACCACAGTACTCAAGCTGTGGGCTCACCGGTGCTGAGTACAGGGGGACAGTCACTTTGCTATTCCTGCTGGCCCCACTATTTCTGATACAGGCCAAGATGCTCTTGGACTTCTTGGCCACCTGGGCACAGTGCCAGCTTATGTTCATCTGGCTGTCAACCAGCACCCCCAGGTCCCTTTCTGACTGGCAGCTTTCCAGTCACTCAGCCCCAAGCCTGTTGTGTTGCTTGGGGTTGTTGTGACCCAACTGCAGGTCCTGTTACTGAGGTGAATCTAATCTTGGCCTCAGTTTATCAATCCAGCCTGTCCATATCCCTCTGGAGAGCTGTCCTACCATCAGCCAGATAACCCTCCTGCACGACGTATTCAAACTTACTAAAGGTTCACTTGATCCCTTTGGACAGATTATTGATAAAGATATTAAACAGAACTGACCCCAATACTGAGCCCTGGAGAACACCACTTGTGATTGGTCACCAGCTGGATTTAACTCTGTTCACCACAAATCTTTCGGCCCAGCCATTCAGTCAGTTGTTAACCCGGCAAAGTGTACACTTATCCATGCCACGAACAGTCAGTTTCTCCAGGACAATGCTGTGAGAAACAATGCCAAAGGCTTTGCAGAAGTCTAGGTTGAACAACATCCACAGCCTTTGCCTCATTCACTAAGCTGGTCACTTTGTCACAGATCAGGTTAGTCTGTAAGGACCTGCCTTTCATAAACCCATGGTGAGTCTGATCACCTGGTCATCCTATAGGTGCCATGTGATGGCACTCAAGATGATCTGCTCCATAACCTTCCACAGCACAAAAGTCAGACTGACAGGCCTGTAGTTCCCCAAACCCTCATTCCAGCCCTTCTTGAAGATGGGTGTCACACTGGCTAACCTCCAGTCAACTGGGGACTCCCTGATTAAACAGGACTGCTGGTAAATGATAAGATGGTGGCTCAGTGAGCTCTTTCATCAGCTCTCTCAGTGCCCTTGGGTGGATCCCTCTACCCCTTAGACTTCTGTATATCAAAGCGGTGTAGCAGTTTGCTGTTTCCCCTTGAGTTCATTCTGCTCTCCGTTCCTGTCTTCCAGCTCAGGGAGCCGGGTACCCAGAGAACAACTTCCCTTACTGCTAAATACTGAGGCAAAGAAAGATTTATGTGCCTCATACTTTGTCACTGCATCTAACAAAGGATGGAGATTCTCCTTAGCCCTCCTTTTGTTATTAACTCATTTATAGAATTTTATCTTTAACAGCAGTAGCCAGGTTAAGTTCTAATTAGGCTTTGACCTAATATTCTCCTTTCATAACCTAATAACATAGAATCATAAAAACACAGAATGCATTAGGTTGGAAGTAACCTTTAAAGGTAAGCAGGGACACCTTTAGACCAGATTGCTCAGAGCTTCATTAAGCCTGACCCTGAATGCCTCCAGGGATGGGGCCACCACCACCTCTCTGGGCAACATATTCTAATGTTTCACCACCCTCAGAGTGAAGAACTTCTTCCTAATCTCTAACCTACCCTGCTGTAGTTTAAAACCGTTGTCCCTCATCCTGTCACTATATGTCCTTACAAACAGTTCTTCCACAGCTCTCCACAGCTTTCCTGTAGGTTCCTTTAAGGTAGTGGAAGACCACTATAAAGTCTCACAGGAGCCTTCTCTTCTCCAGACTGAACAAGTCCCTCTCTCTGCCCATCTTCATAGGAGAGGTGCTCCAGTTCTCTGATCATCCTTGTGGCCCTCCTCTGGACCTGCTCCAGAAGGTCCATGTCCTTCTTGTGCTGAGGGCTCCAGAGTTGGACACAGAAGTGAAGGTGGGGTCTCACCAGAGCATAGGGGGAGAATAACTGCTCTCGATCTGCTGGCCACACTTCTTGTGATGCGCCCCAGAATGCAATTGGCCTTCTGGGTTGCAAGTGTACATTGTTGGCTCATGTCCAGCTTTTAATCCATCAATACCCCCAAGTCTTTTTCTGCAGGGTTGCTCTTTATCACATCATCCCCCTGGTGTTTCTCACCAAACTGCACAACTCAGACCCCACAACTCAGACCCATCCTGAAGCTGAACTGTCTCCAAGCCAGATATCCTGGACCTGCATGCCTCTCCAACGACCAGCCCCCCTTTATGCCAAGCATAACATCATGGTATGGAATGCCCCATTTGGCCTGTTTGGGTCGGTTGTCCTGGCTGTGTCCCCTCCAAAACTTCTAGAGTACCCCTCTGCCTTCACATTAGCAGGGCAGTGAGATGTATCTGCCTTATTGGCCTTTCTTGGTTCTTACCCATAAACACTCTACCCTTTAGCACCTCCATTAAGCCCTAAACAATCAAAACGCTCCTTAAAATATAGGGCCACCCCACTGCCTCTCCTTCCTTGCCTATCTTCTGAAGAGTTCCTAGCCAGCCACTGAAGTGCTCCAGTTGTGCAAGTCATCTCACCATGTTTCCAGGATGGCAACTGTTATCATAGTTTTCCAGCTCCTCCCGTCTGTAACAATAAAAGCACCACATATTTAAACCTTCTCAGGTTTTATTTACATGAACTCAGTAGATGGTACAGCAGAATTTCATACAGAACCCCAGGGTCTGTGTGTGCTTTCCAGGTGACTGAAAATGAGGAATTTCCTGTGAATATAATGAGCCTCCCTGAAGACTCAAATTACCAAATTCTGATATCTGGGACTAACTGAAACTTAAAAAAAACAAAACAAAACAAAAAAACCCCAAAAACCAAAAAGGTCAGCTGTTCACTTAATTATTCAAAACAGGCAATTATTAAAACCAGTCTGGGGTAAAACTTCAGACACTGCATTCATGCTGTGGTCCCAGATAAAAACATTCCCTTTATGAAATAAAATTTGCTTTGTAATAGTTTATCAACATAAGCTATTTTATTCTAAGCAAACTTTTTTCTTTTTCCTGACCTACATGCATGTATCCTACAGTATTTATGAGAATTTTTTTACGTCTGTAAGGACCGAAGAACAAATATACAAATCTTCATCTGCATTCTGGAACCAATAGAGGCTACAACCACCCAATACTTCAGAAGGGAATACTTGACTAAAGCTTCTTTTTCACAATTTATTCAGTTTTGTAACATGTTTTATAACTGATTAAAACAATATATTACATTAAAAAAAAACCCTAACTCTTGTTAATGCAGTTCACACTACACTAGAGAAATTCACAATCCAAGAGTAGCAGCCCAGGATGACCATCATCTCAGGAAAGGGAGTTTATTCATCTGAGTCCAGGTCACTGTCTCCAGCAATGGAATGAAAGTCCTCACTATCTTCCTCATCCTCAGACAGATGGACCTGACTTAATACACTTGGCCCACAGCGCTGCTGTTCTTCCTCTTCCTCCTCTTCCGAGATCTCATATCCTCCAATACTGCTGAAACTAGTATCTCTTGTGTTGGATTTTGGGTCTGGTTCTTCATAGCTGCCATAACTAGAAGAAAGACACAATCACTGTCTCATCATTTCAAATCAGCTGCAGATACTGACAATTCTGCATTTAACCCCCATAAAAGGTCTTTGGTTTTAAGTCCTTATGGAACACTTGCAACCACTATGCGCTTAAAAAACTGGCGATTGACAGGACTGAAAAGACAGTTATCCTGAAGAAACAGTTGTCTACCAGTTTCCTTGTCCCATCCTGATATACTCAGGCAGGTAAAACAGATCTCTCCAACACTTTCTGTCAACTCTTACTGCAGGCAGAAATACAGACAGCCCATTCTCATCATCTTTTGTAGCATTTTCTGCCGACTTCTGTTGGTTCTGGGCTGAACCAGCCATTTGTCTGACTTGGCATAGCTACCTCTACGATCAATTATAAGGCAAATATCAATAATAGCATTAAAGGACTGAATTTCACAAGCAGATAAAGAACAGAGATTCTGATGGTAATATTCTACAGAACAGCCAGAGAAAGAGGGGTCAATATTCTCTCAAGTCGATGCAAAAAATAAAGCTGTTATTGCTGTACTTGTTATTTCCTAACACTGGAACTCCTTCCAAAAAACAGTATGCATGTTCTTACTCTTTTGGACTTCAACTAAGCAGTTTCCTTTCAAGTAAGTACATTCTTACTGTTGGATAACAAAATTAATCAGCTATTACCATCTCTCAACTTCAAAGGCATCTTGTAGTTTCTGACACAACCTATAAAAATCTTAATTTGTCCTGCTTTCAAAAACCACAATGTATAAGAAATCATCTAACTTACAAGATTTTTTTCTTTTTTTGAACTAACATTTTTATTAGTGAAAATCTAAGAGCAAACGCAAATTAATGTTAAGAAGTAAATTTCAGTTACAGTAATTATGGCTGCAACACTAAAAACAGTGACAAAATAACATACAAGAAAAAATCCCTGAGATATTCTTCAGCTTTTTATGATAAACATTTCAGAATTCTTTAAGAGAAGATTTTGCTTTGAAGAATTATTTTAACTAGACTCTCAGCTCTAATTACCTGATATTACTGTCCTCCATAACATGAGATGTCTCCCCACCATCTCCTTCATAAGACATCATGCTTTCTTCATTGTCCATGCCCATTCGTGTATTCTCCTGAAGAACGTGAGGTTGTTTAGGTCTCACTGTGTTGGGCTCCACGTCTGAGTCACTGCCACTCTCACTCAGTTGGATAGCTGTGTCATAAACCAACATTTGGTCACAAATTCCTACTCTTGTTCTGTCAGTTACATACCCATTGTTTTGTTGCACAGACAACAATACTGACTATAAGGACTGTATACAAAGTAGTGTCTCTACAAGGGAGCAGTAAGGGTCCCTGGGAGGTGATACTGCTTACTAAGCACCCAATTCCGACGTTATTCAACAACAATCTCACTCTCACTGCTACTCATATAGTCCTTACGTGCTGGTCTGCTCTGAATAAACTTCCTCCCCCCAAAC